>JAWNPC010000202.1:7645000-8130000 GCA_035045365.1 Drosophila leonis | reverse complement strand
ATATATATCTGATCAAGCAACTTTGCTTGGATACCACAGCAATTTGTGGGTTTCTACCTTTGACATAGGGATCACAACAACGTCCGACCTACTTGAATTTCAATTGAACAATGCCTTTATTCAGTAAGCTGGAGCAGTGCGAAGTATACAGGAAGAGCAAACACAGGGTGAGTGAGTGTAGGGAGAACAAGCGCAGGGAGCGGAAGAACGAACACAGAGAGCCAGACATTCCCGTTCTTACAACTTCCAACTCCAATTCCAAATGCTGAGCTTACAAAAATGCTTACTTTTACTATATTAAATTCAAATGACTGAACAATATCTATAAAGAGCATTAGATAAACAAATGTCACTGATCCCTAACTCAGCTATGTATGTAAAATAGTTGCTTGATTTAAAATTTATTATAAGTGGTCAATTTACTATACATTTTCGGACAAGCATCTTATATAGATTCATTAAAGATCAGTTAAATTTAGTTTTAAATATGATAATTATGATTTTGATCTGTTTACATATTCAGCTCAATATAGTCTACTAATAAGGAGAGAATAGCAGAGCTACTATTTTAGTGTTTTCTTTATCAGACAGATTTATTAAGTAGATTTGAAATACTTTTTACTATTGTACATATAATATGAACTTGTTCTATAAGGTAAATCCTAACTATGTGTTAATGATGATCTTCAAATTTTCATTATTCTGTCTGATTGGTGCAGCTGTGATTTCCGTATCAATACGTAAGAAAAACGCTCTAGTTATGACTATAAAGTCAGTAAAATTTCGGATGCTCAAATGGTTTGAGTAATGAACTGTCCAAATGTTTATCCTATAAGATCCTTGCTTGGTCTTCAATTGAAAGCTGTGATTGTTGCATTGGAATTTCTCGCGCTTTGATCGCTGATCACTGAGATATTTAGCAACTTGATCTAGCTGTTGGTTCATTGAGTGTTGACAGTAGAGACAAGAGATGACTGATCGCAGCTAATATATAGAAAAATAGATTGTATTAGCTGCGATCATATCTTGTCCTTTCTGTTAACTCTCACTGATCAATTGCTTGATCTCTTGCCTAGGATCACTATATGAGCTCAGCTCAATCAATGTTTGTAGCTTAGAATTATCTTTAGCAATGCCTCTTTCTGTTACTTCACCTATATAATATCATACATAATACTCTCTTTTACACTCCTCTCTTCTACTTACTCTCTCTCTCTCTCTCTCTCTTCATTGTCCATCTTCCCAGGTGGTGAAACCGCTGAGATGCCCTCGCTGTACGCAATCGGTCAATATGACATGGCAGGTTACTGCGTGGGTCTGGTGGAGGAATCGCGCGTCTTGCCCCGTTTCGATACTTATCAAGCTGGGGATTTGCTTGTGGGTTTGCCCTCCTCGGGACTTCACTGTTCGGGCTTCAATGAGCTGCTCACTCAGTTGGCGGCGGCTGGTGTGAATCTCAAGGATCGTTCGCCTGTGGGCGGTGATCATGGACTCAGTTTGGCTCAGGTGCTGGGCACGCCCACACGACTCTATGTGCAGCAATTGTTGCCTCATCTGCAGGCGGGTGAGATAAAGGGCGTGGCACATGTGACACACGGACTGTTGCATGATGCGGAGCGCCTGCTGCCTGCAGCATATGAAGTGATCTTGGACTTTGGCGCTGTGCCCGTGCCTGAGGTGTTTGGCTGGCTGGCCGGACAGTTGCAGCTGACTTCGCAGACATTGCTGGAGCACCACAACTGTGGCATTGGCATGCTGCTGGTGCTGCCCCAGGCCAGTCAGCTGTGGCGTACAGCGCTGCCGGGTGCGAAGGTCTTGGGCATTCTGCAGTCACGTGCAGCGAATACAACTGGAACTCGCATCCAGGTGCGCAACTTTGAGGAGCAGCTGGAAAAGTTGGCCAAGCCATTTGGCGGCTTGGGTAACAATGAGTTGCCCTCGGAGCTGGTGAAGGCGGAACAGCTGCCAGCGACTGTTGCACGTGAGGATTGCTTTGAGAATGCCAATGGACGCCGTCTGACACGTCTGCCCGCCCACTATACGGATCCCATTCTGATCCTGGGCACCGATGGCGTCGGCACCAAACTGAAGATCGCTCAGCAAACGGCACGCAATGGCAGCGTTGGCATCGATCTGGTCGCCATGTGCGTCAACGATATACTCTGCAATGGCGCCGAGCCCTTCAGCTTCTCCAGCTACTATGCCTGCGGCAAGTGGCAGCCGCAATTGGCCGCCGAGGTGGCGGCGGGCGTGCACGAAGGTGCGAGACAGGCGAACAGCAGCTTTATAGGTGAGTTCCAATCTTAGTTGTGATATATGATGTATGGTAGCTTGGTAGACTGTGGCTTATCTTCTATGTGCAATCTCCGTCTTGCTGTCCGTCCGTCCATCCGTCCTTCTGTCCGTATGAACGCAAACAATTTCGCCGCTATTGAAGCTAGAGACTGCTTTGAGTAGTGATCTGCCAGTAACTCTCTCACATATGAAGCCTTACAGTCAGTTAACTCTAATACCCAACTTTCTTCCATCTTCTAGATGCTCACTTAGCCGCACTGCCGCTGCTCTACGAACCGCAAGTCTACGATCTCGCTGGCTTTGCGCTGGGCATAGCAGAGCGAGCGGCGATATTGCCACGCTTGGATGAGATACAGCCGGGAGATGTGCTGATTGGATTGCCCTCCTCAGGTGTGCACAGCAATGGCTTTAGCCTGGTGCACACGGTGCTCAGGCGGGCGGGTTTAGGCTTGACGGATCGAGCGCCGTTCAGTGAGCGCACGCTGGGCGAGGAGCTGCTGGTGCCGACGCGCATCTATGTGCAGGCATTGGCGCCGCTGCTCGCCCAGGCGGGTCATGGCATCAAGGCTCTGGCCCACATCACAGGCGGCGGTCTCAGCGAGAATATACCACGTGTGCTGCGCAAGGAGCTGGCCGTGCGACTCGATGCGAATCGCTTCCAATTGCCGCCCGTGTTCGCCTGGTTGGCCTCGGCTGGGAATATTGCGCCCGCCGAACTGCAGCGCACCTACAACTGCGGGTTGGGTCTCATCTTGGTTGTGGGACCACAGCAGGTGGAGCAGGTGATGCAACAGCTGCGTTACACCCAACGCGCTGTGGTGGTGGGTGAGGTCGTAGCACGTAAGGATGCCAGGAAGCCGCAGGTTGTGGTGCAGCACTTTGAAGCGTTGCTGGCGCGCAGCCAACAGCTGTTGTCGCTGCCACGTCGCCGTGTCGCTGTGCTCATCTCGGGCACCGGCAGCAATCTGCAAGCGCTGATCGATGCGTCGCGTGACTCCGCCCAGGCGCTGCACGCCGACATTCAGCTGGTGATTAGCAATAAGGCGGGCGTCTTGGGTCTGCAGCGTGCCAGCCAGGCGGGCATACCATCGCTAGTTATCTCACATAAAGATTTCGCGAAGCGCGAGGATTACGATGCTGAGCTGACGCGTCACTTGGCTGCCGCACGCATCGATATTGTTTGCTTGGCTGGCTTTATGCGTGTGTTGAGCGCGCCGTTCGTACGCCACTGGCGTGGACGCCTCATCAATATACACCCGTCGCTGCTGCCCAAGTATCCGGGCTTGCATGTCCAGCTGCAAGCGCTCGAAGCGGGCGAAAAGGAATCCGGCTGCACCGTGCACTTTGTGGACGAGGGCGTTGATACGGGCGCCATACTACTGCAGGCGCCAGTGCCCATACTCAAGGGCGACACTGTCGACACATTGACCGAGCGCATTCACCAGGCCGAGCACTGGGCATATCCACGCGCTCTGGCTTTGCTGGCCAACGGTTCACTTACTCTCAATGCGGAGGGCAAATGCGTCGCGAAGACGAACTAAAATTGTTAACTGAATTCTATGGGAATCCCGAACTAAGAGAGTTCTTAAATTTAGACAAATTCCATATGCATGGTATACGATAATATAATACATATATGTAAGTACTATATATACTATATATATATTTCTTTTTTCATTAATAAATTTATGTTTTAAATCAACTCTTGTTTAACAAGCTAGAGTGCTCTTGTGGAGAGTGTCCGACTTGGGTATACCCTGAAGCCTGCTAAGAGCTGATATTCCAAATATTCTGAGGATTTTATATACAAATACATATATAACACCCATCCACACACACATGTATATATATATATACACGCTCCCTTAAGCACGCGCCCTGCTTACTTCGTAGCGACTGCGACTGGAGCTGCGCTTTTAGTGGCTTTACTATGGCAAATTAATTGTTGCATAATTTTTTTTAAGTTAGACTTTCTTAAAGAAATTTGCAGAGCATGATAATGGCATTCAAATGTGTGTATTTGCCAAAGCACAAGTTTCTATCATTTTTAATACGTTTTTTACAAATTTGAGGGAATGATGATCCGAAGGTATCCAAAATTGAAAATATACAAAATCTTTATATTCATTACATTTACTATGGTAACTTAATTGTTGCATAACTTTTCTTCTAGTTCGACTTTTTTAATCAAATTTGTAGATCATAATAATGGTATTCAAATGTGTATATTCCCCAAAGCACAAGTTTCTAGCATTTTTAATACGTTTTTTACGAATACATACAAAATATTTATATTCATTACATGAAGCCACAAAGTAAATTTTAAGTTTCCATCTTTTGTGGTATTCAAGCTACGCTTAAAAAACGAAATTAAATTATCGATTTTAATCGATAATAAAGAAATGGTATAAGCTATCGAAAAAAAAAAAATGATAAACTTTTACTGCGTATTCATAATATAATTACATAGTATATAATTTCAAGTCTCTAGCTTTTGTGACTTACGAGATGACTGTGTGCATACGGACGGGCGGACGGACGTACGGACGAACGAACCAAAGAACGGACTAACGAAGGGATGGACACACGGACAGACGTAAATGGCTATATCGCCTCAGCTTCTCGTCCTGTTCAAGCATATATGTATGTACATATATACTTTATGGGCTCTGCCGCGCCTGCTTCTGCCGTTTACATACAGCTGTGGTCATCAAAATAGTAGTGCGACTGAAATGTTGGACAGCAAAATTTGGTGATAAATATAATATTTTGAAAACAATTTGAATTGAATTGTATTGAATATAAATATATTTAATGATAATAATATTAATAATAAAAAATATATATATACTTATATATATATTTTAAAAATAATTTGAATATATATACATATGTATATATAAATATATATGTTAATTTTAATACTATAAATTATCATTAAATATATTTAATGATAATAATAATAATAATAATAAAAAAAGATATATACTTATATATATAATATTTTTAAAATAATTTGAATATATATATATAAATATATATGTTAATTTTAATACTCGTTTCATCATAAGTTATATTTTAAAGAGCAACATTTTTGCTAGATCACAAGAACGAGTAATTAAAGTAATTTAATATTATAAAAAAAGTTTGTCGTATAAGGTAAAAAAAAACTTATGGGAAAGAAGAAAAAAAGAAGTTTCAGGGCAGCTTAAACAAGTAAGAGTGCTCTAGTGGAGACTGCTCGACTAGTAGATACCCTGACCGCTGCGCAGAGCTTCTATTTCAAGTTCAGTCGAAGCTTCTTTTTTACAACAATTTTAAACGAGTATTAAAATTAATATCTCTATTTATATATATATTTAAAAATTGTTTTCAAAATAAAACATTTCAGTCGCACTACTATTTTTATGACCAATGGGCACGAAGTTGACTTGCCTTTGGCATCAGCTGCTCTGAGTTTATGCAGTGCCAAGACGTCTTCAGAAACATATAGACCTTATCTAAAAGAGAAGTTATTTCCTAATTTAGACACAGAAACTGAACTCCTTAAGCTAAAGACCTTACTAAATCACTTCAAATATAAGTAAAAATATAATTTTTAGCTCAATTAAATTCAGCTTCTCCTTTGGCTCTCAATTTATTTACATATCACGCGCTCTTAGCTAAAATATCACCAATTATCTATTATCTATAGCCCATCCATTGCCCTTAGAGAAACATTGAGAAAAGATTCACCATGAAGCCGCGCTCGCTGCTGTTTGCCTGCGTCTTGGCTGGCAGCTGTTGGGGTCGCTTCATGTTGCGCTTTAGCTCGGGCTCCTTGAACACGCTCTCCGCCAGCTTGTCCAGCGTTAGGCGAAAGTATTGATTCTCCAGTATGGGCACAATCAAATTGTATTTATCAATTGTTTTATTTAGCTGCTGCACTTCATCCGCATGCAGCTGGGCAAACTTTTGCCAGGCTGCCTGCTCCTCGACGGTGACCAGTGGCCAGTCGCCGTAGTAGCAGCGCTCGTTGCGAAACTGTTGCTTCAGCTTGGCAACCGCTTCGCGTATGTCACGGCTCAGTGTGATCCACTCCGGCGTAAAGCCATTGTCCAGCATTATTTTGTTCAGTTTGTGTGTGGTGAAGTCCAGATAGGGATTCTGGGTTTGGGCCAGTGACAGCGGTTTGCCGGCACCATTCAAATTATTGAAGTCGCCCTTGGACATGGCCTCCTGGATGAGATCCTCGACCACACGATCGATGCCATATTTCGTTTTGATCGCATGCTTGCCATAGTAGCTGCCGCCTTTGCGCATTAGCGCGTGCTCGCCGGCTGCCGCCTTCTCCACACGATGTTCGAGGACACGCTCCTGCGCCTTCATCGCACGCACCTGCTGGTATTGCTTTTGGCGCTGGAAGGGTGTGCCCACGCCGATGCCCTCATTGGAGAGATATTGACGATGCTGCGGCGCCGTGTGACGTATATCGAACTCCAGTTCCAGTTCCTCATCCTCATGGTCGCTGATGTTGCGGCGACTTTTGGCGAATTTCTCTTGCAGCATTTTGAATGCTTCGTCCACCTGCTGGAAGCGCTCGTTGCTCGCCTCGTCGCTGTCGGCATCCGGATGCACGCGCTTCACCAAATCCAAATAGGCGCGACGCACTGTCTCCTGGTCGGCGGACTCATGTACGCCCAGTATGCGAAAGCATTGCTAAATGCCAAAATACAATCATTTCATATTACTATAACTATTTTGCAGCTTCTACCCACTCACCTGGTACAGCTCACGTTTCTTTAGGTGCACGGCGCGTCGGCAGCTGGCGCTGAGAGGATTTATCAAATTGCTCAAAATGTTTACAGTCGGCAACATTTTTGTATTCTAATAATTTCTAATTGTTGCTGGCATGTGTGGCCAGTGACAGACTGATTGCTGCTTACTTTACATTTAACAAAATTATTTTAATATTTATTTGTTATTCAATAGGTGGCAAGCGACCAAAACAAAAAAACCAAAACAAACTGCTAACAGAGCTTTAACAGCGTGCTGTTGCTGTAATTGCAGCTGTTAGCCAACTTAACAGCCAATGCATTTATAAATATAACAAAATATTATCAAATGAGCGCAGCAATAATGCTTGGTTGCACATGACTTTTTTTTACTAATCTATTATTAAAATAAACTACATTCAAATACATCTATAATTTGAACAGCATACTGTGCTTGGCGCCTATCATCTGTTGCTTTTCAATTCAAATGTTATGCCTTATGTTAACCTCTTCTGGTCAGCTTGCCTTGCAATGTTAACATATAGAGCGCACATAACATCAATTAAAAACTCTGTTTTACTCAAAATGGCACTGTTCTTGTTACTTTCAGTAAGACCGTGCTATGGATTTTTAACAGTTGTTGTGTGACCAGATTTGGGCACAGAAAACAGCTGTTGAATTTTTGGCACGCTTCGGTCACACAGTACCAAAAAAAAACTCGTTGCACACAACAGCAAAACACGCAACAAAAAATTTATATTAATTCGATTTAATACTAAACGCATTACAATTCAAACTTAAACAATAATTGCCAGCCAAGTGCCTCAACTGGCCGAACGTGTGCAAACAATGTGCAGTGCAATAAGCAATCGAAATTGTTTAATATAGGCAACACACACATAAAAAAAAATATATTTTTTCGTAAGTGTCGCAGAATTTACTAGTTGCTGTGTGTGCGTGCCCCACTCATGTGTGTGCGTGCGTGTGTGTGTGTGTGTATGAGAGTACGTGTGTGTATGTGTGTGTGTGTGTGCCTGTGTGAATGCGAGCGTGTGTGAGTGACTTTGACTGCAGTTTACGTACGATTTATTTGTTGATTAAAATGTAATAAAAACGTACACTAATTAAATGTGGAAAAGGCAACAGCCGCGCCAATCACAACAACAACAACAACAAATTTTGCTGCTATACAACACTGCATTGAGAAAAGAGAAACAACACAAAAAAAAAATAGAATAGCAGCATGTCGCGTCGTTGTGTGTGTGTGTCGTCGTCGTCGTCTCGTCACAGTCTGTGAGTGTATGTGTGTGTTCATTAGTATTTGTGTTAAATAATGTTTAAACATTTTTTTAATTCGCACAAACTTTTATGCGTTGCAGTTCAACAAAAGGTGAGTAATGGCATGTAAATAATTATAAACAAAAGCCTGACCAAGTCAAAAGTTCGTCAACAGTCGACCCCCTTACCCCCCCACCATACAAAAACACATACATGCTCTCCCTCTCCAGTTAGCACGCTCTCTCTCTCTATTGCTGCTACTCGCGCTCTCAATGTCGCTCAGCTTAGGCAAGCGCGCTCTTAATTTCATTGCGCTTTGTTTTTAAGTGTCATTTTTGTAGTTGGCTTCTTTTTTTTTTGGTTGATTTTTTTTTTTTTTAATTTTAATTTGCTATGCGCGATTCGCGCGCTTATTGTGAATGCGCAAAACACACAAACAAACGTCAAACGTCAGACAAGCCGCTCTCGCTGTTATGTGCTAACTCTCCCTTGCGCGCTCTTTCGCTCCTCACTGACAATGTTGTGTGCGTGTGTGTGTGTGTGTGTGTGTGTGCGTGCGTGTGAGTTTGATTTGTTTTTGTCTAATTTACTTTTTACGTCTAACGGCCTAAAAACTCATATTTTAAGCACGTAAGCGAACCACAGTTTAACTGTTCTTCCTCAATGTACTTTTTTTTTAGCTTCACCTTTTTTGCATTCTTTTTGATTTGATTAGATGTGCACACACACACACACAGACACACGCACAGGCAACTCGTATTCTGATAAGATTTTAATTGTTTGAAACGGACATGCCAATAATAACAGAATGCTGATATGAGAGAGCAGAGCATGACATGAGGCAAAATGTTAAATCTGAAAATATCATTGCAGAGCAGATCGATGAGCTAAAAGACAATAGAAATTCATAATTATCGAAAATCGATATTTTATTATTGCTGTAAAATGAAGTTTGTGATTTATTTTTTATTTTTTTTAGGTAAAAAATAAAATGGTTGCCTTTTATATTGTTAATCAAAAAAATTATTTTATAAAATTTTTAAATATATAACTTAATAAATGATTTAAAATGCTAATTGGGGATGCCTTAAAATAAAATATGAAAAACAATTATTTTCTGTTTATTTATTTATATTTATTCAAGCAAGAAACTTATTACAAAACAACAAACAATTAAAGAAAAGTGACAGCAATGACAAACAAACAAACAAACAAGCAAACAAAATGCCTAAGAGGGGGAACATTTGTTGTTGATTTTCGCACGGTTTCAAATTCCAATGCATTGGCAACACTAACGCTAACTAGCAACAACAAACACAGATACATGAACACCAACACACACACACGCACTCAATCGCTAGCAAAAGTAACAACAAACAACAGGCGAAAACGTCAGGCGGTCTCTTTCTCTGTCTCTCTCTCTCTCTCTGTTTCTCTTGTGTCGTAAGTCTACTCTCAAACATTCATTCACAATTTTACTGTAACAGCCAAAGCGAAAGAGCGCAGAAAATGGAATGCGCGTTTATAAATGAAGCAAACATATGTTGTTGTTCGTTGTTCTTACAAGCAATTTGAAAGCAATATTTGTGCTGCAAGTAATTAAGTCGATACAAAAATAAATGAGAAACAAACTTGACGACGGCATGATCATCGTTAGCAGTTAACAGTTGATGTTAACATTTTAGGTAAATTATACTCTCTCTCGTAGTTTGCTGCGTTCGTTTCGGTCGACAATTAACAGCGCGCGAGCGCCACCTGTTAACTAACAGTGGTCTAACATGCACAATTTGAGTCAACAGTCTCTCTCTCTCTCTCTCTCTGGCAGCAGACCCGGTTAGCAGTTGGCGCCAGTGTAAGCAGTTTTTTATTAACAGTAACAGTACGTCGTCGCGCCGGATAAGATGTAAAAGCGAAGAGCGAAAATCGTGAAATTTTTTCCAACTACACGCGCCCGTCGTCGAACCAAACGCCATGCTAAATAAATAATAATAAAAAAAATATATATATAAATATATATATATATAGAGAGAGAAGAAGAAAATTATTAAAAATAAGTGTCTGTGCGTAGCAATTGTAAAACAAGTGCAATAAGTGAAAAGTTCATGCAAAGCAAATAGCAAATAAAAAAGCAAAAATCAAATGCAAAAGCAAAAGCAAATATAATACGTAAGTTGTGTTTATTAATTATTTATGACAAAAGCAAACAACAACAAAAAGAAACAACGCGTCACAATTGCCTTCTTCGTAGCGTCGTCGTCGTCGTCGTTGTCGTTGCCGCAAGTAGAGCAACGCCGCGTTACCGTCGCCTGCCGCCCCTGTTGACCAACACACACACGCACACACATTTAAACACACACACACATACATACATACAAATATAAATGCGAATTATTTTTATTATTCTCTCTCTCGCTCTCGCCGACTCTTTCGATCTTTAGCGCCTGCAAATGTTATGCAAATTAATTAAAGCAATAGAAACAACAATAACAACTACAACAACAATTAATGAAATCAATAGCAAGCGTCGCAGCAGCCGCAACAGCATAAAATACAAATTTCGCTTTCGCAAAGACAACCACAACAACAACAGCAACAGCAGCAGAAAAACGGTACAGAAAAAGTGAAATGCGCATTGACTTCAAAGCTGATTTTTTTGTTGTAAATTTTTTCAAACGGCACTTGGCGCTCAATCGCGGGCTCTCTCGCTCGCGCGTAACGGCACTCGTGATGATGTTGTTGTTGTTGTTGTTAGGCAGCGACAAGCACAAAAGCAAACGCCAAAAAAAAACGGTTATGCGTGCGTTGCCCTTTGGGCTGCCTATGCCTACAACAACAACTGGTCGTAACATAATGAATGAAATACTACAAAAACAACTGAGCATAGACAATTCTCTGTACTCACACACACACACACATACACACATATATGAATGCCCATGCATAGCTACAAAATTATTATGTTATTTGTCTTGTGGCTCATCTGCCATGTTGTTGTTCTTATTATCTATAATGTGTGTGTGTGTGTGTACGTATATTTTTCTTGATTTTTATTTAACACCTGCTTTTTTCCATCAGCGCGAGCCGCGTCGCGGCGCACTCAAATAAAGTCGCAGCTGCTGTAACAAAAACGTTGGCAGCACATACTAATGTGGTTGGCAACTCTGCGCCATGCAAATGCAATTGCGATCAACAGCTGAACGAACAGCTAGCGGAAAACTAACATCCTCACATATGTATGTGTGTGTGTGCGTGTGCTGCGATGTTGTTGTTTCGCTTGCAGTGGCGGTTGACAATTATAGTTGGCAACACTGTTGCGTATATTAATATGCTTAACAGCTGTTGAGAGAGCAAGAGAGAGAGAGAGAGAGAGAGAGAGAGAGAGCGCGCAATAGAGATGTTGAGATCGAATGTGAGAGCGATTATTGTCCTTGGGTATTCAAATAGTTGTTGTTGATGTTTTTTTTTGTTTTTTTTTTACAATTGGGTCTGACGAACTTTTGAGCATTTGGTCACACTTTGAATCATTTTGAAATCTTTAAATAATCAATTTCAATTTACAGCCCTAAAACAAAACAAAACAAAACGAAAAAAATAAAAAAAAATAAATAAATAAGAAAACAAAAACTAAAAGCGCCTCAACAAAAAGCAATAAATAAATAAATAAATGAATTATTATATTAAAAAATACGAACATAAGTTGAAAAGTTAAATAAATAAAGATAGAAAACAAAAATGCAAATTTGTAGCCATTAGCTTTAACAAAAATAACAAAATAACAAACAACAAACGCATAACAACATTTATGAGCAGAAAAATTCATAAAGCCTATACAAGTACGCCTTCCAATAGTTATATATACACATTATATACCGTTATATATACACACAATATGCATGCATTATTATATAGCAAATGATTATGCTGCTGATGAATATGTTGAAACGAAAATCGTCTTAATTAGTTGATAAAAAAGTGCGTTAATTCGAACGATGCAATCAAATCTTTAAATATTAACATATTAAATCGTATATATACAATATACATATATATATATATATATATATATATTACTTATGAATATATATATATACACATACTTGCATACATATATTTCTTATAACAACGAAAACAATTAGTAATTAAAGAAAATTTAAAATAAATTATCAGCTTGCTTACAACAAAAAAATAAAAATAAATAAAAACAAAATCCATGCAATTACTTTAGCAAATTTACTTTACACAAAAAACAAAATAAAATTTATCAAAACAAAAAAAAACAAATAACATTTAAAAGCAGTGCAAATTCTAAACTTAAATATAAGAACAAAAAAAAAACAAAATACATTTTTTATATGCGCCCCAAGTGCTTAAACAACAACAACAACAACAAACGGAAATACCCAATAACAACAATGTAAAACATAACAACCATAACCTCAATCAACACAGCAAATCGAGCAATATTACGGATAACAAAACATATAATAAATAAATAAAGAAAAAAAAATTATTAAATTTAATTGTTAAATGTTAACTAAAGAAAAAACACCAACAAAAACAACGCCAGCAACCTGCCAGGAACAACAACAACAACTCATGTGGTGCCCAAAAGCCCAACAAACAACTAGAGAAGAAGAAGCAGCAGCCGCAGCAGAAGCAACAGCAACAAAACAACAACAGCGTCAAGCTAACGAGAGCCACGGCTCTCAACAAATTCTCAGGAGTTGCTGTTGCCACTTGCATTAACATTGGATTAGTCCCCCCACCAAATTCCCAAAGAAAAAACTCCCCACAACAAAATTGAGGCACTCATGTAGGGTCATTCGAAAGTGAATGGGGAACGACACCAACACCAACACCACCACCAACACCAACACCACCAACACCAACACCAACAGCAACAGCAACAACAACATCGACATCGAGAGCAACGGGACATGGATATACATATGAAAAAATTAACTAAACCACGGTGAGTACCAAAAAAGATATATATATTATAAATATTTAAATAATTTTTAGTAAGTCTTAAAATTTTGCCCTTCCAATTGGAACTGATTACTTGAAGTTCGAATCTCCAATAAGAATCTAAGCAATTTATTTGCCTATGGGATTCATATAAATATCTCTCTAAAGTTATCAAAAACAAATGAATTCAGAGAGTAACGGGATTTTTTTTCGCAATTCTTTGCTTTGCATTCGATTCTAAGCAAAAAGGAAAAAGTATTTTATTATTTAGTTTATGTTTTGTGTAGTGCAGCACTACTATTTTCATGAATACAATTGTAACTGGGTAAATATCAATTTTGAAAACTGTCATATTTAAAAAATAATAATTTAATTATATTATATATTATTATTGTTTATATGCTTGTTTTATTTAAGAACAATTTTAATTTAGTGATGAAAAAAATAGTTTTTTCGTAAAGATTATATATAAATAATAATAATATAAATTATTTTTTGTAGTGGAGCACTACTATTTTCATGAACACAATTGTAGCTATTATATTATATATTAATATATGTATATTGTATTAAAATTATTATTCTAAAATATTATTATTAATAAAAAATATTATTATTATTTTGGTAAAATATGACTGTTTTCTAAATTTATATGGACAAATTTATATGAATAATAATTTTTAATACAATATATATTAATTCCGAAAAAGCAAATATTTTTTGATAAATAAATTACAAATTACTCTTAAATAAAACAAGAAAATAAAATAATATTATTTTTGTAGTGCAGCACTACTATTTTCATGAACACATCAATTTTGAAAAATATCATATTTTAAAATTAATAATTTACAATAATTAAAAAAATTCATATATTTAATTTTTGCGAAACATCAATTACTATTTTTCTTGGAACTAAATTCAAATTACTCTTAAATAAAAAACAAGCATATAAAATAATAATACAGTCGAGTCTCGATAATTTGTACCCCGCTAAATCGATAATCGCGATAAATCGAAACAAAATCTATCCCCTTGAAAAAAATTCGGTACAGTCGAGTCTCGATAATTTGAATTTCCGACTAATTCGTAAAAAACCTGATCCCCTTGCCATTTCGAATTATCGAGACTCGACTGTATATATAATATAAAACACAATTTATTGTAGTGCAGCACTACTATTTTCATGAACACAATTGTATATCTATGAAGAAAGAGTAGATTCGAGTTCATATATGTATATGAGATCTGTTTACTTACATTTAATTATGTACATCAGAGTCTCTTCTAAGAATTTAAATTTAAAAATATTTTATTTAAACGAAATTTTCGAATTATAGAAAATTTTTTTAAATAATCCTTTCAAAAGTTCAATTCTATAATTCCAAAAAGACGTTTTACAATAATACAATTTTTGTTTATGTATAATATTACATTTATTGACCTAGTTGAAGTTAAAGTTGCAAGTTTTGTTTTTGCTAAGGCTACAAGCTATTGCCTTAGGTTCTGTTGTCTCTGGCAATTGAGGCAAATCACATTTTTGCAATGCATCGCTCAGTCTATGCCTAACCTCAATACGCTTGAGCTGGAGCAATACAAAAAATTAGATATGTACATACATATATGTATAATATACAAATCTGTATAGACATATATATATATTATGCATTTGCTATATCGTTGCTCATTCAATATGAATGTGAAGCCAAGCTGCTGGTGCCCCAATGCCACATTATACATATATTTATATATATATATATATATATATATGTATATATACTCACATAAGCTGCGGAAATTCACAGACATATTCTCGTCCAAGTTCCACAACTAAAAACTTTTCTCATTTCTGTGGCAACCCTTTTTAAACACACACACACACACATACATATATAAAAATATACTTTTGCTGCTATTTTTTGTATTTTCTTCTTTTTTTTCTACTGTCAATGAGCTGCGGCGACCACTAAAATGTATAATTGAAAATTGTACGCCCACATTACGACTTGAAATGCACAGACAATATAAGAGATTGAGCCAGAGCGGGAGGGGGCTGTGGCATAGCCACCAAAAATGGTCCCCAGTTGCTTTTAGCGCTAGGCAATAAACAGAGCGCAAGCAACAGCCGCACTATGCAAGATAACAGCTAGAAAGAGACAGAGAGAGAGAGAGAGAGAGAGAGAGAGAGAGAGAGAGAGAGAGAGAGAGAGAGAGAGCAGTAGTGAGGGAGCGTGAAAGAGTGCTGCCAAGTTTGCGGTTTTTCTTGACTGCCAGCTTTGCCGCTCACAGCCCCAGAGCCTTCCATTTAGTGCCCACCTTGACCAAAGTAGAAAAATCTAAAACTTTTTTTCTTAAGCTTTTTTTCATGCTTAAATACATATACACAGCTTACACTTATACATATATATATGTATGTATATATGTATATATATTTGCCGGCGTCGCCACGCACTGTTTCGCCTGCTGCTCGCTCTTCTTCTTCTTTAAGCATTGTGTGCACTTTTCGCTGCAATTTGTCGAAAAGTTTTTACTGTGCGCGTAAAGTTTAACCATAACAGATTTCTTTTGCCGTCTATTTCTTGAGGGCTAAGAAAACGAATAAAAACATAAAAAGACGAAAAAAAAAGAAGTAACTTGAGCCAACTTCTCAATTTGGCTCACTGCCTGCCACGCCTTTCTTTAAGGGCAGTTAACAAACGCATAAACCAGCTTAACTAATTTGACAAACTAAAACTGTTTTATTTGACAAATATTTTAAATTATTTTATTTTAGTTTATTTTAATAATATTTTCAGATATCAAGATTTCTATAAAGTTTCCGACTTGTTCTTGGCAGTTAATTGATGCGAGCTATAATTAAGCCTAATCGTGGTAATTATTATGGAAAAATGCTTTGCAAGCATTTTAATTAAATGGAAACAAAATTAATTTGAATCTAGCCAAGAACAAGTTTCTGCATTTTAATTGTCAAGTTCCAGAGATCAAAGCAAGATTTTCTGTTTTTATACGGCTAAAAGTTCAACTTGAAAGACTTGGGCTGTTACCAGGTCTAGCTTTGTTACAGTGGCAACTCCTTTGAGTGTACAACTTAATTTCATAGGAACAAAAAATGTAATAAAAGGAATTTTAATTGGATAATGCTTGGAATTTAGGTATAAATTTGTTCTCAAAATTATAAAAAAATTGTATTTCTTTTAAATAAAAAAAAGATCAATTTAAAAAATATAAAAAGTTATTATTTCTTATAAAAAAATAAAAATAAAACTCAATTTAAAAATTATAAAAATTATTTTTTATATTAAAAAAAAAAATAAAAATCACAATTTAAAAATTATAAAAAATTATCTTTTCTTATATATAATAAAAAATCACAATTTAAAAATTATAAAAAATTATTATTTCTTATAAATAAAAAGAAAAACTCAATTTGAATCTAATTGACCTTGGCCTTGACTTTTGGCCCTTGTTGTTTTCCTTTTCTCAATAGTTTTGTTTAATAGCATTAACTGTTGATTTTAGTTAGTTGTTGATAGTAAACATTAATATTGGCAGAGAAAGGGCAATGGCAAAGGTCAGGGAAAGACCAACTGAATTTAAATTGAGATTTTTATTTCAAGCCCAAAAATAATCTGAAGGAAAACAAAAATAAAACGCAAATCTTTTAACTAAAATTTTCAAAACTAAAATTAAAATTTAATACATTAAAATAAAAATTTGATATATAAATATAAACAAGTAAGAGTGCTCCAGTCGAGACTGCTCGACTAAGAGATACCCTGAACCCTGCGAAGATGCGATATTCATCATTGTACGCTTCTTTTATATATACATATACACAAACAACACATACATACTACTGCGCAGTTTACGCAGCGACTGCGCGCGGGCAGCGCTTGGGCTGCAGTATGGGCTATATTTTGGAAACTTATTTGTTGTATAGGTTTGCTTCTAGATGGACTTTCGTAATCAAACTTTTACAGCGTAATAATGACATTTATATGTATGCATTTGCCAAAGCACAAGTCTCTAGTATTTGAAATACGTTTTTTTTCAAATTTTGGGGGAAGGGGGCGTGGTATCCAAAATCCAAAAATTGCAAAATGTTTGTACCCATTACACGGATATACACAGTAAATTTTAAATCTTTAGCTCTAACGGTATTCAAAAACGAAGAAAAATGATCGATTTTGATCGATAATAAGGAAATGGGATGAGTTATCGAAAAAAATATGATAAACTCGTACTGCGTAGAGTATACACGAGTATACATTTCAAATTTCAGATCTCTAGCTTTTGTGGCTTGCGAGATCGCTGCGTTCACACGGACGGACGGACGGACAGACAGACGGACAGGGCTATATCAACTCAGTTTGTCGAGCTGATCAAGAATATATGTATATACTTTATGGGGTCTGCCACGTCTCCTTCTGCCTGTTGCATACATTTTCACAAAAACATTATACCCTGATTTCCCATTTTCAATGGGTTCAGGGTATAATAAATGTATAAATATTTCAAATATATACAAATCTGTATATACAACAAAAAATAAATAAATTGAAAATCTTTTAACTGAAATCTTTCAAATTAAAATTAAAACAAAAATAAATAGATTAAAACTCAAAATATATTTAAACAAAAATAGATAAATTTCAATAAATATTTGCTCACGCCTTACTGCATTTAGTATTATAATTAAACATTATAATAGCACACGCAAGTTATTCAAATATTTATGTTTTCAGTTTGACAAACAATCCGTCATATATTTTAATATATATACATATCTATATATACACACAAATATGCTGATAAAATTTTAATTTGTATAAAATTGAAATTTTAATGTGTGTCTAAAGCGCGCGCGAGTTTTTGGCCGCAATCTCCATTTCACCATGCTCAGGCAGCCACAGGGCCCCGGTGCTTTTAGCCCTTGTCAAGTACTGCCCTACGACACACACACACATACACCAATACATACACACACACATACATACACAGACAGACAGCTGCACGCGACTGCAAGTTTCTGGTTTTTGTGGCTTTTCCGCTTCTCACTTCACAACTGTCGCTCTCCCTCTCGCTTTCTCTCTCTCTCTCTCTATCTATCGTTCGCTCGCTCGCTGGCTTTTGGCATTGGCTAAAAGCGAATTTCTTTCGTTGAATTATTTAAATTTGTCGGTGTTTGCCTGTATGTATGTGTGTGTGTGTGTGTGTGTGTGTGTGTGTGTGTGTAAGTATTTGTATGTGTGTGTGTGTCAGTTATGAATAGCTAAGTGAGTGCAAGTGCTGCAAGCAGCCTTTTCATTTTCATTATACGCAGTCCCTTAAGGGATCGGCTTGCTAGCTGATATGAGTGGAGGGTGGGGTGGAGAGGGGCTACCGCAAATGGGAAGTGCCATATGATAAGTTTAGTTATGCAGAATTTTAATTGTATTTCGCATAACCTTTATCAAACCTAATTTGATTCTTGAACTATTTGAAATGCAACTGGAAATTACGAGAAAATTCATAAGATAAAATTTCATAAATTAATCTGAAGATTTAATTTTTAATCTTTGATTTTTATGTATTTTTAAAAGCAAATAAATAAAACTGAATCATTTTTATAATCAATTACTTAATAGTAAATTTATTTAGCAACTTTATTACAAAACTTTTACTTAAAAGCGCAAAACTTAAGTTAACAATTTGTTTTAAATAAATTAAACAAAGTTAAATAAAGTTGATTAAAGCACTACAAATAAATTAGGTTCTCATACCCGATCTATATTACACGCTTCATTCCCAGCTTTTTGCTGCTAATGATAAAAGTTACCCCCAAAAAAAAGCTAGCAAAACAAATGTCTAATTGTCGCTGCGAATTGATTGGTCTTCCCATCACACACACACGCACAAAGCGCCACAATCGTTTGCCAAGGGCACAGATATTGGTATACCTACATATATAGTATATATATATATATATAAGTATATAACATTACATATGTATTTATTTAGATATGTGTGTTTGTGCTCTACGTATAGCAAAGGCAAACAAGTCAAACACGGGGCGAACCCTTGTAAAAGAACGCAGCAAATTATTCGCAAAAGGAAAAACACTGAACAACAACAACAACTAGAAGTGAAAAAGTAGAATAAGTAACAAGACGGATGAGACTGAATAAGGAATACACTGTTTAAGGTTTCTAGTAATATAAGAGAGCGCCAAAATTTATTATTAATATTTTATATATATTTGGGTTTCTTTATATGAAGCTAAATAGATGACTTATATATAGCAAGTGTGGAAAAGTTAAGATAAAAGATAGATCTTTTGCTCATCTTCATAACTTAAAAAAACAACAAATAAATAATAACTATATATATTATTATTATATATAAAAATAATAATAATAGAAGTAATTCTACTAAGTTTTAAAATCAATAAAAACAAAATTGCTGCCCAGCCAATATACTCTATTGCCCTTGCTGAAAAACAGTGTATAAAACCGAAATAAATG
Organism: Drosophila leonis; assembly: GCA_035045365.1. Classification (NCBI taxonomy): domain Eukaryota; kingdom Metazoa; phylum Arthropoda; class Insecta; order Diptera; family Drosophilidae; genus Drosophila; species Drosophila leonis. The sequence goes on along the minus strand of JAWNPC010000202.1, from coordinate 8,110,202 downwards.
TTAAGGGAAGTGATTTACTTTATCGATGGACACATAAAACAATTTGGCAAGCACATTCAGACGAATACGCCTGCTTACTCTCTCTCTCTCTATTACACTCTGCCCCTCTCCCTCCCTCCCTCTCTCTTTCTTTCTGTAGCTCTCTATGTCCCCCTGCCTCTGCCTGTCTCTGTTTCGCTTGCTTGCATCCCTCGAGTGGCGGCAAAACATCTGTCATGACGGTTTGTCCTTTCACCAAATCCTTTTTCGCACAAAAATCAAAATAATAAAAAATGAAGTAGAATTAAGCCAGTTGAGTGTGCACGTTGTGCAAATACCCTGTAGGCGGTGCTCTGAAGCGTGCTTACTCGAACATGCAGAGTACTAAATAGATGTTTAAAATTATTTGGGAAATTCATATTCATATATTCATATCTAAGCATTTGAATTCATCTCATTTTCATTTATAATGTTTAAAAACATACTAAAATCAACAGTCAAACCTACCCTTTGCCCAACTATTTATAGGGTATTAACAGCAAATCTTTTCTTCTCTCGCTGTTGCACGCTTTGCAATTTTATAAGGTATGAAAATTACATATGCCCCGCTGAACACACGCACACACACATAGCGACAGCCTAGTGTCCTGGCATCCTGCTCGTATCCTGAAGCGAAGTCATAAAACTTGCACCCCAACCAGAGCTTTGCAGTGGTTCCGTAATGCTCTACATTTAACTCTCTTTTCCCTCTCGCTCTCTCGCTGCCCTCGGCATCTTCAATTTGCAGCAAAGTTTGCCATAGAACTTGGACTTTACCTTGCGTCCTGCTGCTTTACATCCTTTCTAACTGTTGCTGATTTATGGCATGCCGAAGGGTAGGGCCAGGCACTAGTTGTCTGTTTAGTTTACATGCTCTCTCTCTCTCTCTCGCTCTATCTTCTGCTGCCTCTTCTTGTTCCGGCATCGCATTTAAATGACATAATAAAATGTATAATTTCAACATAAAAACTGAAATCCCCGGGGAGATTTCTGCTCATTTTTGCCAAGGTCCCCTATAAAGCAGCCCTATAAAAATACAAAATAAAAACGCACCCTCTAAATACCTCTCACTATTTAGGCTACGTTGGGCTGTCCAGTTGGGTTTTACCGTTTGATTGTTGAGTCAACGTGTGGCATATCAATTAGGTGTGTAGGTCAATAGCTTAAGTGTAGAAGGAGACTGAAAGGAGGCGCAGGAGGAGGAGGTGAGAGTTTGCAAAGGGACGACAGTGCTGGGCTTAGTCTATTTGATTGGTAGGCTGGCTGGCTGGCTATTGGCTTGAGGCTTGGCTCCATAGTTCAAATACGAATTTTCGTATGAACTTTGGGTTATTTGAACTAGAAATTGCAACATGAATCATGCATTCTGTTTGATGTGTGTCTATATAGAGTGGAACGGCATAGGTACAAGCTATTTACGTGCGATATATGTATATAAGATATACGTTATATGATATATACTCAAGTTTCTAATGAGGCAAATATGAAAGCAGTTTGTTCGATTTGAAGTCAATTTTCAATTGATATCAAAGAAATATTAAATAATTGGAGAGAATGAATGCATACAAATTGAAGCATTTTTTATAATTTTAAATATTAAATGAAAAACAAATATATATATTTTTTAAAATTAAATAAAAAACAAATACTTTTTTAAAAATATTAAATAAAAAACAAATATTTTTTTAAAATATTAAATAAAAAACAAATATTTTATTTTTTATTTTTAATATTAGTTAAAAAACAAATCTATTATTTTTTATTTTTAATATTAATTAAAAAACAAATCTATTATTTATTATTTTTAATATTAAATAAAACAACAAATATTTTATCAATATTAATATTTTTAAATTAAATCAAATTTAATTTAATTTTTAAAATTTCACTTGTGAAATATTTGTTGATTAGAGTTTATAAGTTACATAAAAAAAAGAAAACAAGTTTCAAATGTTGCTTTTCTATAGCAAATAGTATTAAAGGACATACTCAAGACATTATTATTATGATATCTTTTATTATCCTGAAGTTGCTGTCATAAATAATATCAATTTTGTGATCTATCTACAAATTGATTATGCCGAATGTCGCCTTTGTTATTTCTAATGCATTTTGCATGCGGGACACTCCTACTCGAGGACCTCGACCTGCTTTTATCTATCACTCGCTCGCTCTCTCACTCACTCTTGCTCTTGCTCATAATGCCCATGTTGTTGAGTTTTGTTCAAGGTGTCGTCGTCGTCGTCTCCTCTGGATGTGTGACAGCATATATTGTTTAAGCGGCAACGCGCCAATCCTTTGCGCAGCGCATATAAATGATTAACTGTTGCATGTGCCGCATATGTGCCACGCCCATCGCTCAGTTGCAGTTTGCCAACTGAAGGACACGACATTTGTGGATGTTGCCTTGGCCAGGTCCTACCTGTGTCTCTACCACTTGGCAAGTGGCAAGTGGCAAGTGCCAAGTGCTTGCGCCACTTTAAGCCAACAACTGGGAACAGGCAACTGCAACTGTCAAGTGCTTTGCTGCTTTGGCATTTGTATTTCTGATACTCTGTAAATAATTTAAAATAACAAAAGCAACAACAACAAAAGAGCTTAAACTATATAGTTTCTATTTGAACAATTTATCTTTATACAACTAATTAAATAGATTGTTCTTCGCATGTAAATAAAATGGGGGAAAATTGTGTTTGCCTTAAACGGAATTCATAATCTATCGATGTAAACATGTTCCACGGTCACGCTGCGTCTGCTTCTGTGTGTGTGCTCAAGGCCTTTTGGGTATTTGTAAGCTGAACTAAGGTCCTTTCGCTATTGTTGGACTTTGGGGAGCGCACTTGGTGCTGCTGCTGCTGTTTTTGCTTCTTCTTGATTCTTGGTATTTCATCTATTTACCCAGGCAGCCGCCTGGCGATGAAGACGACGCGGAAACAGTAAATAAGTTGCACTTTTCCGCTGTCAGAGTAAGCGCCGGTCAAATGGGGCACGTAGAGGGATGGGGGAGGGCGGCTTTGGGGCTGGATTGTAGAAGGGTCGCTCGGCTAGTGTCCTTCGTGGCTGCTGCCTGCAAATAAAAACAAAAAACTTATTTGCCATTTATTTCCAGTTGACGGTTTTTTTTTTTTTTTCGTTCTCGTTGCCCCTTCGAGCTCCCACTTCGACTGTTATTAATATTGACAGCGGGGGGTGGAGGGCGGCTGAGCTGGTTGTGGTGGGGACAGGTCCTCGACAAGCCTTTGGGGTCGCTGTTGCTGTTGCTTGTTTGTTTGCTTTTGTGCTTAATGCTCTGGCCAGCGAATCGCCTTTAGGGAGTCGCTAGATCTTTACCTCCCTCTCCCTCTACCCCTCTCTGTCTCTCTCTGCCAAAGTATTTCCGGTGTAGGGATAAAAATTTGTCGTGGTTGAAATATTGTAACCTGAAGCCTTTATTGAAGGACTTTTTAATGAGTGTTTGTGTTTGATTGTTGAGCAGCAGCAAAAGCAGCGACAGCAGCAACAGCAGCAGCACGGAAGTTGTGTGGTCTTCTTCGATTTTGTTGCTGCTTCATCTCTCTCGCTGGTATCTGGCGTGAGAAACGTGCCACATGTCAGCCAATTACGCGCGCCACAAAGTTGCAAGCAGCCCAACGCTGTGCAGCATCTGTAATAAATTGTAGCGAAACAGTTATTTTTTGAAGTTATCGAAAACATTTGATTTTTGAAATCAATTTTTGATCAGAAATATCTTTTTCGATAACATTGATAACACCTATATCGATAACTTTTTGATAAGTTATGCTTGAAATGAAAACAGATTGAAGCATTTATTAATATAAACTCTATAACAGAATTCATATTATTTGTCGACATGTTTCGATATGTACTACATTTATTAACTTATCGATAACATATGTTTTCTTGTATTGCATCGATTATTTGCATTATTTTATATGCTCTAGCGTCAAACATGTTTGTGTTTGAATGTGAATTGATATTTATCGATAACGTTTATTAAGTCTGAGTAAGACTTTTAAATAATATTTCGATATGTACTACATTCATTTTCCTATCGATAACTAATGTTTTCTTGTATTAAATCGCATATTGTCATGATTTTATGTGCTTATCGTCAAAAACGTTGGTGATTGAATGTTGGCATATGTTTATCGATAATATTTATAAAGTTGTATACCATTTATCAAATATCGATAACGTTTCAATTCGTTTTGCTTCAAATTTCATTAAATTAAATTTAAATAATTATAATAAATACTTTTATAGTACTTTATATATATATATATATATATTTTTTTTTACACATTTCTACACTCTACTACATTCTTTGACTTATCGATAACAAATACTTTTTTTGTATTTAATCGATTATATTTATGATTTTATGCGTTTATTGTCAAGCATGCTCGTAATTGAATATTTTTTTCTTTTAGTTCCCATTTCCCAGTCAAATATCAATTTGTTGTTTTTTATTACGAGCTTCAACAGTTTTGTGGGAAATATCAAATAACTGAACAATACAATTATACATTTCAATGGCTATGCTACTCAAGTATATGTGAACCACATAATATATATTTTTTTTGGTTTTGGTATGCTTTTTATGTATAACTCAACCCTTGCTCGTAAAACCCTGTTTGCCTGGCTTCCATCAAACTCCCCTGACTCCTGTTCCAGTTCTCGATGTCACGCAACGGTTAACTGAAGTACTTTTGTTATGTTTCTCAATGGGTTTTCTCACCCCCTTTTCCCTTTTTTGTTTTTTTTTCCTTTCTTTTTTTTGCCGGGACACTATTTTCATATCTTTTATTTGATAAACTTATATAGGAAGAGGGACAAACCCCCCAAGGCAAGTTGTTGCTATGTGGGAATCAAATGCAATTTAAATTGTTAATTTTTTGGTTGGTTTTTGATTTGATTAGCATTGAAATGATGTTTAATTGGGTGGAAAAATGATTTTGATTTAAACTGAAAATGAGTACAAAAAAATGCAATAAAAAAAACTAAAATATTCTAAAATTCTATAAAAATATATATGTATATGTATTTAAATATTTGATATGAATATACACAAAATTCTATAAAAATATATATATTTAAATATTTTATAATTATATATATAAAATTCTATAAAATATATATATATGTATATTTAAATATTTTCTTACACTTATTTCATCCCTAAAATAATTAAATTACTTGATAAGATTATTTGGAGTTGCACTTCAAATTTGACAAACTAAAAACTACCCAAACTGTCAAAGTCACATTTTCCATGCATTTCTCTTTTTATCTTGCTTTTTGATGCTCTTCAACGTTTCTGCACGCACTTGCCGGCAGCATAACTAGAAACAGCAACAACAACAACAACTAGAACTCAAATGAAAAGAACAACACTTGAATAGCTCTCAAATTTAAATGGACAGCCTTGCACTGCTTAAGTCCCTCTGCACTGCTCTTCGTGCTCACCACTGCTTTACCCACAATTAGGTGTTAATACGACATTTTACTCAGCAGCAGCGGCAGCAACAGCTGCAATAACAACAGCAACAACAACTGACTGAAATATTAATGCAATGCTTGCACATGAAATATTTATGCATGTGTGCGTTTGTAAGTTACATTGAATATATGTACATATGTATGTATGTGCGCTCTTCTACGCTCTCTGCTCTCCCAACACTCTGCCTCTCTCTCTGTCTTGTTGCCGAACGATCGATAAAATGTAGTCCGTCTGCTCTCTGCTCATTGCTAGCTTCCTGCTGTGTGCGTGAATCTATACAAATGTGTGTGTGTGTGTGTGTGTGCATTTGTTTGTTTTTGGATTACAATGTAAGTTCTGCCTCTCTTCTAGGCTGCGTATTTTGTATGCCTTAATGTGCAAGTGTGTGTGTAAGTATATCACAAGCTCTTATACACACACACACACACACACACACACACACACACACACACACACAAAAACACTCTTTGTCACGCATTTGCCTTGTTTTTGTTTATTTTATTAGTTGAGTGGCTTTTAGTTGAAAATTTCTGTTACGTTTTTGTCGCATTTGGCTTGTTGCTATTGTTATTGTAATGTTTATTGATTGCTGTTTGCCAGCAGGGGTATTCCCTCTACTAAGTGTATAAGTACATACATATGTATGTATATCGATGTGTGTGTGTGTAGCATGTATAATTGATATTAAAATGCTGCAATGTTTACATTTACTTTGTGCGTCTGCTGACTCGGAAAATGAGCTCTGGATAATGATTCCCTGTTTTTATTTGGCGTTAATTTGTTAATTTATATTGGTTTTTAACAAGAGTGTATTGAGTCAATTTACTTTGAGTTTATCTAGCCGCAATTGTCGCTCTCTTTACCTAACGGTAGTTGATCGTTAAGCAGCTGCGACTTCGGCAGAGAGTGTAAATATAAGAATGCTGTGAGTTATATATCTCTCTCACTCTAGCGCATGGGAAATTGTGCGCTGTACATAGCAGTGTTGCCAACTCTGCAGGTCTTCGGCAAGCCAGATCAGTCAATCAAAAAAGCCAGAAATAGCTAAACATAAATAGAAAAATGCAGAAAAAAGCCTTTTTTAGTGTTTGACTTGAAATAAACTGTAAAACTGTAAAACACACCGAAATCACTTTACATTTAACACATTCTGATTTTGAGCTTTTCTTTTTCTTCCAGTTCTCAAGTCCCATCTTTTGGCATGATATTTGCTTATAAAAACATTCAACAACAAAATTCATTTCGTTCAAGCTAAAAAGAAGCCATTTAATATTGCAAAACAGCCAAAATTCCCGCCAGCCGCTGTATCACTATTTTTGCCGCATGCTGTTTATACTGAACTGGCGTGAAAAAAGCTAAATTGTCAACACTGGTACTTACTCAGGCATTAGCATATTTGATACTCCTTTATGTGTGAAATAGAAGAGTAATATGCTTTTGTATGAGACTTTATTTGATTTGCAATCGAAACGCCCATTTTGTATAAGTCTTGATTTGTTTTGTTATCGCAGAGCTGAAAAAATAAAGAAAAATAAAATATTTTTATTCCAAGACAATTAAAATATTTTCTGGCTACATTTTCTACAAAATTAGTCACTTAAATGTAATTTACAAAACATGTTCATCAATTTCTGACTCATGCACAATTTTTGTAAAGCGCAAAACTGAATAAAGAAGAAGAAGAAGAAGAAGAAGAAGAAGAAGAAGAAGAAGAAGCAAACAGACAACAAATGTTGCCTAATTAGCCGCAATGGCGAATAGGACTCTTAACACTTGATTGGCAAGCGAAATAAATCAAGCGGCAAGGTGAAACAGCTCAAAGCACAAGGTAAAAAATAAAATACAATAAATAAAAAAATAGATACAAATATAAGCGAATATGCATGCAATGCAAGACAGCGACAACAACAACAACAATAAGAAGCAGAAGAAAAAGTGTTTTGTATATTGCTTTATACAATAAATAAACAAACGCAACCGAAGTGGTTTAAAAATAGAAAATTGCACAAATGCGACCGAGGGGGGCCAATTATAAGGCCATAAATTGTGGCCAGCGCGCTATTTATAGATTTCGTATTATTTTTTATGCATGCATAATAGCTGATAATGCAAATTGTTACAGTTAATTTACAAAAAAAGAGAGGAAACAAATTTTTGACTAAAAATAACTTGTGTTTGAGCAAGGCTTACTTTCCAGCTGTAAATCTCCATCTCTCTTGCACGCTCTCTTATGCTCTTGCCTGTCAGGGGCGCTCTTTGGTGCCTGAGTCGCTGCTTGGTATTTCGTATGCGCTCTCTGTCGCTCTCACCTTTCAGCTCTAGCTGTCTACGCACTAGTTGCCTTTTGTCGTTTTCTATTTCTGTTGCCGCTTGAGCTGCGAGCAGCTTGTTGCCGTTTATTTATAAAACAACCGCCGGCAGCGACAAATACAATAACAAAAACAACGTGTGTTTGCTACTAAATTTACTTTATTTTGTTTTTGTTTTTTGCCATCTTAGCGTTAAGTGGGCGTCGCTGTTGCTGGATTTTGTGGAATTTTCTTTGCCATTGAATACAAAAAAATTTGCATTCAAATGAAATGGAAATAAAAGAGCAACAAGGGCAACTATGAGCTAGCTATCTCGCTCGCTCGCTCGGATGGGCGCCACATGTCTGCGCTCTTCTGCTTCTTCAATTATAACTGTTTATTTATTTGCGAGCTGCAAAAGAAAAAACAAAATGAAGTTGCAAAAGAAATATGAATACAATGTCAATCGATAGTTAATAATCGACTTGTTTTCACTGATATTGTTAGAGATGACTGCGATTAGGTCGTCTACAGTTCCATTTGAGTTGACTTAAGAGTTAATCGATATTAATCAGTTACGTTATCATACGATAAACCAGTAATCAAATTTCAGTATTTTTGTTTTTATTTTGATTAACGAAACAAATTAAAGTCTACTCTAATAGTTTTTCATACATATAGTACATATGCAACAAGTAGCATGCATTAACAACAATTGCTTTGCTGCACACAACAACAAAGAACTTTACAGCTAGAGCAGCGCTGCTGGCGCCGAGCGTCATCAGCTGTAACTGCATCAGCTAGTGGTTTAATATGACGTTTATGGGATTTTGATGTTGGCCATTGTCATTAAAACTAATGCGCATATTGCAAAAACATGTGAAAACGTTTAAAACTAAATAAAAACCCATAGACATCAACTATGTGCATTTTTTTTATTATAAAAAACTGCAGACACACACACAGGCACACTAATTCACACATGTACACAATAAAGGGCTGACTAAAAGAGAGTGAGAGAGAGCGAGAGAGTGAGAGAGGATGTGCACTCAACGATTCTGGCAACGACAGACGCCGTCAATGTTTTGTGCTCTGTGGGTGGGGGGTTGGGTTAAGTTTTGCTTTTGCATTTGCTTTTGGTTTTTGTATTCGGCTCTCTGCCTGCCTTCCTCCCGCCACTGTGCGTTGACATTCATGGCGCACATGCATCGACACGTTTTTCATATTGCCTTTGTTGTTGTTGTTGCCGTCAGTGATTGAAGTTTCTGCATGCAAAATGAAGTGTTAATCAGCATGTTTGCTGTTGTTGCTATTACTCTAGCAGCTGTGTGTGAGAGGAAGAGAGAAAGAGAGACAGAATGATGTGATGTACTTGTGTGTGTGTCTGTGTGTTTCGCATTGCGAAATAAAACTACAGTTAAGTGCTTACTGTGGCGTTGGTTGGGCGTTCATAAAATGCTAAAAACGAGATGCGTAAAGTGTTTGCTCGATTTGCTGCATTTTAATTGCCTGTGCAATGGATGCTATCAGAGTTAAGCTTTGACTGTTGTTGTTGTTGTTGTTGTTGTTGTTGTTGTTATGTATGGGCAAAGAGTTATTGATTAAAATGAGCTGTAATGATAAATAAAATTTATAGATTTTTTTTGTTATATGTAAACGTTATGAGAAATATTTGATAATTATAAATTATATTTTATTTTGGTAAATTATTATATTTTAATTTTATTTTTTATTTTTTTATTTACATATATTTTATTTATATTCAATTATATTTTAATTCAAGTCAAATGAATTCTGGCTTAATCCAATAAACCAATAAGTCTTAGTTTATTCTTTCGAACAATAGTCTTTTGACTATTTTTCAAATTTTCCCTGCTCAAATACTCATTGCTCTAAATTTAGCTTAATCTAGTTTGATTTAACAGTTATTTATTGCAAATACAAAGTAACTTTTCAAACTTTCTCTCTGCTCTTACTCGCTATCGACTCACTTAATATTCATTGACCGTTGTCTGTTTATGCAATTTCTTTTAGCCATTCACATTGGCCAACAAGTTTGTCTGAAATTCAGCCAAAAGTTCTCACACACACACACACACACACACACACAGACACACACACAGCATACACATAGTTACAGTTATTTCGCATGCTGCACAAGCTTCTCATAATTCACATTTGGAACAGTTTGTGAATTGGCAAATGTAATGCGAGCGTCGCTCTGGCACAGCACGGACATTCATTTCATACACTTTTGTATTGCAATTTCATACGAACTGTGTGTGTGTGTGTGTGTGTGTGTGTGTAGCAAGCGCACGTGTGCGGGCAGCACTCACGCGTGGGCGGCAGGTGAGCCGTGGGGTTGGCGCTATGTTGACGGCACATGTCTCTCACGTTCTCGCTCGTCTCTCTGTCTGTGTCTGCCCAGTTTTTTTTTCTTTCTTTTTTTTGGCGTGCAATGTGCAGTCGAGGACTTTGGCATTTTATTAAATTACTTGCCCCAGCTCTCCACCTCTCTCTCCCCCCACATGAACTGTGAGTGGCTCAAACTTTGTTATGCCCGCTCTCGCACTTGTTGTATTTGTGAGCGCGCGTTGAAAAGAAATGAAAATGTGTTCAAAGTTTTTGGTTGCGGTTAACGTAACTCTCTCTCTTTCTCTGTATGTGTGTGAGATTGTGGCTGTTATCGGCAATAGGTTCTCAGGCAAATTTGTTGGCAGACGGCAAGCAGCGTGCACAGACAGACAACGATGCTTGTCATAATTTGCTTAGCGCACACAGGCAGGCAGGCAGTCAGGCAGTCAGTCGCGTGTCAATTCGATTGAGAAGTAATCGGAAATTGTATAAGAGCTGTGATAACATGATTGGTTATCGATGAGCGTTGGGTAGTTTTCAATAAATGAAAGTGAGTGCAATAGGAAGTAAATATCAAAAGCAGGTTAACGAAAAGCAACAGTCAATCTCAATAATAATTTAAAGATGTTATCAATTGATATGTTATCGATCAATTGGTGTCGTATCCATGTAAGAGCAAGCGCAGATTGTGCTTAGAAATGTTATAACAGAATTATATATAATGTATAGTTACAATCACATAAAGTGCACTATCGATAAACGATAAGTATTATAATAATATCATAAAGCTTAAGAGTATTTAGTTTATGAATATGTCATCACTTTTTATATACATATGTTACATACAACAAAATTGCAAGCTGTTTAGAGTAAATCGAAATGCAATACGTTTTCCATAATTTATCGATTAATCAAAGTGGCTTTGGCATCATCACCAAAACAGAAACTTGAAACTCAACAAAAAGAACATGTAAAAACTATTTACATACAACAAAATTAATATTTATTTAGAGTAAACAATATTCGATACATTTTCATAATTGATCGATTACATCGATTGCTTTACAATCATCACCAAAACAGAAAGTTGAAACTCAACAAAAAGAATATGTATGTAAAAAACTTTTTAAATTTATTACATACAACAAAATTGAAAGCTGTTTAGAGTTAGCCAATATTCGATAAATTTTTATAATTTATCGATTAATCAAAGTTGCTTTAGAATCAGCAACAAACTGCAAACTCAACAAAAAAATATGCAAAAACTATTTACATGTATTGATAGCTGTTTAGAGTTAACCAATATTCGATACATTTTCATAATTTATCGATTAATTAAAGTTGCTTTACAATCATCAACAAAATGAAACTCACAATTTTGGCATTGATAAAAAAACACTATGTGGCAACAAAATGTAAATTAGCTATGCAGTCACATAAAGCGGACTATCGATAAACGATTTGTTATATAATATTACAAAGCTGAAGTATTTAGACTTAAAATATGTAAAAACTATTTACATGTATTACAAACAACAAAATTGCAAGCTGCTTAGAGTAAATCGATGAGCAATAAAATTTTCATAATTTATCGATTAATCAAAGTTGCTTTAGAATCATCAACAAAATGAAACTATGATAATTTTGGCATTGATAAAAAAAAAAACAAGAACAATATGAAGCAACAATGTAAATGAGATATGCTTTGAAAGCGGGCACGTATGAAAGCAAACAGTCGGGCCTACAAAAGCAAACAAAACGTGCAAAAATGTTGGTAAAACGAGGCAAAAACCAAGCAACAATAAACAACAGCGCTGAGAGATAAGAAGAAAACGCCAAGCAGAGGCAAGTAACAAGTCAGTCAGTTGTCTTATCGGGTCAAAAACTCGAAACTCAATGCTTATCAGGCAAGCAGCAATCGCTACCTCTCTCATTACACATACACTGTCCCTCTCTCCCTCTCTCTCTGTGCTCGCATTGCTATTCACAAATTAATCAGCGTCAAAAGTTGGACTATCAGGCAGATGAAACGTGCGCCAGCTCAAAAGCTGCTTATAGCTTAGAGATTATTATTAAGTTGGTTAACTTTTTGAATGCCAACGACTGTGTGAGGCTTGTCATCATCATTATTATCAGCATTCTGCATCGCCATCATTATCATTATCATTATCATCGTTTTCTTTTTGACTACTCTGTTAGCTGTTAGCCGAAATTTGATTTCAATGCGCGCGGACCAACGAAGTTCGTTTCATGAAATGTGTTTCTACTGATTATGTTTATGATAAAGCTGATAATAATGACGCCGTTGACAGGCGCTGGGGCGCAGTTAATAAAATTGTTTGCTAAAGAGTAGTTCAAAGAGCACGTAAATATATTGAGTATACGACACGTGGAGGCCAGCTCAGGCTAGAGCTTAATGGCTAAATGTATATGAACTGAGGGAGTTAATGCACTGTGAGCTGCAAAAGTTTCAGGTAATCGATATATGGGCTAACCTGTTTAATAACAATCAAGTAATTTATAAGTGGATTATCGATAAACGATTATTGCTCGGCATAGTAATCACGAGGGAATTGTGTCTGCTGATAGTTCTATCTAGTGTATGTGAAATAAACTAAAATATTGTTTGAATATAGAATTTATAAGTAATCGCAGCTCAAATGACTATCGATTAATTACTTTATCAGTTATCCATTTCGATAAATGATTATGGACTTTTCTTGTTTAGGTATTAGAGTATTTTTACTATTTTTTTGTTTTATTTGCATAAGTATGTCATCAAATTAAAAGTTATCGATAAATCGATCCATTAATTTATTATTATATATATATATATTGCTGAAAGTTTTATTATACTTTCTGCTCTAACTTACATATTTATTAATTAAATTTAATGATTTACTTCTTTTAGAGTTATCGATAAATCGATAAGTTCAATTTTTACTTTGGTTAATTGAAATTTTCTTTGCCAAAAGTCTTATCATTTTTAGTAGCCTCATTAATTTACATAATTATCAATTCATTTAAATGATTTACTATAATTAGAGTTATCGATAAATTGATAATTTCAATTTAACTTTTTTCAAGTGCAATTTATTTTGCCAAAAGTCTAATAATTTGTATTTGCCTCAATAATTTACAAAATTATCATTTAAATTTGAATGATTTACACTAATTAGAGTTATCGATAAAACGATAAGTTCATTTTTAACTTTGTTTAAATAGAATTTACTTTGCCAAAAGTCTAATAATTTGTATTTACTTCTATAATATACATGATTGTCAATTAAATTTAATGATTTACACTAATTAGAGTTATCGATAAATCGATAAGTTCATTTTCAATTTCTGTCAAGTGCAATTTATTTTGCCAAAAGTCATGACTTAATTTTCTTCAATAACTCACATAATTATCAATTAAATTTAATGATTTACACTAATTGTGTAAGTTATCGAATGCTTGTTATCGATTAGCTGTATAATGAGCTAACTGAACATAAATATGCACGAGCTGTAACTATGTGGCAACCGCGCTTATGGCAATACAACAATCTAAATCATCTACCTACAATGCCTCTATACAGATTTATATGTATATAGGTAGATATATATATATAGATATATACATGTATATATATATTGTATATATATATATATAGGTATATATATTTGTTGCCTCTTATCTGTGGCAAAGCAGATTCCGGGTCCTGGTTGCGAGGCATACGCTCAATTAGAGCGCCAAAACCGAAGCGTAACTGCCGCCAATGAGGCTATAAAATATCAGCAGCCAAGCGACCAGCACATAAACAAAACTTCAAAGGACGCCAAGTGGTGGGCGGGGTGTGGCAGGAGAGGGAAGTAAGCCGGGCAGCGAGGCAGAGAGAAAGGACTCGCTGTGCCGAAAAGAAACTGCCACTTAAAGCGAAAAAAAAAACAAAAGGCATTGCAATGAAAGCCAAAGACAGTAGGAGGATAAAGGGAAGCAGCGCCAAGGACGCAGGACGAGTACATATACATATATATATATTATATATATATATATATTGAAGTGTGTGTGTGTGTGTGTTTGGCGACGAGGACAACTTTAGCGTCGAGGACAACGTCGCTTGCTCAAAAGCAATGATGATTTATGTACGAGGCCAAGTCGGGAAATGTAACTGGACTTGCACTGGCAACAGGGAATGCGAGTGGAAGCGGCAGGGTCTGGGCGGTTGGGCGATTGGGCGGCTGGCATCACTTGAGTATTCATGCAATTTCTGGGTTATAGCCGCCATTAAACTTGCCACCCCCTAAGCAGATAACTGCACAGAGCTGGCCCAAAAGCTAGACCAACAAACAAAGCAACCAACAACTCCCCTATCTAGTCAGCCAGCGACAGCAACAGACGTGCAACATGGCCATGCAACTTGCAACTAGCAAAGATGCAAAAGACTCTAAACTCGGCTCTCAGCTAGACTTGACGCCATATGCCATCCCTCCAGCCCCTTGTCTTGCCCGCCTGCCCTCCTTCCTAGTCTTAGGCTCACTTAGTTCTGCTTTTGCATTTGGAAATTGCATGTGGCAATGTGGCAATGTGTGGAGCGGGCGCGTGTGCCACAACGGTTGACAGTTCAATGTTGCAGTTCAAAGTAAAAGGAGGGGCGGACGTGTGTGTCCTGCATGTATATGAGCGGGTGTCCTGCATGTATATGAGTCTGTGTGGGTGTCTCTGTATGTGTGTTTTCTAGTTGAAGCGTTTTAGGCGCTCAACTTAAAAGCGTGTGGGCCATATTAGAAAAGCTCAAAAGAAAACAACGCTTGCAGAATGAAGGGGAAAACTGGTTAGAGAAAAGGGCCAAATTCCAGTCCATGTCTGGGTCTGAGTCCTTATGTGTGCGTGTGCGTGTGTCTGCAAGGATTTGCCGCAAAAGTAGCGCCAAACGAGCGAGCGAAGTCAAGTTGAGTTGTTTTTGAAGCAGCTGTGTGGCATAGGAATTTTAATGTGCACAAAGTAAGGCAACACATTAGGGGCGTGGCCAGTGGGGGGCTGGGCATGCATGGGGTGTGGCAAATGAGAATGATTTTTTTTTTGATTGAACTGATTTGGAAATTTAAAGAAAATGGAAGCGAGAAATTATTGAAAATTTAATTAAAATTAATGAATGAAGATTAATAGTATAATAATAAAAAATAAAAATAAATAATAATTAAAAAATAAATAATAAAAATAAATAATAATTAAAAAATAAATATATGTAATAAGATAAAATCATAAATAATAATAATAATAAAATAATATTAACTTATAAAATCCATATATTATTCTATGATTCAGCTAAAGAAATTCTATAATATTTGTAAAAATGTTTTATAAACTTGAATTTATAAAGAAAAACAATAATATTGAATAAGATTAATCATTTATTTGTTAGTATTTATGCAGGATCTATAGAACATATACATATATACAGCTGTGTTCATAAAAATAGTAGTGCGATGTTGAACAGCAAAACTTTGTGATAAATTTCATATTTTGGGATAAATTTCATATTTTGGGATAAATTTAATATTTTGTGATAAATTTAATACTTTTTAATAAAATTAATATTTTGAGTTAAATTTAATATTTTGTTTTAAATATTTTTTATTTATTTTATATTTTTTTGTCGTGAAAGATGCTTATAGAAAAATGATTATATATGTCAAAATATGTATGCAAAATAATTTATAAAGAAGAATAATTACGAACAAGTAATTTATATAGTATTTCTGCTATATAATTTATTTGTTAGTAATAATAATAGACATAGTTCAAATATGTATTTAGCATCGAAAAAATATGCATTACATGGGCTTTTATCAAAATTTGTATGGAAAAATATTGAAAAATTAAATTATATAGAAGGAAACCCAAACAAAACAATGTTATTGTTTCATCAAAAAAATAAATTAAATCGATAAATAAATAAAATTAATAAATGTACAAAATTAATAAACAAAAAAATTAATAAGTAAAGAAAATTAATAAATAAATAAATTGGGAGAAGGAATAATTTATAGATATATATATAAATAAATACAAAGAAGAAAGAATATATTTTATCATATTGGAAATTTGTATATATATTTATATTATTTTATTCAAAAAAAAATTATTTATTTATTATTATTATTTATTTAAAAAAAGTTTTAATTAATTAATTTGATTTATTTTTTATTTTAAAATTTATTTACAATATTTTTTTTAAATTTATTTATTTTTTAAAAATTTTTTTATTTATTTTTTAAATTTATTTAGTTTAAAAATTTTTTTTATAAAAACAACCGTTTCATTCAATAAGAACTTTAGACATTTTGATGTGGCATTCATTGACGTATAATACTTCCATCATTTATATACATATATAAAAAGAACATTTTTATTTCATTACTTTACTTTATTTATCATTCAGAGAAATCCTGACTTTTCACTGAATCATAAACCAAATACAATTTGCTAATACTTAGCTATGCCACGCCTCCCCGTACAAACTGATAAACTTGTTGTTTACAGTTCTAAATACAACTTGTGTATCAAGCGCAGTTACTATATATATTTATTTCAACTATTTGCTTTAACTATATCAATCAAAACACTATTAACATTATTTGTACTGTTTTTACTTATTTATACATTTTTGTTGTTGTTTTTTCTTTACTTTCTTTCTGTGTCGCTTTTTGTTTTTGGTTTCTTTTTCGCAATTTGCTTCTGCTGCGGTTCATTAAACAAGCTTCTGGTGCTGCTCGACACACTTTGCTTACTTAATTTATCAATACCAATTACACACACTCACACACACGCTCTATATAGCCATCTCACTTTGACTTTTCTACTCGCTCGCTCACTCTCACTCTGGCGCTGTCCTTGTCTTGGCTGCGTTTGAAAGCGCTTACATTGATTGATTACCTCGGAGGCGCGACTTTTGTTGCGTTTTTGCACGCGCGCGTTTTTAAACGCGCGCTTCGCTCCAGACGTACATATATATGTGTGTGTGTGTGAGAGTGTGTGTGTGTGTCTTAATTGTTGTCAAGGTTGTTCTGCTGCTGCTGCTGCTGCTGTTGTTGTTGTTATATTTTTTGTTAGTTTATGTTTTGCTTGTTGTGCTGCACATGTTTCTCGTTTTTTACTTTTCGGGCTTTCAGCAGCTTTTTTTTTATTTTTTTTTATTTTGCCTTCTGTTTCCTTCTATTTTTTTGTTCATGCTTCAAAAGTTTTCAACTGTGATTTGGCCTAATGCAATTTGGTAGCTGCTTTTGTTTGTCTTTGGCCTAAATTTGGTGCTCTCGCCTTTGTTTTGTCTAATTCGTGTTGTTGTTTCAGTTTTGTTGATTTGATTTTTCCATAGGTTTTTCAGTTCTCTTTTTGCCATCTGTGCCAACTGCCGCCTCTATTTTGACAGCTGTCATCTTTTTAGTGTTGCAAAACATAAAAAAAGAAGCAAATTCAATCAATAAATGAACTTAAACAGAGATTTTAAATCAAACCTTTAGACATCGCCTTTCTATACGATTCTCATGTATTTCACTTAAACGAAATTGTTAACAAGCAATTTATTAACTAGTTGAAATTACTTTTACTTGTTTTGTTGTTGTTGTTATTGCGAGTGAGAGCGCAAGTCATACAGAAAAGAAAAAGAAAAAAGAAACATTAAATAAATGGAGCACATGAAACAAGGTCAGCGCGAACGAGAAGTGTGAAAGCGAATCCAAAATGCAAAAGACCCAAAGCAAAATACAACTTGAACATTAACATGAAATATGTGTATATATATATTTATATATATTTATATATATATAAAGATACATGTATAGCTTATAAAGTGCTTTTGTACCTACCAAATTTAAATTATTAAATAAGCTTAAGTGCTCTTCTGCTGAGTGCATAACTTGTAGACACCCAGTTAACTACCATCGGCATAATAGCTATGATCATTATCATCATTATGGTCATTATCAACATGTAAATGATGCATAAAGTCTTTATGATCATTCGACACTAGGAGAATACTTTAATGACTTCAAAATGATCCTGTAACACGAATAACAGTGTTCAGCTAGAGCACATAGAATGACTCCTAGCTTCAAGGTGGTAGGCAGCTTAAGACAGAGAAGGTTTAAGTCGCTAAGCAGCAAATGCAGTCCGACACAGTCAGACTGACAACCTGACTAATCGTGCTTGAAGCAATTTTGACTTTATCTTTACTTTATCAATATATCATGTGTCTAAATAATTGCGATAATATTTTATATATGTGTATTTATATATAGGACAGTGTATTTTAGCTAATATATAACTTATTAGCTTTCAAGAATAGTTTCAAGAAATTCCAAGCGAGGACTTTATGCAATTTTGTGAGACATGAAGAAGAATAAGAGTGAATTCAAATTTCTATTCCTCATCATAATCATGTTCATAATTACCATTCAAAACAATTGTTATTATGAACGTAACTTTCATGAGGATTTTTCTTGGCATCATAAGAAATAGGATCTTGATCATTAATGATGATGGACATCAAGCTTACGAGCATTAGCATTACGTTCACTAACATTGTGATAACTAACATTATGAACGTTAACATCATGATCAATAATAAATTATCATCATAAGGATCATAAATATATTTATCATCATAATGATCATACAATAATTATCATATATAATTATCGGCTAATGATTATAAGTATAATGATAATTCACTAAATGATCAATATAATGATAATTCACTAAATGATCCTCAATATAATGATCATTCACAAAATGATAATAAAACATTAACATCATTTCATAATCATCATCATTAACTAAATGATCATTAGCACGGATCATTATGATTATAATTATTAGTTTTAATAATATCATCATTATTGTAAACAAATAATAAATTAAAAAAAATTTTAAACAAAACATTAAAAAATAAATCAAAAAATATTAAATATTAAAAATAAATTATTCAATAACATTTATTAAAAAAGTAGAATGCCTAAAAATAATTGTTTAAGTTTCAAACTTAAGCTAGGAAACAATAATTTTAACAAAAACAAATTATTAACAAAACGTTTATTACAAAAAAAAGATACAAAAAATAAATTATTAAACAATTTTTATTATGTTTAAATACAATAACATTTGAATTACAACTAAACAAATACAACATTTAAAATTTTTTTTTTTAGAAAAATACTTAAAAATAAAAACATTATAAACTAAATAAAAAAATATTTAAAAAAAACAAAAACAAAAACAAAAACAAAAAAACAAAAAAAATATATATGAAGAAACAAAAAAAAAAAAGTAAAATATATTAAACACACTTCGACCGACTCGGTTCAGGACAGGCACTCGACTGATCGGAGGCAGGCGCTGCAGCGCCTTTTATAACTGACAAAATGTCACTCAAAACTAGAGCAAGGCACTTGAGCTTTTTGCTGCACGCATTGAGCGGGCAAAATGAGTAAATTGACTTGCATTGAGTGTTAAGAATATCACAGTTGACTCTTAGCAAACGACGACGCTCTGCCGGCAGACGGACATAGCTAGCACGACTTAATGTGTCATATTACATATCTACAAATATAGCAGCTACATACAAACATGCACAGTGACTCATAAATGTATCAATGGCCATGGCTATGTTGCAAGCGCTAATAATAGTTAGACAGACGAATGGACGGACGGACGAACGGACGGACGGATGAACGGACGAACGGATGGATGGACGGACGAACGGACGAACGGACGGACGGACGACTCAGCTCGTTTTCACAAAAACATACCCTGAAATCTCATTTTCAATGGGTTCAGAGTATAAATTCAGTTTTATTGTCATCATCATTATCGATATTTTTATTATTCATTATTATTCTTAATCATTATAATCATCATTATTATTGTATATCTATTGCCATGCTCATTATCATTGATCATTGTAATGAGATCTATTATTAGCATCAACTGAATATTTTAAATATTATTCATCATCATGTTCATTAGCACAATTTAAGTTAATTAGATCAGTTCGATAACAACAAATGTTTATTATCGATTTTTTGTTGTTTGATTAAGATTAAGATACTTTTTGTTTATAGCTTGAACCTAATATATTTATTATATACTATTTTCTTCCACATTTACCAAAAAAAACGAAGTATTTGCCGAATTTTAATAGGTTTAGGTTATAAAATTGTAGTTGCTCTTGTTGTTATTGTTGTTGCACACGCAGTTTGATCAATAAAATTTAAAATAGAGCAAAAAGACAAAGCTACAAAGCAGACAGCAGAGCAGGCACAAAGCAAGAAAATATTGAAGAAAATTGTAGAAATGACAGACGAAAGTTTGTTAGATTAAAGATATATTCATATACATATAAAATATATGCATATATTTTAAATTTAACAAACTTTCGTCTGTCATTTCTAGATTTTTCTTCAAAATTTTATATGTATAAATATAAATATAAATTTTTAATTTTCTTTCTATATATATTCCATATAAAACTCAATTTCTTCTCATATTTGAAAGCAAATCTTATAGCTTAATCTGCTCAAATACTTAACTTTATAACTAAATCAAACACATTTCGATCTGCGTAAAGCTCTGGCAGATATTCAAGTAGATATATGCATATGTCTATATACATATACATATATCTCTGTATATATATGCATATCTGACTTTAAATCAAAGTAGTAAAAAGAAAAAAGAATTCCAGTTAAAAATTTAGGTCGACAAAGTCCAAGGCAAAGTTATTTTGCTTTTGCTTATTGTAAAACTCTGGCGGACGCTTTATAGACTAGCTATAGCCATAGCTATGCACACACATATGTACATATACATATATAGCGCTATATCTGTGCGATTGTATAGCTTCTGTGTTTTTATTTGCACTCGCTGATAAGTTGTCAAAGATTGCGAGTTCGAGTCCCGGGCACACACTCACACGTATTATACAATCGCTTATCAGTTTGTGGTTACGAAAAAGAAAAATGTTTAGATTGAAATTGCTTATAAAGTGCTAAATATATATATATACATATGTATTGGTATGTTTGTATGTATATGCATTTGTGTGTTTGCATAATCTAAATGTGTTCAACTGAAAACACATTTACCAAACCACGTTCAGTTCACTACAATTCCATTTAATTTTTGGTTAACCGCAAAACTTTATATTTATAATATCGCCCACAATTTGTTGTCCCTGCACACAGTTTATATACAATATATATGTAGATATATATATCTGCATATATGCTATATATATATATATATATTCCCTTGATGATATATGATGATATGAGCAGAAAGAGAGCTGCTTTTTC
The DNA here is from genome assembly GCA_035045365.1 of Drosophila leonis. Classification (NCBI taxonomy): domain Eukaryota; kingdom Metazoa; phylum Arthropoda; class Insecta; order Diptera; family Drosophilidae; genus Drosophila; species Drosophila leonis. The sequence continues at coordinate 8,088,701 of JAWNPC010000202.1, read as the reverse complement.
CTCTCTTTTGGCATTCATTTTATTTGGTTTGTTTTGTTGAATTTCATTTCATTTCATTTCACATATCCTCTTTTTTCTGTTTTTTTTTATTACTTGGAATTTTTTTTGGCATAAGCCAAATAATTAGGCTAATTAATGAAGTGCTATGTTTTTATTGCTCTCAGCAGCTTGACAAAACACTAAACTTTTATTTACCTTTTAAATGTATATATATATATATATATATATATATATATATATATATATATATATATATATATATATATATATATATATATATATATATATATATATATATATAAAGTATATATATTCTTGATCAGCTCGACAAACTGAGTCGATATAGCCATGTCCGTCTGTCCGTCCGTCCGACCACAAAAGCTAGAGATCTGAAATTTGAAATATATACTCGTGTATACCCTACGCAGTACGAGCTTATCAATTTTTTTCTATAACTCATCCCATTTCCTTATTATCGATGAAAATCGATAATTTTGCTTTGTTTTTCAAGCATAACTTGAACACCGTTTTAGCTATAGATTTCAGATTTTTGTGTATATCCGAGTTGTGAATACAAACATTTTGTAATTTTTGGATTTTCAATGCCACGCCCCCTTCCCCCAAAATTTGAAAAAAACGTATTTCAAATACTAGAGATTTGTGCTTTGGCAAATACATACATATGAATGTCATTAGTACGCTCTAAAAGTTTGGTTACGAAAGTCCATCTAGAAGCAAACCTATTCAACAAATAAGTTTCCATAATATTGCCCATACTGCAGCCCAAGCGCTGCCCGCGCGCAGTCGCTGCGTAAACTGCGCAGTAGCAGAGCAAGTGCTTGTGCGTGCGTGTGCATGTGTGTGTGTGTGTGTGTATGTGTTGTTTGTATGTATGTATGTATATATAAAAGAAGCGTAAAATGATTTGAATATCGCATCTTCGCAGGGTTCAGGGTGTCTCTTAGTCGAGCAGTCTCGACTAGAGCACTCTTACTTGTTTTAATGGCTGTTTATGCTTCAACTGTTTGGTTGACTGAGTTATAGACATTGCTTGAATTAGCAATACAATTCTCCGATTAGTTTATAATGTTATAAATAGTTTTTGCATATATTGCAAAATTTATTTACTTTATTTTTCCTTTTTTTTTTTGTAACTTTTAATGTTTGTTAAAGTGAGAAAACAATTTAATTAATGCTAAATTGATTTTATATTTCATTGCTAATATAATTTTATATATAAATGTTCAACAACAGAGTGCATAATACTAGAATAAAATCTATTTAGCTATGGAGTAGCTCAACAAGTGAATCAACTGCAAAACTTGTAGAATATTTAGTTGTAGTTGTAGTTTAGTTGCCCTTCGACAGAAGATAACGTGGCTAATTTCTGGCTTTATGTACTATGGTGGAATGAATTGTCAAAATACTTTTGTCCACTCAAAGAACTGTAATATGCCAATGCAAATAATAATAGAAAAACAAAATGTGTTGCGTTATCATTTTGCCCTCTTAAAGCTTCTCTCTCTTAAAAATTAAATGGATACCATAACTTCACTCAGTTTAAAAAAATAAACGGTTTTAGATGTATTGTCCAAATACTTTTGGCCACCATTGTAGATGTGGTTTGCTCTCAAAGAAAAAAGTTGCTGCTGTACGAAGACATTATTGGTAAACTGTATATATTTTGAATATTAACTCAAACTTGTGGAAGTTGATGTGATTTGCCAGGCTACACAAGTTGTTTATATACAAGGTGCAATTCAAAAGTTCCAGGACTTTATAAAAAAAAATAAAAAATAGATTTTCTTTGTCAAAAATTTTATTGGTCGCCTTCGAAATAGTCCCCTTCGGACTGAATACAACGATTTGCACGATCAAGAAGATTATCAAATGACTTTTTTAGGTCATCCTTCGGTATGGCGTTGAGTATGGCGGTCGAAGCCTTTTGAATAGCATCAATGTCAGCATACCGTTTTCCTTTCATTGCCAAATGAAGTTTTCCGAACAAGTAGAAGTCGCGAAAACGTTTAAACCACTCGTGAATGCGGCTACGGGATAGACAATCGTCGCCATAAACTTTTTTCATCATTTGATGAGTTTCGGTAAATGTTTTACCAAGTTTAAAACAAAACTTGATGTTCGCTCTTTGTTCGACGGACACAACAAAAGTACTGTCACTTTTAGCGCGATATCTCGGCTTCTATACGTCCGAATGTCAAATTTAAAAAGTCCTGGAACTTTTGAATTGCACCTTGTATGTATATAATATCAGCTGAATTCATAGATATATATATATATAAATATAGATATATATATATAAATATAGATATATATATATAAATATAGATATATATATATAAATATAGATATATATATATAAATATAGATATATATATTAAAAGAGAGCTTAATTCTGTAGTTTAATAATATAGTTAAGCATCTTTCTCAAGCATCTCAAGCTGTTAGTATTTGCTAAATACTATAAAAATGAGTTACCTTGACAATATTAATAACAAAATAGCTAACATTAGACTTAGCTCTAATGCCATGCTATCTACCAATAAGAAATAAACCCAAAGCGATTTGCGTCATCGACTACTAATTAAATATGCAATTTTTTTCTAACTTTACATAACAAATCGGACGAACTTCCTTTCACTAAGCGAGAGAGGCAAAAAAAAAAAAAGAGAAACGAAAACAAAATGAAAAACAAATTTGCATACGCTTGAACCTTAGATATATAGAGATACATGTAATATATAATATATATGTCAGATATATGTATATTTATATGCATTTAGGTATATCCAAGAGTCCGCGTAGAAACCCCCATTGTGTCACGATATATTTTTTTTTTTAATATATTTTTTATTAATATTATCTATTAATTTTTGCTAACAACAATGTAAATTTTAATTTTCTTTTTTACTCTTATCTCTTTGCAGGTGAGTCAAGAGCGCATTTCTGAACAGATTAACGACTTTCTCGATGCAGCGTGAGTGTTAAGTAGTACCCAGTTTTATAACTCATACCCCCATATATCGTATATATATGTATATAGACGTCTATATTTATAATTCCAATTGCTGGTCGTTCAAGCGAAAGTTATGTGCGAGTCGGCGAGTTCCATTGCGTGTTGCATTGATAAAGCAACTTGACTGGAAATTTATGACGAGTCACTAAAATCGACTTGAGGAAAATTAAAAACAAAAAAAAAACACATTTTAACTGCCTTCAGAGCGTGCGAAAAGTCGGCGCTGGTGCGAGTGGGCAGATAAAACATTGACATTGTCTTACGCGCGACCCAAAATGAAAAGTGTAAACTGGAAAATTTTATTATAGATTTCACTTCTTTTTTTTTTTGCCAAGCCAAGCCAACCCAAGCACCATGCCACGCCCCCAATAGCATCCCATTTCATTCTCCACAAGCCATAGAAACAAACAAAAGCTTAAAGTTTACGAGTCGCATTCGCCCGCTGACGTTTATGACATTTTTCTGACCCGAGAACCGGGACCCTGTTTGAAAACTGACGACGCTGCTTATTAAAAGGGTCGCACAGCATTCTGTCTGCCATCCACTCCACTCCACTCCACTCCACTCCTGTTCTGTTCTGTTCTGGCCTGACACTCATCAACCTTCGACACATAAATGACGACCTTCTCTTCACAATTTTAATGCCCTAAAGCGGGGCGTGTGTCTTGACAATCTGGTCAACAAGTTTGTTAGACTTGCACCGTAAACATTGTAGAGTTTATAAGTTGCCTTACGATTGGTGAATTAAAGAACTGAAAGCATTTATCTGTTAATTAAAGTTATATTAAAATCGATAAAAAAAAATATCGATACATCTTAACTCAGTTCACTATTTATGGCTAATATGATTGAGTTATGTGGGAATTTATTGATATTTAAAAGAGTTTTAGTTGAAGAAGGTCAATTTTGTATGGCAAATATTCTCCTCTTTAATCAAACATTACAAGTTATCGATAAATATATCGATCTTAGTTCCGCTTCTTTCATTCATTTGCATATCTATAACTTTTCGTAGTAGAATTTCTATTCATTTTTGTTTAAGCCAAAAATTCTTTATTAAATAGTGAAGTTGGGCACATTTATCGATAAATATATCGATTTTAGTTCCGTTTCCTTCATTCATTTGCATATCTATAACTTTTCGTAGTAAAATTTCTATTAATTTTTGCTTTAAGCCAAAAATTCTTTATTAAATAGTGAAGTTGGGCAAATTTATCGATATATTTATCGATTTTAATTATGTGTCTTGCATTATTCTGCATATCTGTAGCTTTTCGTAGTTGAATTTCTATTAATTTTTATTTCAAATTAATTTTTTGTAAACTAAATAGTGAAGATGTGCACATTTATCGATATATTTATCGATTTTAGTTCTGTGTTTTCCATTATTCTGCATATCTATAGCTTTTCGTGCTAGAATTTCTATTCATTTTTTAATCGAGCTAAAAATTGTTTACTAAATAGTGAAGCTGTGCACATTTATCGATACATTTATCGATTTTAATTATGTGTCTTCCGTTATTCTGCATATCTATAGCTTTTCATAGTTGAAATTCTATTAATTTTTATTTTAAGTAAATTTTTTTAACTAAATAATGAAGTCGTGCACATTTATCGATTAGTCGTTTATTGTAGCATTACTATATTTATATGTGCTTAAAGAGGAAACTTAATGATGTTATTAACTAGTATAGCTTTTCAATTTTCGGCTTGCCTGAGAGTTAGGTAATGTCTCCTCCATATTCACTTTATTCCCAATAATTTAACTTTTCTCATATATCTTTTCTCTGGCAGATTTAAAAGAAAATAATGTTCTTCAACAATTTCATTTGTTCTTTATTATTTTTTTAAGCTCTTCTATCTATGCGCAATTTACTAACTTTTTACAGCTCCATTTCCATTTGCACTTTCATTGGAGGTCCTCATCTATGGCCTTTGCTACCTACGTAACTTCATGCTGTTTGAAATTCCATATCTGATATTCAGTTTTCTAGCTCATTCACTGTCTTCCATAGACACCACTGTACAATGTACACCACTTGGTAAAGGGCATTTAACCTACAATTTGGCTAACAGCAAAAAGAATACTTAACCAATTCTTGTTGTGTCATCAACTTTGACCTTTTCAACAGGCTGTACTCCAGGCAAAGCTTTATTTTCTTTCATCAACCCCTCCTCACCACACACACTCTTGCTATCTCTCTCTCTCTCTCTCTGTCTCTGTCTGGCTGTGTGTTGGTTCGTCATTGTTCGTCACACGCACAGGCCAAGCAGTTTGACAGTCATTGGGTTTCACTTTTCTTATGTACACACAATATGGGCTCCCCAGTCTCTCCCTCCCATGCCACATGCCACTTGTTTGTGCCTCTTATTGTTTAACTGCCAATGATTAATGTTCTTCGACAGCAACAATAGCAACCACAATGGGTGTCTCTGTGTGTGTGTAGGCCGCCTCCGTTTAGGCCAAGTGTTGCCATTTCTTTTCTTTCTGTCAATGACCTAGAAAGCATTTTGTTTTCGTGCAAAATATCCGCAGCTCTGGCGTAGTTGTAATTAGAATTTTTCTTTGCTTTGCTTTTTTTTTCGCTCGATTAATTAACCTGGATTTATTGATAAATGAGAAGCGCATGGAAAGGCATTTAGCTGAGATTGGATTAAAATGGTTAGTGAGCGTAAATGGAATGTTTTTAATTATTATTATTTAATTGATGAGATTAAAATCGAGTAATTTTTGTACGGTTGTAAAATATTGAAAATATTTTAGAATACTTAATTTAAAAAGAAAATTATAAATTTAGAAAAAGAGCAGAAAAAAAATAAGAATAAGCATAAGAAAACAAAACATTTTCCGCTTCATTTAAGTTATATAAAAAATATACAAATATTAATATATATTAAATAAATATAAATAAAATATTAAAAATATATAAAATATATATATCAAATATATAATATATATAAATAATATATAAAATTTTAAAAATATATATAAAATATTTAAAATATATATAAAATATTTAAAATATATATAAAATATTAAAAATATATATAAAATATTTAAAGTATATATAAAATATTTAAAATATATATGAAATACTTAAAAAATATATATAATATATTTAAAATATATATAAAATATTTAAAATATATATAAAATATATAAAACAAAATATATATATTTATAAATAACATATGTATAAATAAAAAATAAATAAAAATTTTATATATATATATTTTAAATATTTTAAATATATTTTTATTACAATACTCGTTTCAATCACGAAATTTAGCTTTTCCAAACATTTCAGTCGCACTACTATTTTCATGAACACATCTGTATAAGTCGTATCTGTATGATATTATGATGCTGTTAACTTTAATCTATTATAAAATAGATTTTCAATGGAGCATAGCTATACGTATTAGAATATTCAACAATGCATACAGCTGCGTTCATGAAAATAATAGCAAGGCTATTAGATGTACATACATATTTGCATATTCGATTTCTTCTGAAATTTCTGACTAATTCTTAAAGTATTATGCCTTAATGTTGTGTCTTTTATAGTTTTTAATTATAAAAGTATAACTTTTAAATGTGATTCATTTTGAGCTTGATTCAGCTAAAGTAACAGGAATTGCATGAATAATTCCAATTTATATATATATATATGTATGTATATAAATAAGAATAAAACATTTGGTGCAAATCTGTCATGAAATAAGCTTGAACTCAAAGCTCTATACACTATAAATGTTCTTCTGCTGAACTCTCTAAATGATATCATGCTTGCAGCTCAAGCCAATCAGACCCTTCCTCAACTTTGCTGCTACAATTAACTATGCAAGTGTGTGTGTGTGTGTGTGTGTATTATAATCAACGTATTTGCAAGCACAGCCACATTTACAGCACTGCCTGCAGCCACGCCCACTGCACGAGCTGCCTACTTCATAATGAGTACAAGCTCGAAATTTTGCTTGCTGTAGAAGGTAGCGCTGCAGCGTAGAGAGAGAGAGGGAGAGCGAATGAATGACAAAGACAAAGAGAGAGAGAGAGCGAGAGAGACTTATATTTTTATTATTATCATATTTGTTTTTGTTTTTTTTTTCGTCTTTCGCTTTTTGTTTGTCTTTGGCTTTGATTCTGTGCGACGCGTCGTCGTCGTCGACGTCGTTTGTCTCATGTGAAAAACCTGCCTCAAGGTTATTGGCTTCTGCTTTTGGCCCGAAAAACGTTGGCAAAGCAACAACCGAAAAAGCAAAAGAAATGAAAACAAAATTTCTCCATTACATGATGAGACGGCGATTTCTTGTTGCTGTTGTTGTTGCTGTAGTTGCTTTAGCTGAGCTCAGCTCATTTGGCCGCTGTTGTTGTAGTTGGCTTAAATAGACATACCGACTGCAACTTATCGAGTTCATTATCTTTTATATGTATACAAATTTTGTTTTGTTTTTAGTAGCTACGTCTCGCTTCATAATAGGGTCAAGGATTCTCATCATTTCAACTGCCACAAAAAGAACATTGCTGTTGCCGTCTCTTTCTGGCCTGCACTCAATTTACATTTGTGTGAATTATGAATGTTTTTAACGGCATGTCTGAATTTGTTGGCTTTTGTTTTTGTTTATATATTCGCAATATACATATGTGTATTCGTGGGCCAATTGTGAAGTGTTGAAAATGATGTGGCATAAAGGTGAAATCAGGTGTGCTGCTGCCGCTGCTGCTGCTGCCGCTGCTGCTGCTGTTGCTGCTGCTGCTGTTGTTGCTGTTGTAGAAAATTCCACAATGATTATGACATGGATTGGAATTTGTAGTAATGTTGACTGAAAGCAACAGTAAATGGTATGCAGTGCTGTGATAGATAGATAGATGGATAGAGGAAGAGAGAGAGTTAGGGAAATGGAAATAGGAAGATGTAGACGGAGATGGAGATAGAAAGAGGGTGATTGGCAGAGTGACAGAATGAGAAACAGAGAAAGAGAGAGATGGAGAGTGTAGCAAAGAGAGAGAAAGATAAAAAGAGAGATGGAGAGAAAGATAAAGAGATAAAGAGTGACAGAGATAGAAAGGCACAAAGAGAGGGAGGGAAAGAAAAAAAGAGTGAGAAAGAGAGAGAGCGACAAAGAATGATAGAATGCGAAGGAGACAATGAAAGAGAGCGAGTGAAAGAGAATAAGAGAGAGAGAGAATAAGAGAGAGAGAGAATAAGAGAGAGAGAGAGAGAGAGAGAGAGAGAGAGAGAGAGAGAGAGAGAGAGAGAGAGAGAGAGAGAGAGAGAGAGAGAGAGAGAGAGAGAGAGAGAGAGAGAGAGAGAGAGAGAGAGAGAGAGAGAGAGAGAGAGAGAGTAAAAGAGAATGAGAGAGAGAGTGAGTGAAAGAGAGAGAGAGAGTAAAAAAGAATGAGAGAGAGAGTGAGTGAGAGAGTGAGTGAGTGAGTGAGTGAGTGAGTGAGTGACTGAGTGAGTGAAACAGAGTATCAGAGAGAGAGAGGTGGAAAGTGGGAGAGAGGGTAATAGTGAAAGAGAGTGAGAGAGAGAGAGAGAGAGAGAGAGAGAGTGACAGTGACAGATTAAGAGATTAAGAGAGGGAAATGGAGAGATGGAGATGGAGAGAGGGAAATGGAGAGATGCAGATGGAGTAAGCAAGATTTAGACTTCGAGTGAGAGAGCGAGAGATAGATAACGATAAATAAGCATTTGGAAAAAGAGATGACGATAAATAGAAAAAGAAAGAGACAAAGACAGATAGAATGAGAAAAGGGAAGAGAAAGAGAAAGAGAAAAGAAAGATAGCAAGAGTGACAGATAGAAATAGAGTTAGATACAGTGATTCACAGTCTATTTCAAGTAGAACCTTTAAACAAATTTAGGCATCTATAAATTCTAAACTAAAAGAGATAAAAAGAAATTTAAATGCAAGTTGCTAGTCTAATGTTTTAGCTTATAAAATATGAATTTATTTATTTTTTTAAATAATTTTGAAAACATTTTATACTAATTAAAAAGTAAAAAATCAAGAAAAACTATGTATTTATATATTATATTAATATATAATATATTAATACATATATGTATTATATACATTTTAAATATATATTTCATTAACTCATTAGCATTTCAAACTTTCTTCCATTTGCATATAAATCTTCTTTTAATCATAAGAAAGTCGCAATTGTTGCTTTTTGCAAGTCTGGCAACTCTGCTTTACAATTAAAACTGTAAATCACAGCTGAGTATCTTCACTAAGCCGCAGAGTTCACTCAATTAGGCGGTCGCTACCCTATCGCCCTCTCTTTCTCTCTCACTGCCTAAAAGCAGAAGCTCTCCGCACTTTAATCAAAAGCGCAGCGGGTTGGCGCTGCTTTTCTTCTCACTCGCCGCATTCTTTGCTGTAGTTTTTTTCTTCTTGTTTTTGCGCTTCTTCTTATACAACTTTGGTTGCAAATGGAGAAACTTGCAGCACAAATTTCTTGCACAACTTTCAGTCAACAGCTGCTTGTTACTTACCACACACATATACATATATGTATATGTATGTATATGTATTTACCCTGGCGCTACCTTCATGCCAGCCTCCCAGCCCCCTTTCACGCTTGTCCAGTTTGTGACTTTTCAACTTCTTTTAACCACTTAGAATCATCAACTTGTTTTGCCTGCTACTTCTTTTGCCAGTCTTCGCTGCTCTTTCTCTACAAATACATACACATACATATGTATGTGTATGTGTGTGTGTTTTTTGCTTTTTACAAAAGTTGTGCATGCCAGTTTAATTTGCTGCAGCAACAACAACAACAAGCTACAGTTTGAAGCCGCTGGTCAGCATAATAAGTTGTACAGTTTTGCAGTCTCGCACACACACACACACGCAACGCATTTATAATGAACTTAAAACGAAGTGACCGACAAGCGCCGTAAGAGAGACAGCAAGATGCAGACAGGCAGTTCACAGCTGTAGAACACTCTTTGTAACACATTTCCAGTGGCGGCGTCGACGTCGACGTTGGCGTCAGCGACGCACGTTCATTGCTATTGGCAGCGACGCTAGCTTCGTCACGTCAGCAGCAGCCGTGCGTCGGCACACGCTCTTTGGCTTTGGTGTTGTTGTTGTTGTTGTGTGATTCATTTTTTTTTTCATTTTCTTTTGCCCCAAAAACTGTTTGATGGCTGCCTGCTGCCTGCTGCCTGCTCTCGTTCTATGCACAGTCTGCGCTCTGCTGTCTGTCTGCCTGGCCGTTGCTCTTTGCTAGGCTTGTTGTTGTTTTTTATAGACAAATGAGCAAACGACAGCGACCGCCAATGTCTGTTGCTGCTGCTGCTGTTGACACTGATGACAGTTTGCCGTAAATAACAGCAGCGAGAAAAAAAATAGAAAATAAAAGGCGATAGCAATAACACAATGTGTGGCGCCGCGCTCCCTTTATCTTATGCCTACTTATGCAGCCAGCAGTGGGACAATTAAGTAAATACGCACACAGACAAGCATGTGTGTGTGTGTGTGTGGCTTGACTTGTGTGCTTAATGAAATGTTAGCGTTGGCATTAGCTGTGCGAATCTTATTTGTATGTTAAGCATGTGCAAAAATGTTATTACTATGTTATGTTAGTATGGGAAGAGTAAAGAGAGAGAGAGGGAGAGAGAGAGAGAGTGTGTGTGCAGACTTTTAATGTTAAGGCAAGAACAGTTGTATGTTCTTATTAGATTCTTATTGGCTGAACTATATTTAAGCTGTTGCAATGTTTATAAACAGAAATTTAATGTTTATAAGTTATTTAACTTTTGACATTCCATTGAAATGCATCTTTTTGCTTATATTTATTTACATGCCAGCAGATCTTTGTTTCTAGGTAGCTTAATCAGCAACAGTGAAGAGTGAGCGAGAGAGAAAGGGAGAAAAGAGTGAAGAGTGGAGAGTTTCAATGTTAAGGCATAAACAGTTGTTTTATCTTATTAGATTCTTATGGGTTGATTTACATTAAAGTTGTTGCACTTGCTTACAATGTTAATTAAAAGAAATTAAATGTTATCAAGAATGTTATTTAACTTTTAACATTTCCATTTGAAATATTTATGCTCAAATACATAATTATTGTTAGGTTTACTTGCCAGCAGAGTTTAATTAACACTCAGCAGCAGTAAAGAGTGTGAGAGAGAGGGAGAAAAGAGTGGAGAGTTTCAATGCTAAGGCATAAACAGTTGTTTTTGTCTTATTAGATTCTTATTGGTTGATTTACATTTAAACTAGTTGCACTTGCTTACAATGTTAATTAACAGAAATAAATGTTATTAAGAATGTTATTTAACTTTTAATATTTCCATTTGAAATATTTATGTTAAAATACATAAATTTTGTTAGATTTTAATGCCTGCAGAGCTTAATCAACACTCAGCAGCGCTTGCTGAATATACCTGCACCCCAATCTGGTAAAAGTAAAAAAAGGAAGAAAAATTACAAAAAATATACAACAACAACCAATTAAAAACTCATCAAATTGCTCAGCAGCAAAACTCCCAAAGCGCAGGCAGTCGCACGCTTGGACGTGGGTTGGGTTGGGGGCCACCCACTCATCAAAGCAACAAAATGACTTGTGCTGGTGGCTGGCGGCTGGGCGGTGTGAGGTAGTTGTTGAAAGAGCCCAAGGGAGTCAAAATGCAAAACATTTGGCAACCCGTCGCGGCGACCTTATGTTGTTGTTCGCTCACTGGCTCTCTTGAAAACTGCAGAGTGAAAGAGGTAAGCGAGGGAGAGAGAGAGAGAGGGAGAGGAATGGATGGTGCGGCGGCTGTCACTGAAAATTGTTGCTGCTAGCCGCCGGCAGCCACATTTCGTCTGCTGCTGCCTCTGCCTCTGCTGCTGCTGTTTGCCAAAGCTTGTTTCGTTTCAATGTTCCACACTCTTCCCGTTTTCATACTGTGCCACTCTCTTCCCTCTCTCTCTCTTCCTGTGCATAAACAGACACAAAACTTCACATTGCCAGTGCCCGTTGTGTTTTGCTTTCCATTTTGTTGCTGTTGTTGTGTGAGCGTTCGCTCTATTTGGCTCAAGTGTGTTGCTGTTTGTTGTTGTTGTTGTTGCTTTCTTTTGAGTTGCTTTTACAGTTTACAGTTATTTTCTATTTCTTTCATTTTTTTCTTTTTGCCTCCATCTTTTGTGTTGAGCATTAAAAGTTGCAAACGGCAAATAAATGAAAATAAATATTGTGTGTTTGAAAAACATTTGTGAGTGTGCCTGTGTGTGTGTGTGTGTGTGTGTGTTACAGCAATAAGAGTTTAGTGACACTTACCAACACTGGGCGACAGTGTCAACTTTTTTGATATGTATAAAGTTCATGTCACATTGAAAGCTTATATTGTTTCTAATGTTTCAAGTGATCTTTTGAACTTAATTAAATTTATGCAACACTAGTTTAAGTGACAGTTAACAACACTGGCAGACATAGTTAAATTATATTGAGGCTAATATTATATTATTATTGGCTAATATTGTGTGTCAAGGTTGCTTAGTAGAAAGATATTTTGACGTTTTGCAACACTAGTATTATTACTAAATATACAAAAACAAATTGAATTGTTTTTTATGCAACACTATTTGAATTAAGGGTAATCAGATTATTGATTGAAAAAATTTTTACTATTGATGTTTATCAAGAAACAAACATGTGGATATTTTACAACACTGGTATTAATATTAACTATAAAAAAAATTGAATTGTGTTTTCTGCAACAATATTTAAATTACAGATAATCACATAAATTATTAATCAAATCAAACATATTTGGACATTTTACAACACTAGTATTAATACTAAATATAAAAACCAATTGAACTGACGAATTTATGCAACACTATTAAAATTAAAGCTAAACACATCAATTGTTCATCAAATTTCTACTAATTTAATTTCTACATATTTTACAACACTGTTTTGCAACACTCTTAAATATTTTCACACATTAAAAGCAACAACCCCACCCACACTCTTGTTGACCAACACGAACATATGTTGTCTTAAATCAATTGAAATTTTTGCCTTAGCTACTTAAGCAACAATCTATCCGGGCTTGTTGGCCAACACTGTGTCAAAATATTGATCGCATTTGAGCGCCTTTGCCTTTTCCACTCGTGTACAGTTCTTCTACTTGTTCTCTCTCTCTCTCTCTCTCTCTCTCTCTCTCTCTCTCTCACTCTGCCCATCCACCCACTTGGACACAATTAGCCAAACATTTTACATGTCATAAACATTTGTGTCATTGTCGTTTCGAAGACAAAGAGAGAGAGCGAGAGAGAGAGGGATAGCCATAGCCATACTAAAAACCTAACCTAACCCCAATCTGGGGTAAACATGCCACCCCCTTTAGCCCATTTTCCATTTTCTAGGCCATCTTAATGATGTTTGGTCACTTGACGGGGTGTGAAATATTATTGACCGTCATTCTCTGTCTGTCGCTCATGGAGCTGGGCGCTCCACACGGACTAATTCTGACTTTTGGCTAAATTGATGTGTGGGTTTTCCATTATCATGTTGTTGTTGTTGTTGTTCCTGTACTCGTGTCTATATGTATGTATATTGCCAGCTTATTTACCTAGCCACATACATATATATCTAGTCGTATCTTGCGCTGTGCCACATTTTGCGCCTCGTTTATATCCACAGCCATGATTAATGATGAGCTTCACACAAAAAATATATATATAAATATGTCTGTATATATACATTCCTATATTATATACATATATGTATATATTCGTATGTAGCATAAGTTAATGAAGCACAGTTTTCGGGCGTGTTTGTAGTGGCAGTGTTGTTGTTGTTTTTGCTTTTTTTAGTGGCTTCATTAAATTTTAATTTCAGTCAAATAGCCAGAAATATGCATTTCTAACTAATTGTATTTTACGTTCTAGTTAATGTTTTAGAGCGCGCGTGAGGCTAATTTAATAAAGCCTAAGTGACCATGGAATATAGATATATGTTAATTTATATATATGTATATATAGTCTTGAGTAGTATCATTAGTTAAATAGAACTCTTTATTTAGTAAACAATTTAAATAAATTGTAAAACAAAAGCCGATATTCAGTAGAAAAACAAGCTGATATATCGCACAGTTGATTATCTCTCTACGCATTTCAATATTTTCGATAGCTGTCAAATTTCACATAGCTGTCACAAGCCAAGCATTCCCTTGGCCGTGACACTCACAATTTGTCACATTGAGATTTATTTTCAGACGCTTCACATATTTTTGTTAATGTTTAATAGCTTAACATTATGAGATATATAATATAGAATTGATAAATGAGTTTATTTTTGAAAAGTCCAGAAAGTATAAATTTGAGCATGTTTTAGAAATGTTATATTTTGATATACATATAACATTTGGTATAAATTTCAATGTTTAATTTTTCAATATATATATATATATATATATATAAATATATATATATATATTTTTTTTTTCTTTTTTTCTACTTTACTCTGAATTTATTTTTATACCCTGAAATCATTTAATACTTTAATACGCCCTTTTAAAACGCATATCAGACGGGGTTTAGGGCATGTCCTAGTCGGGCACCACCGACTAGAGTTTTCTTACTTGTTATATATATTTTTTGTTTTTATCAATTTAACTCTGAATAAATTTTTTTTTAATTTTAAAAAATTATATTTTTATTTTATTTATTTATTTTTTTGTTTTATCAGTTTTACTGTGAATTTATATTGTTTCCTTTTTATACACTGAACCTATTGAAAATAGGAAATCAGGGTATAATAATAATTATTAATAATAATTTTTCGTGTATATCTGTGTTTTGAATACAAACATTTTGTAATTTTTGGATTTTCGATGCCACGCCCCTTCCCCTAAAATTTGAAAAAAACGTATTTCAAATACTAGAGATTTGTGCTTTGGCAAATACATACATATAAATGTCATTAGTACGCCTTAGAAGTTTGGTTACGAAAGTCCATCTAGAAGCAAACTTATTCAACAAATAAGTTTCCAAAATATAGCCCATACTGCAGCCCAAGCGCTGGCCGCGCGCAGTCGCTGCGTAAACTGCGCAGTAGCAGAGAAAGTGCTTGTGCGTGCGTGTGCAAGTGTGTGTGTGTGTGTGTGTGTGTATGTGTTGTTTGTATGTATGTATGTATATATAAAAGAAGCGTAAAATGATTTGAATATCGCATCTTCGCAGAGTTCAGGGTATCTCTTAGTCGAGCAGTCTCGACTAGAGCACTTTTACTTGTTTTAAATTATTTTAACATTCTTTTTAAATTATTTTCAAATTACTTTTGTTTTGTTTTATTTTTTTTTTAAACATTTTTTGTGTTTAAAAAATTTTATTTTTAAATTATTGTTGCTTGTTTCCTTTTTCAAATAATTGTTTTTTATGTTTAATTTTTTCTAAAATTTAATTTATTTTTATTACATGTTAATTTGTTGTATTTTTTATTAAATATATTTTTTAGTTCTATTTGATTTATACACTTATATATTCTTTATATATTTTTAATTATTACTTTTAGTTATGCCGAAAATAAGAGCATCCAAACGTTGCCCACAATTTCGTTAGCATTTCCATGTTTTTCACTTCATTTATTTTTCATGCCATGACAAAGTGTTGCTTTGCTATCTGTTTGCCATCCTTGCCTAGCCTACTCTCTCGCAACCTGTTACACTCTCTGCCGCCGCCACCGCCCCTCGATTAATGGATTTACAAATATAATTTACAAACAATTGCATTTAATTGTTATGACATTTGAGCTGGCCAACGATGTTCGCAATTTATTTCCTTAATCAAGAGCAAATGCCATTTTTTGTTTCATTATTTTATTTTGCTTAACCATATTCGATTTAATTTGAAAAGTTAAAATTGTTCAATTAATTTGCTTGCAGTCGTTAAAGCCATTTAATGTGGCTTAGATTAAATTCGTTATGGGCTGCATTTGGTGTGGCAGCTGATAAAAGCTAAATAAGTAGCTAAAAACACAGCAATTTAAATGCTAAATAGCTAAAATTTATTTGAATGTATTTTAGAAACATGCTACAAATGTTTTTTTTTATGCAATTTGAGTTGAGGTGCCTAAGGTAGGCAGAAGAAATTTATATATATGGAGGTTGTGTTCATGAAAATAGTAGTGCTAAACTGAATTATGTCGATGAATTGGATTGATCTAGGATTATTGTTCTGGCTTTCTGCTGAGTATACCTTTAGTATATATTGCTTCTATGCTAACTGCAATATCTAGAGAATGTGTATAAGAAAGTTCTGAAGTTTTTGTTTCATTCTGAGTTAGCTTCAAGAAGCTGATGCTTTTAATTATGATAATGTTAATGATAATAATGACAATGCTGTTTGCTTTTGGTTGCAGGGTAGTTGCTACTCGGACATATACAACTAAAGCAAGCACTACTATTTTCATGAACAAAGCTGGGTTGAACTGGGCTTTGGTATTCGTATCTGAATAATTTTAATAAATTTATTGCTTTAGAGCTTTAGAGCTTTAGAGTGTGTATAAGAAAGTTCTTAAGTTTTTGTTTAAATTTCAGTATATTTTTGTCATTTAAGCAAAGAAGATGCTAATAATAATGGCTGCTGAGTATTTACTAGTCAGGCATATCCAACAAAAATCATGCTTATTATAAAAAATAATATAAATAATAAAAATAATATAAAAAAAGTTCAAGAAAATACGAAAAGTGTTAAGTTTTTTATTAGTTTATCAAAATTCCCATCAATATATATATATATATATATATATATATATATATATATTTCTATAGTATTTAGCAGAACTGCCCCAAAACTTTGTTAATATATGAGCTGCCTTGGCTAAGTGATTGATTAACTGCAGACAACTGAAAAAGTTTTGTTTATTTGCCGCAAGTATCAGAATTTCCAATGTTGCGTGATAAAATGTAGTTTACATTGTTGGCAGCCCTGACTTCTGAGCTATATATATATATAAAAAATCTATATATATATAGCTACATATATGTATCTATCTTTAACTCCATAAAACACTTTGCCAAGAGCTAAAGCTCACCTTGAACATAATTCCCATATACAATTATGTGTAACGGAAGTTGATCAAAAATAATAACTGTAGCAATAGGGAAAACTTGTGGGAAAACTCGATGAAAAACTGTGAAAAGTTGTATACAGAGTTTTACAGGTGCATTTAATGTGTGCCGTTTAATGTCAACTTAAATCAATTGAAATGTCAATTACAACAAAACATGAAACGAAAAACGAGAAAACTTGCAAAAGCCCAACAGCCAAAGACGACGTATCAAAGTTTTTAGAGAGTTTTTGCCCTGTGGCATAGACACACTGAGAGAGAGAGAGAGAAAGATCTCAAGACAGAGAGTTATAGAGCGAGGGGGGCATATGTAGAGGCAGCAAAGTGAGGAGCAGCTGCCGGGCCTTGCATTTTCCCAAGTAATTGAGTCGAATTGAAGGTGAGCATAGACGCTGACAACAACAAAGTTCGCAGATTGATGTACAGTGGGTAAAAATAAAGAAAATGTGGAGAAAAATATAAAACAAAGTAGAAGAAGAGAAGAGAAGTGCAGATAAGAGAAGGGTAGAACAGATGAGATGAGATGAGATGAGATGAGATGAGATGAGATGAGATGAGATGAGATGAGATGAGATGAGATGAGATGAGATGAGATGAGATGAGATGAGATGAGATGAGATGAGATGAGATGAGATGAGATGAGATGAGATGAGATGAGATGAGATGAGATGAGATGAGATGAGATGAGATGAGATGAGATGAGATGAGATGAGATGAGATGAGATGAGATGAGATGAGATGAGATGAGATGAGATGAGATGAGATGAGATGAGATGAGATGAGATGAGATGAGATGAGATGAGATGAGATGAGATGAGATGAGATGAGATGAGATGAGATGAGATGAGATGAGATGAGATGAGATGAGATGAGATGAGATGAGATGAGATGAGATGAGATGAGATGAGATGAGATGAGATGAGATGAGATGAGATGAGATGAGATGAGATGAGATGAGATGAGATGAGATGAGATGAGATGAGATGAGATGAGATGAGATGAGATGAGATGAGATAAGAGAAAGGATTGAAAGAGATCATGCCAGAAGTGATAAGAAAGTAGAGAAGCTAAGAGACAAAATAAGAAGAAATAAGAAATGAAAAAAAAAATATGAGAAATCAAAATAAGCAAAGGAAGAGAAGACTAGAGAAAAGTAAAGAAGAAAGGAAAATAGCAAAGAAAAGAAAAGAAGAGAAAATCATAAATTAGAAAGGCAGAAAAGAAGAAATAAGAAAAAGGCAAAGAAAATACGTGGGCATAGAAGAAGAAAGTTAAAGCAAAGAAGAACATAAAACAGAAGCAAAGTATGAAGAAATAAAGTGCATAGAAGAGGAGCGAGAGAATTAAATATATTGTAAGAAAAGGAAGAAAATTAACAGAAGAGTATAAGAGAAGAGAAGAAATATAATTTAAGTATATTTATATTCAATATATATCGAATATCAATATAAATATATATAAATTTAAAATATATGCGCAGAATATTTAATTTTAAGCCCACTGTGCAGCGAGGACTGGGCGCGCTCTTTATTTTTAGATACAGGTGGGCCGCATAAAAGTTGGAAGCAAAGCGCAAGTAAAAGGTATAGTCGCAGGGGGGAGGGGCAGGTACAGGGAGGGAGGGAGATAGGTAGCAGCGTAGAGGAGGGCAACAGCATATTACTGGGTTGCTACGCTTCGCTTCAGTTGAGTTCAGTTTCAGTTAAGTTAAGTTTAGTTCGGTTTTGGTTCGGTGTCAGTTTGAAAACAGGTTGACATACAGCTCTAGTAGTTCAAATGTCGCCAACAGGGCTGGAAGGGCGCTTTGATACAGATACAGAAGTAGATACAGATAGAGCTACAGCTACAGATACAGATAGAGTGTGTGGAGATGCAGATACAGCTACATATACAAATTGCCTAGACGAAGTGCATCACGTGGCTGGCTAAGGAATTAGCACAAAAGACAAACCAGCTGGAAAAAAGTAAAGAAGCGAATATGTGGACGGACAGACGGACGGACAGGCAGACAGACAGTTAGATAGACAGAAAGAGGAAGATACAAAGAGCGTCAATAACACGAACAAACTGGGAATTAAAAATGGAAAAAAAAAGAAAAGTCTGCAAAAAAAACTTGTCAAACTCTTTGTCGATTTGTTTATCAGGCTTTCTGCAGTTTTGTGTAATACCTTGTCTGTTGTTGTTTCTTTTTCTCTCTCTCCCTATTTTGTGTCTTTTAATTTTTCTCTTTGGCTTCGCTTTGGGGGCAAACATAAAGTCGCAAGTCCATGGCTCTTGTTGTTAACGTTTTGTTTGCTTGATGAATTTTTGAGTTTTGCATTACGGGCCAAGAAAATGAAAGGAAATGTTTAGGGTCAAAGGGAAGGAGACCGGGGAGAACGGACTGGCAACTGTGACCAAGTAATTAGGAAACTTGTAAGTCGAGATTTTGCAGCTTTGCGTCGTTGTCATCTATTTGTTTTGGGGGCAAGCAGCGTAATGCGATTAAAGTGTTCGTTCGACTACGAAAGTTGTTGCCAGACTTCAAGAGCATAACCAGCTATATCGATTAGTAGGCAGGTGTAAATCCTATAACTAAATTATATTATATTTTATAGCTGACAAATTGTTTAGACTGAAATGAAAGCAATAATAATATGAAATAAGGTGCGCGAAATAAGTAACTGGGACAGTACGTTGAAGAAGATAATAACTGAACCGATCAAGATTTTTCAAAAAAGTAAATTGGTGTTTAAGCTTCATAAAATTATCAATAAACCTCAACTGAATTAAACCCAAAATAACTTTCGAAAATATTTTTAACAAAAAAAAAAAACAAAATATTTTCAATTTTTTAGTAAATTTTTCTGCTATGCCTAATGTTTTTAGTTTATTGCATTTAAAAATATCTATATTTTTTTATGATACATTTTATGATTGTATTTAAAATACAATATATATGATATAACTATTTAATACCTGCACTAATTTATTATTATAAATTATTATTATTTACATATTAAGAAAATATGCAAAATAATCTTTAACGTCATCTAAACGGCATAATTAGCATTTGACACACATTTCAAATCTGTTGATTATCTTGAATCTTTTATTGCCTTGGCGTATACGTAATATCCGTTTGCATATTGAATACAATCTGTTGTCAGGTTTTATTTTCATTATATATGTATAATCTTACTTATTTGATATCAAATTGAAATTGATAAGATAAGGAATATAGAGAAATATATATTTGGTACTTGATTTGGTCAATTTTGGAGTGGTTGTCTCAGTAAACAGTTTAATTTGCAGAGTTTTTGATTTAGTTAGCTTTTTTTGTGTCTAATATGAAGTTCAGATACTTGGCCAAGGCAGTGCATAGATAGCTTAAATTTGAACTGATGTGCCTATTAGATAGGCATTTCTACACTAATAAGAATTCATAGATGTCATTCAGCTTACTAATATGCTCTAAGTGTTACTTGCTTATTGAATGTAAGTGTTTAGTGCATGGCTAAAATCCAATAGGAATGCGGCTAAGTCAAAGGAAATTTGGGTAAATGCGCTAAACGCCAAACAACAATTAACCATCTATTAAGCCGAGCAGCTAAAAGCCAAACACATACCTAGACTCGCTTGTAGATATACCAACACTCACTCACTCACTCACACACTCGCTGATCAAAGTCAGTTAGTCAATGCCATGGGGCAAATTGCAGGGAAAACCCTCATCAAGCACCGTTGTCGTAACCCATATGTAGTAATCACAGCAGCTCATATAATCATAATTATGAGCGTTGCCTATGTGCGGCACAGCAGGCACACACACACACACACACACTCACTCACTCACACACAGACGCCCGTCTAACGGTGCTTAGTTCTGATTCTCTGGCAATGTATGAACGTCCTTTTTGGCGCGCCCTCCGCATTTTGCGGCGTGCAACGTGGCGTATGAGCAATTTGCTTGAAACACAAAGTGAAAAAGCGAAACGCATTTTCAAATGCCAAGCGGAGCATATGCCAGAGCCACGCCCATGCCGCCGCCGCCGCCGCCGCCCCCTGCTAACACACACCTTGGCACGAAGCTTGTGTTAGTTCAGTGCTCATTATGAAATTATGCAGAGATATAAATATTTTCTTCTCTTTTATTTTATTTTATTTTTTTTCATTATTTCATTTTTTTTTTTGGTTTTCTTTTTTTTTAGTGTGTGCAAAAAATAGATATTTTTTCACTCTACTTTGGAGCACTCTCGCTCTGCTACTTCAGTTTTTCTATATAGGTAAAAATATTCATGCAATTTGCACAAAATTTGTGTTTTCTTTTTTGTTTCTCTCTCAGTTTCGTTTGCTTTAATGTAATGCATAAATATATATAAACTATATCTTTTTTTTTTTGTTATTTTGTTTTTTGTTTTCTTCATTTAATTTGCCTAAAATTTGTGTTGTGGCGGCGTAAGAGAATGGAAACTGAGGAAAATGAACTTGAGTTAATGAGGGAATCTGTTAAGTACTTTACGGGGATAAGCAAAGAAAGATGATGAAAGCATAATGATAAAAGTAAGTTTATCTAATGGGGAAAAAAACAATGAATTCAATTCAATAATTAATGAAGTTGATCAAATGGAAAGGAAAGTCATAAAAAAAAATTAAAAAGACAAAAATAAATAAATAAAAAAATATTTAAAAAAAAGGAAAATAAATTTAAAAAAAAAAACAAATTATAAAAATTAATAAAAAAAAAACAAAATATAAAAATAAATAAAAAAAAAAACAAAATATAAAAATAAATAAAAAAAACAAAATATAAAAATAAATAAAAAAAAAACAAAATATAAAAAAAATATAAAAAAAAACAAAATATAAAAATAAATAAAAAAAAAACAAAATATAAAAATAAATAAAAAAAAACAAAATATAAAAATAAATAAAAAAAACAAAATATAAAAAAAAAATTTTAAGAATAAAAAATAAAATATGGAAAATCAGGCAGAGTTAATTTTCAATAAAAAAAAAATTTTTTTTAAGAAAATTAAAAAGAAAAATAAATAAATAAATAAAAAAAAATTAAATACAAAAAAGAAATAACAAAAAATACAAACAATGTAAATTTAAAAAAATACAAAGTAAAAAAATTAAAAATAATAAAAAATAATGTTTTAAAGATTACAAAATAATGTTTTAAAGAATAAAAATTACAATTAAAAAATAAATAAAAATAAAAATTACAGTAGTTAAAGTTTTAAATAACGTTAATTTAAGTCAATAATTGATTAATTTATTAATTTATAGCTAATGTATATAAATAACTAAGAAATAATCAAGCAACTCTAGTCTTAAGACTCTATAAAAAATCTCAATTCAATTCAATATCCCATTAATTCGATTGTCTTGCAGTCTACAGCAATTTCTTATTGCATGGTATACACTTTTACAACCAGCTTGCAAAGTTCCTTGCAATGCTTAAATTTTAATCACTGCCCCAGCAAGCAGCTGGCTGACGTTCATAACAGTTGCAGTCACAGTTTGAAGTAGCCAAACTCAACTTCAACTTTTTCATCAAGCTAAATAAACGGCCTACATTTTGATAGAGCCACGCCTCCAGCTCCGTCGCTGCTCTGACGTTTTTAACCCAATTCTCAGTTCAGCAACCGAAAATATCTTTTAGCGAAAAGTTCAATAAATGCTCCCATTTTCCATTTGGTTCGCACAGCAACTGAAATTACGCGCCCATCAACCCAATTGCCACAGCAGCCGAAGGACCATGGAAGCTGTGAGGGGGGCCGAGAGGGTGGAGATGCGCTTTCATTTCATGTTAGTAGACGCGAATCCCTCAACCAAACAGCCAACTCTTTTTCTCTCCCCTCTCTCGCGCTCCCATTTGCTCTTAAGCATTTCTAGAAAACTAGGAGCGATTTCCTGGCATCACGAGCGCACAGTAAAACCGGAAAATTTTGTACTTCCTGACGGGCGAGTGACGACTGACGACTGACTAGCGAAATGCAGCATATAAAAAAAATAAGTTTAAAGTGTTGCAGTGGGGTATGAGTGACTAGGAGATATGCTAGGTGATGGAAGGATTAAGGCAAATTAAGAAATTTTAGGATTTGTCAATGAAAATAAAAAATAAAATATAAATATATATATTAGTAATAATAAAAAAAATATATAAATATATGCATATATCCGACTTACATATACTCTAACCAAATTACTCAACTCTCCACCTTCAAAAATCTCAGAGGATAAACAATTCAAGGCAGATGATCCTCTGGCATACCCAACACTTGGACAGACTCTACTTACAAAGCTTATATATATATATAGTTATATATAAAATAGAATAGTAAAACGAGAAAAACCAAAACGAAATGAAATGAAACAGTCAGTGGGCAAGAGGCATAAAGCATTTTTTTGGTTAGTGGGATGCACAAAAAATAAAAAAGAGAAGAAGCAGAAGGAAAACTCATGAAACGCGACGAGTTTTTGGGCCTAAAACCAGGCAAATAACCAAAGGCCACATCTATTCTTCTCTCTCTCTCTTTCTCTCTCTCTCTGAATGAGTTTTTGGTTTTTCGTTTTTTGGCCAACTTAAATTTTTAGTCCTGCTGCCACACAACACCCCATGCAGCACGCCCCCAGCCTGCTGCCCCCTCTTAGCCTCTCTGCTGCCACTCAACGCGCATAAAACTCTTGAAAATGCTTTTGGTCGTAAATTTTGAAGCAACTGGCGAATGGGGATAGCAGCACAAGCAGCAAAGAAGGCGCTTCAAACGAGGCGTGGCCATAGATGGCGATGGGGCTTGCACAGCCACAGGGCTAGGGTGGTGCGAGGCGACAGTGCAGCTAGCTAGCTAGCTGGCACAGGACATTGCCGCAACAATTGTTGGCTTTACCGTCGTCGTCGTCGTCGACATCGTCGCAGCTGCATGCAAATTTATTTTCAAATGCGGCAAGGGAGCAACAACTAGCTGCAAAACAGTGAGGGAGAGAGAGGGAGAGAGAGAGAGATTGTGGAGAGTGGGCAAAAGTGACAGGGAAATGCTAAGAGATATTTATAATATGGAAAAGTGAACGCAGTGATTAAATACTCTTAAAAAAAGCAAGTGACAACTAATAAATATTATGTTTAAGTCAATTAAGTAATTATAGAAAAATTTTAAAAAATTTAAAAAAATATATATGAATTGGTAATTCAAGGTTCAATATTGTTTTTAAATTTAATGAACTTTATTTCAAAATAATTATTGTGAAATATATTTTGAAATATGATGTATTTTTGTTAAAAACATTCACTTTTCAATTTGTTGTTTTTATATATTCTGATAAAAAATAAAATAACTAAATAAATGAAAAAAAAAACAAAAACCAAAAAAAATATATTAAAAAACAAAAATAATAAAAAAATATATAAAAAATAATAAAAAGTAAATAAATAAATACAAAAATTAAAAATTTAAACTTTAAAAAATAAATTAATAAAAAAATTTTAAAAAAATTAAAAAATATTTATAAAAAATAAATAAAAAAAATATATAAAATATAATTTTAAAAAATAAATAAATACATACAAAAATCAAATTTAAAACTTGAAAAAAAAATTTTTTTTTAAATAAAAAATTTTAAAAATAAAAAAAAATTAAAAAGAGGCAAACAAAATTTTTGTTTACCTAAAAAAATAAAATAAAATTCAAAAAATAATATAAAATTTAATAAATAATATAAAATTTATAAAATAATATAAGAAAACTTAAAATAATTAAAAAAATATATATACGCATATAGAAAAAATAGATTTTCAAAGGAGCATGGCTATAAGTATCAGGATTTTCAATAATGTATACAGCTGCGTTCATGAAAATAATAGCAAGGCAGAATAGAAGCAGAATTTTCTATAATATATACAGCGGTGTTCATGAAAATAGTAGTGCGACTGAGCAGTAAATGTTTGACAACAAAATTTAGTGATAAACATAATATTTTGAGAATAATGTGAAACGAAAATTGAGCTT
Organism: Drosophila leonis; assembly: GCA_035045365.1. Lineage (NCBI taxonomy): Eukaryota > Metazoa > Arthropoda > Insecta > Diptera > Drosophilidae > Drosophila > Drosophila leonis. The sequence continues at coordinate 8,063,594 of JAWNPC010000202.1, read as the reverse complement.
TGATATTAGAATATTATTTTTTTGCCTTTATATATCTACATAAACTTACCTAGTTCCTTGACACTTACCTTACCCTATGCAGCCCATTGTCATATCAAATATGCCCATTGTTAGAGCATAAAGTGTTAGAGTTGGCAGCAGCAAACGTTCGTTTTGCACACATGGCGGCGTTCACTTTGTGGGGGGCTCCTCCTCCACCCCTGCAACCCTACAACTGTTGTGCCTCTGCCCAACGCCCTTAACCCTACTTGTCTTAACCAGTATGACGACAATAAAACAAATTTTGTGGAAAAAAATATTCGCCCTTTGCAGAAATATATATAAATTTATGTGTGTGTAGAGAAATTTGACACAGTGTAAAATAAAGAAATCAGAGACTAAAGGACGAACACGAGCACACATGAGAGTCAAAAAGGATTAATGATGCAAATGCCAGGCACACTCATGCTGTCTCGCTCTCTCGCTCACACTCATGTCTTTTATGTTTGCCTTGTTATATAAATTGTTTTGCATGTTTTGGGCATGCCTTCTGCACTGTGTATCTCTCTCTTTCTACTTCGCTGTGCTTTTGGGTTATAATTCAACATCGAAAAGCTGATAAGATTATAGTTGAAATATGAGTTTGTTCCCACCAAACAGCCAAAAATCCACCTCCACCTCCACCTCCAGCTCCAGATCCAGCTCTCGCACCCGCTCTCGCTCTCCCTCTCCCACTCCCTCTCCCTCTCTTCACCACAAATATGTGAAGTATTTTTCCTCTTTTTTCTTTCTTTCAGTTTTTTTGCGTGCTGCAATTTTGTTTTGACTATATTTGTGTGGGTAAATTTATTTATTTGCGGTCACGTAGCTTCGACGAATTGCAACAATAAATGCAAAAAAAAAAAGAAGTAAATAGAAACAATAACAAAAAAGAGAAAAATGCTTTAAAATAAATAAATAAAAACAAAATATACGTGTTTTTCCAGATGAAAAACGTGCAAATTGTTTTGAATGATTTTTTCGCAAAAGTCATAAAAGTGAAATTTAACAGTTAATATGTTGCAGTAAATCATAGAATATAAGCATTAGCAAGAATTAAGAGAGAGTGAGAGAAAACACATGGATCACTGACTGAAAAGAGAGCCGACATAGTTTACAGCTGCTTGCAAGTCTATAAATAGAACAAGAGAGGAGAGGTGAGCAGAGGAGCCACATGTGACAGCTTGCAAAGAGAGTTATTGGAAACGCTCTTAAACCGCGCTTTATTACAATCATTTTACGAATTTCTTCCAAATTTCTGATTGTTTGACCTTTGAACCGACATAGGCTACACAGTTCACAACACACAAATATTTTGTAAATACAAATCTGAGTGATTCATGTGTAATTTGTTTTCCTTGTTGTTGATTTAAATATTATTTTTGCCTGCCATAAATTGAGAGCAATTAACAAGCAAATAAAATGTATGTGAGCTTGCGTGTGTGTGCGTGTGTGTGTGAAGAAAAAATATGTCAACGAACCGTACGAAATATGCTGTTAATTATTTCCGTGAAATGTTGTGCAGGTGACAAACGAAACGAAATGAAAAGAAATTGCTCGCAAAGGCAAGGCGCAACAATTTGCACAGCTTTAAATACGCAAAGTACAAAAAAATGAAAAGAGAAAAAATAAAATGAACGGAATGAAAATATAAACAAACGCGCAAGCAGCAAAAGCTACAATTACCACACGGCGAGTTGCAGTCATTTTCCCACTCGAGGCATTTTCTCAGAACTCGCAGAAAATACAAATTTATTTCATTTCAATTATTTATTTTCACTGACAATTTACGCTGCACGCTGACGTCGATGTCGACGTTGGCTGCGCTGGCGCTGCTTACGTTTTGCATACATAGATATGTATGTATGTATATTCTTCTTTTTTTTTCGTAAGAGAGTCGGAGCAGCAGGAGGAGCAGCGTAAGTGTGCGTGCAATATTGACGCAGCGCTGCCTGTAACGGCATTGTTGTTGCTTCTTTTTGTTTTCGAGGTCGAATTTGTTTCGAAACGAAGTCAGCTGCGACGCGACGCAGCAGTGCGTAAGTGTTTTTAGCAAATGGACAATGAATGCGATTCAGAAAGCGAAATGGAATTTCAAAAGAGAAATGAAGAGTGTTCGTGTGTGTGTGTGTGTGCGTTAGTTGTTTTGTGTTGATTGTCTACACCTGCAGCAGCGCTAGTTATTTGGCTATTTTCTAGTTAGCTTTAATTTACTCTTAGCACATTTACTTGGAAATCAAATTTTATTAAAGTTTCGCTTGCACTTTGATATATGTATGTGCATAAAAATTCCATTACTTTCGCGATGCAACGTTGCAATCAGCTGGAGTTCTTTATGAGCCAGAATTGTATGTTGCGCACGTCAGTTACATCACTGCCGAAACGTTATAACCTCCCCTCTCTCTCCCTCTCTATACACACACGCACACACTGCGTATGTCAGCAACTCGGCTGTCAACGCAGTTTGCCTTACGTTTGTTGTTGTTGTCATGTCTGTCCTTTTGGCGGACTAGGCCTTTTCAAATTTCAGTCAGTCAGTCGGTCGTCCATGTTGCTAGGCATATGGTTCTGGCACTCCATTACCATGGAAATAAAAAATAAAAATAAAGTGAAAGATGAGGAGGAGTAGGTAGTAGGAGAGGCAGCAAAACTTATTTAGGTTGTTAGATGAACGACCGCTAGATGACAGAGATAGAGAGTAGGGTGAGTGGAGAGATAGGGAGAGGAAGAGCGGGACGCAGTCTACTACTCTCCAATCCTCGTCAGCCTGTTGGCTTGCTTGGGTTGAGCAACAACATAATCAACGGGAGTAATAGCAACAAAAGCTATAAGAAAATATAAAGCAAATGTGATTGAGCGACTAGAAAATACCCTATATGTAACGACTGATCATGCGGATAGAATGAAGAAAATGCTAAGTAGCTTATTTAAACTGAATATTACATAATTATTTACTATATATAGAATATATATCTAAAGATAATTTGTATATACAGTTAATTATCGGCTACACTTGAAATGGTTACAGGGTATACACACTTGTCAAATATCAGTGACGCAATAAAGAATGTGCAAAGAAACTTAATTAAGATCAAAAATAAATAAATATCTAAATAATATATATAGAGTATATATATTTTACAGGGTATACACACTTGTCGCATATCAATTACGCACTCGCTCACTCGCGTAACGCATCAAAGTTATTATGCACTCTCCCTCTCTCTGCTGTCCCTGCTTGTCCAGTTTCTGTGCCTCTCACACTTTCAAATCAAGACTCTCCTCAGTGTTGAGTCTAAGTTGCTGCTGCCGCGCTGCTGCTGCGCTGCGTCAGCTGTGAAGCCGCAATGGCGACCGCGCGGCATTTGACGCTTTGTGTGTCATACGTTTGCCATAGTTTTGCTGTTGTTGCCCTTCTTCTTCTGCTCCTTCTCCTTCTTGTTGTTGCTCTTTTTGCGCTTGTGTACATTTGTAATCCCTGCTCTCCAGCCAAACCTTTCGTGCTGCTCATATAACATTCTGCTGAATGCGAAAAGCGGCAACCGCTGCCATTGCATGATAAGCGCAACGGAAATGCAAACCACAATAAAAGCAACAACAACAACAACAGTCAAAACAAGGGGTGTATGTGTTTTCAAATGGAATAAAAAAAAAATGGTGAAAATGCTGAAAATGAAAAACTAAAGTGCGAAAAAAAAAGTGAAATACATACGGAAGGAAAAAGTTTGATTTCAACGAATGGACGACACACAAGTGCCAGGGTCGACAACAAACCGGACAATTAAATGGCAACAAAGAAGCCAGGCCAGAGAGATGAAACAGACAGAGAGGGAGAGAGCGAGAGAGAGAGAGAGAGAGAGAGAGAGCGAACGAGCGAGCGAGCGAGAGGGAGGTTAATGAATTTAGTGACATTTGAGAGTTGATTGAAAACGTTTAAGCAAACGATTTGGGTTACAGTTTAACGCTTAAATGTTTGGCTATAAAATGAAACTTGATCGACAACTTGAATTATACTAATTAAGGCTGTTATAAGTGTGTGTATATATTGTATATGTATATATATAGACTATATATGTAACTCTTATACTCAGTCTTATATTTACGCAGCTTAAGTTAATCGTGCGTATACTTGATTTTATGCTCAGCATTGACCCAATTAAAATTCTTTGGAAAATTGTATTAAATTTAAATTTGTAATTGTTTCTCTAATTTAATCATTGTTGGAATTTCCCTCAAATTCCGTAATGCAATTGAAATTGAAAATGCCTTAAATTGTGTATTCAATGCCTCAACAAATATGAAAACAAAATCAAAGCCAACAAGCCGATATATATATACAATATACGTTTGCATGCATCATATTTACTAATGGGGCGTGGCCAAGTCCCAATTTTGTACCATTTATTTAGATTTTTTTTTGTATTTTATTTTTATAAATAACAAAACAAATTCGAGACCTGCCCAAACGTTTTCATATTATCGCTTGTTCGTTCGTCTGTGTGTCGGCGAAATAAGCCGTAAAAAGTAACAAAAAAAATAGAGAAACAAGAGGCAAACACGTGCCACGCAAAAATCAACAAATTGTCAGAGCGAGTCCAAAACAAACAAACGAGACAGAGAGAGAGAGGGAAAGAGGGAGCGAGTTGGGGCTATCAATAAAACCTAAATTACAAATACATATCGAAATATAAATATCGCAAACTTTTATTTCGAGGCCAAAAATGCAAACACGTCAATTTATGTTGGTGACCAAAACAACAACAACAACAACAACAGCGAGCAACATGCTAATAAAAAAGGATAGAAGGAAAGTAACGTAACCCAACGTAAATTGTCCTGCGGCTCTACCTACACATGGCTGAAATTTCATCATGCTCAGATTCTCGTTAAACTTACACAATGGACGGATTCTATTACACAACAAAATGAAAGAAAATCTACCAACTATATATATTTATATATATATATATATATATATATATATATATATATACATATGTATATCTATAAAATTGCTAAAAAGCAGATAAAGTAAAGCTCTGTGTGCTAGTGCAAAAGAAATAACTTTTATTGTTTTCCATGGCACGCAAATAAAAAGCGGCGTCTGTTTTTTCTTATGTGCATACATGTATACCCTGTAAATGGTAGTCGATAGGGGTACATGAGTTGCTGTTAGTTTGTTAAAGAAATGTTTAAGTTGTTGCAGAGGCGTGAAAGGCGTTGCAAATGATATACATATGTTGTGTTTAGGGATTTATAGTGAATGAAGTTAAAATTGTGATTGAAGCAAAAATGTAGAAAAATTGAATTAAATTAATGAAACATATAATAAAAATATATAAAAATATATAAAAATAATAAAAAATATCAATAAATAATATAAATAAAAATGTCAAATGACTAGAAATTAGGTAATATATAGAAAAAATTCAAATAAATATACTCAAATATCACTTAATATCAGATCATATGAATATATCTATCATATCATAAAAGTCTGGATTAAAAGTTAAACAAAAAAAAAAGGAACTTGAATCTATTTGGCTTTGTTTTTTATATTATTTATTTCTTATTTAATTTTTTATTTTAATTTATTTTTTATTTTATTTATTTATTTTTTAATTTAAAAAATTTATTTTTATTCATTCTAAAAATGAATTTAATTAAAAATTTAAAAAAATTAATTTTTATTTAATCTGTTTTTTTTATTGTTTATTATCTTTTATTTATTATTTATGATTTATTACTATTATTTATTTCTTATTTTATTTTTTATGAAAATTATTTTAAATTTATTTTTTATTTTATTTATTTATTTTTTAATTTTTAAAATTTATTTTTATTCATTTTAAAAATAAATTTAATTAAAAATTTAAAAAAAAATTAATTTTTATTTAATCTGTTTTTTTTTATTGTTTATTATTTTTTATTTAATATTTATTGTTTATTACTATTATTTATTTCTTATTTAATTTGTTATTAAAATTATTTTAAATTTATTTTTTATTTTATTTATTTTATTTATTTATTTTTTAATTTTTTAAATTTATTTTTATTCATTTTAAAAATGAATTTAATGATTTTTATTTTTATTTATAATGATTTATTATTTAATCTGTGTTTTTTTTTATTGTTTATCAACTTTTATTTATTATATATAATTTATTACTATTATTTATGATTTATTATTTATAAAATATTTTTTTCCATATTTTTTTTTTAAATTTCTGCTTTTACCTAAACTTTTGCCTAAACAAATAATTTTAAATTTAAATATTAAATAGTTCTATATTTATATAAAGTATATTAATAATTTTTAAAACTGCATTTTTTTAAAAAATCTCTTAAATTATTATAACTACTTAATTTACAGGGTATCCTTCTGTCACTTGCATATTTTCATTCATAACTCATGCAATTTTTTGCACATCAACTTCTTTTGGAGTTGTGCTAAACAAACTTTTTGGGTATACAGCTAGTCGTAATCGTCAACAATCTGTCGCAGACACCTGCGCGAACAACAACAGCAACAACAATAACAACAAAATGATGTTTTCCATTGCTTTTTCCTGTATTTTTTGTTTTTGTTTGTTTTCCTTTTGACTGAATGTCAATGCAGGCAATGCGACAGGTCCTGACTTCGTGCGGGTTCTATCTGTCTGTTTGTCTCCCTGTCTGGGTGTCTGTCCCATTACTGGGGCTGTCATGACTATCATGATATGATGACTATGAACTTTATTTATTTTCATTTTTATTCCATAGCATGCAAAAAATGTTTTTCCATTCACATTTCAATTGCCAAAATTTGCGAATTTATTTTAAATGTTTTTCCTTTTTTTAGTTTATTTTATTTGATGTATCAAAATATATATGTATATATATTCTAAGTGGAATTCTATGAGTCTAATCGCTGGTATTTTATTTAATTTGAGATTTTTAGTTCGTTTGCAGCTGTTTTTAATAAAACAATGAAAGATTGAACGAGTTAAAGTTCAGTTAGAAAAACTTGAATTGAATGAAGTTATATATACATATAATAACTTAATAAATAATTAAATAATTTAATATATATATATATATATATATATATATATATATATATATATATATATATATATATAATTTTATTTTTTTAAAGAATATTTTAAGATTTCATTTTAGGTTTCTGCGATGTTTGTTTCTTTGTATCTTTGAAAATATATGAACTAGTCTTTAGGGCGTTATATAGACTCGAACTAGAAACTCAACATTTGGCAAGTGGTTTACTGTTGATCTTCTCTACAGTTCGATATCTAAATTGTTTGTGTACTTCAATGTTTTTGAACCATGTTCGAGTATTATGCAGTCGGATACGTCCGACTTGTGGCAAACTAAAATTGGAAATGTTATAAATATATAAAATATATATATATACAAAATACATATATAAATATAAAATATATAAATATAAAATTACTAAATAAAAAATATAAATATAAAATTTATAAGTTAAAAATGATTAATAAATATAAAATTTTTAAATAAAAAAAAATATATAAAAATAAAATTTATAAATAAAAAATTTAAATATAAAATTTATAACTTAAAACTGATTAATAAATATAAAATTTATAAATAAAAAATATAAAATTTATAACTTAATGATTAATAAATATAAAATTTTTAAATAAAAAAAAATATATAAATATAAAATTTATAAATAAAAAATAATTAATAAATATATAATTTTTAAATAAAAAAAAATATATAAAAATAAAATTTATAAATAAAAAAAATAAATATAAAATTTATAACTTAAAAATAATAAGTAAATTTAAAATTTTTAAATAAAAAAACATATAAATATAAAATTTTTAAATAAAAAAAACATATAAATATAAAAAAAAATATATAGATATATAAATAAAAAATAAAAACATTTTTAAATCAACTTCAGTCTTACTCCTTAAAATGCCTGAAATTCTTATAAATTTTACTCTTACTTCTCCAAGCCGAAGGCCCTAGCAGCCAGTGTTTTAGTCCTAAGTTAGCATTAATTTTAATTATAGCTAATTTCTAAAAATAAAAATAAATAAAGATGTAAAACTGACAGAAAATGAAAATTCTGATAAGTTTTTCATCAAACTTCTCTCATTAAACACTCACAAAAACTTTCTTATTCGATTAAATATAAAAAAATATATAGATATTAAAATTTAAGCTAATAAATCAAGCTAATTTCTCTGATAAATACTTTCATAGGAATAATGAATTTAATGCATTGTTAATGCTTTTGATTTTGCTTTTGCCTACTTTTGGAAACAATTTTATTTAAATTGATCAATTTCAACTGCGGAAAGTTTTTCATTCGAATCGAATAGAATAACTATTTTTTTTTCGCCTGAAAGTTTATCCTTATATCTCTTTTTTCTACCACTCTGTGAGCCAACAACTGTCTGCATCTATATATATATTTTTTATTTTTTTGCCTGTCCACGATTCATTAAACGCAGCCCAACTGGCAGCCTCGAACGGCAACTCCTTGACAACCCCCTCCCACACACACACACACACACACACCACCACCCTGTCATTTGCGCTCCCCTTCTCGCATAAATTATCCACCCTGTCATCGGTTGTCTCTTTGCTGTCCAGCTGCAGCAGCCGAACGAGTCAGCCATTTGCCACTTTATAAAGCTGCGCCGCTTCATTTGTTGCCGTCTGTCACTGCCGCTGCCCCGCCCCTCGGGCCCACCTTACCGCCACACAAAAAGTGAGCAACAGCTGCCCCCGCCCCCCACCCACCACAGGGCTCCAGCATCCGTTGCTCGGAGTCTAGAAAAAAAAACCAAGGAAAAATGTTCAAAAATTTATTAAAAGTAATTTGCATTGCAAATTAATTTTATTATTTTTTCTGCTTCTTCTCTCACTTTTTGTTTTCTGTTTTCCACTGTCAAAATTACTATTTTATTTAAGTGGGGGCAGGCAAAGGCCGGGCGGACAAAGCGTGCAGCAAAGTAAACAAAGTTTAGAAGTTACATTTTGTGTGTGAGTGAGTGTGGTGGGAGGGAGGGGAGGGGAGGGGTTGAAGGGGATTGATGCGATTACGGGCAAAACTATTTTTAGATATCTAGCAAAATTACTAAATACTTAAAAATGACACAAAGAGTGCGCAGAGCAACTGAGTGGAATATAAATGAAAGAGTTAACTAAGGCAGGATGTTTTGAAAGTTGTAGCAAAGGTAATTTATATTGAATAGATATTTGATATATAATTGAAGTTATGTATAAAATCAATTGGAATATGTACAGTTGCGGTCAGTAAAATAGTAGTGCTGCACGGCACAACACAAAAACCAAGTAAAACTATACTTTTCCCAATGGAAAATAAAAAGTTGCATATTCTTTGTTTAGAATAGAATGTAAAGAAGAGAATTAAGAAAAAATCCCGTTACTTTTGGTCATATTTAGTTTTTTTTTACGATTTTAGAGAAATGCATTGAAAATCGACCGATCATTAAAATAGTAGTGCTGGGTATGAGAGCTTAAAAAAAATTAAAAACAAATTAAAGAAATTTGTAAGAAAAATTGAAACGTTTTACTAGCAAAAGCTCAAGATATTTGATGAAACTTAAATTTTAGCAATTTATCTATACAAAAAACATTCAGATATTTATGATAAACAATATATAAACATTAAAAATCTACACAACAAATTTAAGTTTACTTCGCCAATCACTGTTGATCAGCTGTACAAAACGTACTTTAGTCTCTCATATCTGACATTTGTTCACCTGTTTTATCTCAAATATGTCTATTTGCCTCTTCTACATTTTACACAACAGACAAACAAACAAACAAAATACTTGAGTTACATTTTGTTGCCATATAATTTACGTGTGTGTCTAAATATAATAGGCACGTGTGTACTACGTGAGTTTTAGCTAATATCAATTAGTTTCTAATGGCATCGCGTGCCGTCCACCAGAAAATTTAACGAAACTCTTTGTATTCCCCTTGCCGTGCACATTTTCTCGTCGCTATTTCCATTTTCATTTTGGCCTCTAATAAGTTTTGAATACTCGTGCATGGAGTGAAGCGCAAAGTTTAGCTTTATGGAACTCTAAGAAGTTTTAGCATTTAGTCTAACCTTTTAGACCAAATCAAATCTGGAACAGTTTTGCAGCTATCAAATCTCAAAATGTAGTAAAAATTTGATTGGCGCCTTCGACAAAAATTAATAAAATTACTATATACAGTCGAGTCCCGATAATTCGAAATGGCAAGGGGATCAGTTTTTTTTCGATTTACACAGAAATTCAAATTATCGAGACTCGACTGAAACGAATTTTTTTCAAGGGGATAGAATTTGTTTCGATTTATCGCGATTATCGATTTAGCGGGGTACAAATTATCGAGACTCGACTGTATATTTTATATCTAAAAAATCCTAATTATATATATTATATCTGCTACAGATATATCTTTTAATAATTATGGAAATATATTATACATATATTTCAATTCCAGCTGAACGAGTATTATGCAGTCGCTTAAGCCCACCTAGGATTCAGTTGGTTTTTCTTTAGTGTCTTAGGGTTTTCCCCTTTCATATTTTGTATTTTTATTATTTTTTTTTTACTAAAAACGCAAAAAATTTACATTTTATTTTTCTTATATTTTTACTATATTTTCTGTTGTTTACTTATTTTGTTGTTGTATTTTGTTTATTGCTTTTTATATTGTTTGCACGTTCGCTTGTTGTTGTTTATGGCCTTTGAATATCTGTGCTGAGTTTTTATACCCTGAACCCATTGAAAATGGGAAATCAGGGTATAATGTTTTTGTGAAAATGTATGTAACATGCAGAAGGAGGCGTGGCAGACCCCATAAAGTATATATATTCTTGATCAGATCACAAATTAAGTCGATATAGCCATGTCCGTCTGTCCGTCCGTCCGTCCGTCCGTGTAAACGCAGCGATCTCGCAAACCACAAAAGCTAGAGATCTGAAATTTGAAATGTATACTCGTGTATATCCTACGCAGTACGAGTTTATCATTTGTTTTTCGATAACTCATCCCATTTCCTTATTAGCCCAAGCGCTGCCCGCGCGCGTAGTCGCTGCGTAAACTGCGCAGTAGCAGAGAAAGTGTTTGTGCGTGCGTGTGCATGTGTGTGTGTGTGTGTGTGTTGTTTGTGTATATGTATATATAAAAGAAGCGTAAAATGATTTGAATATCTCATCTTCGCAGGGTTCAGGGTATCTCTTAGTCGAGCAGTCTCGACTAGAGCACTCTTACTTGTTTTATTTTCATTTTTTTTTGCCATTTTCATTAACGCCGCGACGCGTGTTTGACTTTGACCAATTGCTGCTGTCGTTGTTGTTGTTACTGTTGTTGTTATTATTAGTAGTTGGCCTGGCTTTTAGCCATAATTCATTTATCATTTCATTTGCTGCAAACCAAAAACTTCCTTTTGTTTCTTTGTTTTTTTTTTCATTCGTTTTTTATCTACATTGTTTATTACATTGCCATATTTTATGCGTCAAAAGTAGTCAGAGAAATTAACAAAACTAGTTGAAGCAATTAGCTAAATACGAAGTTGAAATACTCTAGATATATTAATATATTTTTGATTAATTTTTTTAAAAATATATTAATATATTTGAAAATTATTTCTTTTTAAATATATTGATATTTAAATATATTTTCTTCTAGAAGGACTTTCGTAATCAAACTTTTAGAGCGCACTAATGACATTCATATGTATGTATTTGCCAAAGCACAAGTCTCTAGTATTTGAAATACGTTTTTTTCAAATTTGGGGGGAAGGGGGCGTGGTATCCAAAATCCAAAAATTGCAAAATGTTTGTATTCATTACACGGATACACACAGTAAATCTGAAATCTATAGCTATAACGGTATTCAAAAACGAAGAAAAGTTATCGATTTTTATCGATAATAAGGAAATGGGATGAGTTATCGAAAAAAAATGATAAACTCGTACTGCGTAGGATATACACGAGTATACATTTCTCTAGCTTTTGTGGTTTGCGAGATCGCTGCGTTCACACGGACGGACGGACGGACGGACGGACAGACGGACAGACGGACATGGCTATATCGACTCAGTTTGTCGAGCTGATCAAGAATATATATACTTTATGGGGTCTGCTATGTCTCCTTCTGCCTGTTACATACATTTTCACAAAAACATTATCCCCTGATTTCCCATTTTCAATCGGTACAGGGTATAAAAATAATATGTGAAGAATACAAGGTGCAATTCAAAAGTTCCAGGACTTTTTAAATTTCGCGCTTTCTGTGGCGCCATCTGTCAAAATTTTATCGTTTGATTGTCTATTTCTCTGTTATGTTGTGTCAAATTTTCATGACATTCGGACGTATAGAAGCCGAGATATCGCGCTAAAAGTGACAGTACTTTTGTTGTGTCCGTCGAACAAAGAGCGAACATCAAGTTTTGTTTTAAACTTGGTAAAACATTTACCGAAACTCATCAAATGATGAAAAAAGTTTATGGCGACGATTGTCTATCCCGTAGCCGCATTCACGAGTGGTTTAAACGTTTTCGCGACTTCTACTTGTTCGGAAAACTTCATTTGGCAATGAAAGGAAAACGGTATGCTGACATTGATGCTATTCAAAAGGCTTCGACCGCCATACTCAACGCCATACCGAAGGATGACCTAAAAAAGTCATTTGATAATCTTCTTGATCGTGCAAATCGTTGTATTCAGTCCGAAGGGGACTATTTCGAAGGCGACCAATAAAATTTTTGCCAAAGAAAATCTATTTTTTATTTTTTTAGAAAGTCCTGGAACTTTTGAATGGCACCTTGTATATTAATTTTAATTTATTCTTCTTTATTTTGTATGTTTTCAAGTTTCTTTAAAAATAATAAATTATTGAACGCTACATTTTGTTCATACATTTTTATATTGTTATATTGAATATACATGATAGATTTTAGATATATATAATAAAAATATATTATATATAATAAAATTATAATTTATATTTGATACACCTTAAAGCTAGAGTATATATTGCCAGCAAGTCTGTTTTAATTAATTGCATATAATCGCGTTTTTTGTAGTTATACAAAAAAAGTAGTAAACGACAAACTGGTCATAAAATGAAAAACAATTTCATTGGCATCATAAAAAGTAATTCGCATTATTTATCGCTGATGCATCGCTTTATATAAGCCGCAATAAATTGTCCACCAAAATGAAAGAGAAAAGTTGTACAAAATTTAATTATATGTGTAATATTTGTTTTTTATTTATAAATATTTTTTTTGTTTATAGATTTTTGTTTGCTCACTTTGTTAATTAAAAAAAAAAAGACATGAAAAGTTTTTAGTGACTTTTAAATGCCTGATAATTGACTAAAACTGGGCGGGCCTAACAAAACGATTTGACATAGAGTTCATTTTTTTAAAATTTATTTTATTTTTTTTTTGTTATAATATATATACTTATTTAGTTGTTTACTAGTGCTCAACCTTAGCGAGTGCTTGTTAACCTGTTGTCGTTTATAATTTGTTTTGCGCGTGTTTTGATGATGCTTGATTTAGTTAGAGGCGTGGCAAACAGGCTTCAGTTTTGTATTGTAAATTGCTGAGCATCCAAATTATATGACAACTTAAACATTTATTTATATATAATTTATATTTTATATGAGAACTTCAACATTTATATATATAATTTATAGTATTTTATAATTTGCAATCTTTTAGCCATTTAATTCCATTATACTTTGATTTTTCCTAGCATTTAGCAACACTGGCGCACATTGTTTGAGCTTTTCGCACACTAGACATTCGCGTGTCTGGCCCACACACTTAAATACATTGAATTAAGGCGCATTACCAAAGCAGCGCTAATAAATTAATTTATAATAAAATGCATAGAGAACAACTGTAGCAACAACTAATTTGCCTTTTGCTGCTGTTGCTAATTAAAAAGCAGTGAAGCGCAACGCTGACGGCGACGGCGACGGCGACGTCAACGTCACTGTCAACGCAAACAGAATTCAAATGCATTTTAATATGAAATCAAAAACAAAGCAACACAGCAAACAGCCCAAAGCAATGAGCACAATGAAGCGCACACACACACACATAGCTAAAATGCCCATAAAAAAAAACAAATTAAATATATATCTGTCTATGAGCAAACAAAATGTGAAACAGTAATCAAAACCATTGCCACGTCTCTTTCACTCTCTCTCTCTCACACACACACACGCCCCCATGCTCACAGCCCGTCTAATTAATTACTTGCTGCGCTCTTTGTTGTCGCTTCTTTTGCCGGGTCTCGCAGAATTATGCAAATCAAAAACAACAAAAAACTGTGAGCGCGCGCATTTGTCCTTGAAATTTGAGTGCGAGCTGCGCCCGCGCGCTCTGCTCATTGCAGGTGGTGGGTAGTGGGACTGCCTAAAGAGAGAGCGTACAGCGCGCGAGCGTAGCACGCTTGGCGCTCTCTTTAGTTATTGTTTTTGTGTGTTTGGCCTGCATTAAGCGCTGAGTGCGCCGTTTGCTTAGGTAGCAATTTTTTCGATTTTGATTGGCTGTGGCTGGCTCTCTTTTTAGTCATCGCACTCTTACAGTGTCTGCCGGCAACAACAGAACAAATGGCAAAATAATGTACGTTTAGTTTTGTTGTTTTGTGTTTTTAGTTTGCTTCTTGATGCCTTTTTTAAACAGTGTGAAGATTCTATTTGATTTTAAGCTGAGGCGTGCTAGAGTGCTTGAATTAAAGAGAGCGCGAGAGAGAGAAAGGGAGTGAGGTTGCAGCTAAGTGTAAAGAGTATTCTGTGCAAAGTTACTCAAGTATTTATCTCTTTGTGACATTTCATTAACAACTGATTTCTATCGTTATCGATAGTCCATGTAAGTGCTAATACGCCTATATTTGTCCTTGCCTTGTTTTAATGAAGTAATTAAATTGTAAATGCGCATAAAAACGAACTGCAATTAGTTGAACATGTTAAACAGGAGTCGTAACGCTGCCCACTTTACCAACTTAATCCTACTCGGGGGATGTTCCAGAGTAAAAATGTAAATTGTGGCGAGCATCAAGCGGCTAAAACTGTTGTGTGTGGCCTTGTGGGCCAGTGGGCGTGGCGGCAATTGTGGGCGTTTTAATGACTATCAGCCACATGGGCGTGTGTGTGTGTGTGTGTGTGTGTGTGTATTTGCATGGTTTTTAGCCTTAAGCACCGGACATGGCCACGCATTTTTGCGTGTGTCGCTTTTCAGGGACAACACAGCTGCTGTGGCATGTGGCATGCGGCATGTGTCCAGTTGCCAATGGAATGACCAGCAGCATGGTGTCCTGCCACCGTGCCACTGCCACTGCCACAGCCATTGCCACTGCTCACTACATGCTACGTGTTGCATGAAATGCCGTCAGTAGTCGCTTTAATTGCCACACGCATGACAGTTTTTAGACGGCGACGCCTCCAACTCACATGTTGCACACTTTTAGCTGATTGTGTGTGGGTGGTTTAAGTGGGTGGGTTGAGTGGGTGGCTGGTTGGTTGTTTGGTTAATGCTGTCAATGCTTTTGCTTGCGGGCGTTTTAATGGCTTAAACAAAACTACGCTAATTTTGCTCAGTTTCGGCTGTTGGGCAACTGTTGGCAGCTGTTGCTTGGATCAATCAACAATCAAAGCTATTCATGGCCATTAAATCAAAAGAAATAAATAAATATGATTGTAATGATAATATTGATATATGAAGACGTTGTAAATGGATATATTCTAAATACTGAATGTGGAACTGTAATACGAAATTTCTTATTGAAAATCAGAATTCTGGGCTTTGGTAAAAATGCATGTAACAGGCAGAACTAGGCGTGGCAGAACCTATAAAGTATATATATTCATGATCTATACAACCAACTGAGTCGATATAGCCAACTGCGTCTGTCCGTCCGTCCGTCCGTGCGAACATAGCAATAAATTTAATTAAATTTGGTTAGATTATTTTTTTTTATTAAATACAAAATATAAATTTATGTACAAAAGCTATAAATAATTTTTTTAAATTTGAATTTATTATAATTTTTAAAGAAAATTTCTTGTATTATTAATTTTAAGGAAAGGTCTTAAAAATATGAGAACAGCACGAAATGAAGAACTGTTCCTGTTCACATATTTTTAAAAATAGCTCGAATGCAAGAGTTGTTCACATTATTTGAGAACAACTCGAAAGGCAGAACTGTAGAACTGTTCACATATTTGTGAGATCATCTTGAAAGGAAGAACTGTTCAAATACTTTTAAGAACAGCTTGTAAGGAAGAACTGTGCACATATTTTTCAGAACATTAGAGAAAGAAACAACTCTTCACATATTTTTAAGAGCTCGAAAGAAAGGACTGTGCACATATTTTTGAGAACAGCACAAAAGATAGAAGTCTTCAAATATTTTAAAGAACAGCTCGAAATGCAGAACTGTTCACATATTTTTAAGAACAGCTTGAAAGGTAGAACTGTTCACATATTTGTGAGAACAGCTGGAAAGAAAAAAACTATTTACATAGTTTTAGGAACAACTTCAAATGATAGAAAATATTTTATTTAAGAATTTGTAAAAAAATTATAAAAATTCTAGATTTAGATAAATTGTTATAAATAATTATGAAAATAAAATAAAATTATTTTATATAAATTATTATAAATAATTATGAAAATAAAACAAAATTTTTAAAAATAGTTTAATATTTATAAAATTAAGCTAAAATTAATTTAGACAAATTATCATAAATAATTATGAAAATAATGATTTATATGATGATAATTTGGATAAACTATTATAAATATTTCTGAAAATAAGATAATTATTTATGATAATTTATCTAAATCTATATATAGCAAAATTTGTAAATGAATATCATATTCATATACATATATCAGCCATATGTATATATAATACATTCTTGGAATATTGTATAAATCATTTCAAGCAAATGCAAATATCGAATAAATCCATAAAAAAATGTCTGAAATGCTTTTAGAGCTATTTAATTTCATACAAATGCCTTCACGAAATATTTTTAGGCATTCACAAAATAGATATTTATAATCTACATAAATATATATATTTATTTAGATATATAAAATAAAAGATGAATGAATTTTTCATTTAATTCATTTATATTTAATTATAGAGTCATTAGCAATACTCTCGGGGCATTCAACCTTTTTGGGGCAAGTGCAAATAAAAATAGCTAAAAATATATTTTTATATTCTTCACTTTTTCGAAGGGGGCAATGAACTCTAATTGAGTTTGAGCCGGTCTGTGTGTGTGTGTGTTTGTGTGTGTGTCCTGGCAATTTGACACGCAATGTAGCCGTAGCAAGTGCCTGACTAGCAAATATCCTGCCTAAAAAAAAACCATTTGCTAGCTAACATTATTTATAAATAATTTCTAGCTAACTTATCTATAAATATAATATATAACCCTAACCCTATCAAATATCAATTATTTATTGCACACGCCCACAACAAATGACAAATCTAAAAATAGAATTCAACAATGCGCGCAGAGTTGAAAGAAGCAAAGAGAAAACAACAACAAAAATTCTCCCTCCCCAAACTTAAAGATATTTGTTCAATTTCGCTTTACTTGCTGCTCAAGCATTTTGCCAATATTTGTTTGTTTGCCGTTTAGTTTTCTGCTATTTTTTTCCCCCGTCTCACCTTTTTAATCATTCGAACGCGATCACTCTTAATCGCACGTCACCGGCGTCGTATACGTAATCAACGCCCCGTTGCAAACGCTTGACAGACGCGCGTCAAACTCATTTGACAATCAATAGGTGGGCAACAACAACAACAACAACAACAACAGCAGCAGCAGCATCGACAAATAGCAGAAAGAAAAGAAGAAAAAAAAACAAACACACGCTGTGTGCATAACAGGCACAGAGTATAATAGTCCCATCCTACTCGCACTCCCACTGCAAGCTACGCCGGCCAGTGTCACAGCGACGTCGTCGTCGTCGTCTTCTTCTTCTTCTGCTTTGCCCCATAGCTACACACTTAACATTTACTTTGACTTGCTGCTGTTGTTGTTGTCTGCGTTTTGTTTGCACTCTTTGCTGTTATTGTAGCTGTTGTTGCTGTTGTTTATTGGCTTTGCGTCAGCCATCACCGTCTGCTCACTCTCTCGCTCTCTAGTGACCGTCTATGTGTGTTTGTGTGTGTGCCTTTGCTGCTGGGCGCGCTTTGAGTTCCACTTTGTCGTTTCGTTTTTCGTTTTGCGCTCTCGTTCTACTTATTGGCTTACATTTTAAATGTAAATTGCTGGCCTGCCCCCATCCATCCATCCATCTGTATGTAGTCTATTATCTCCCTTAGCTGACTTAATTAATTTTTGTGTGCATAAATAATAAAAAAAAGAAAGAACTTTTATTGTGCTAATCATCTGTATCTGTCTCTCTCGCTCTTTTGTATTCGATTTGTGTCAAACATTATTAATACGTTCTATCTCTTTCTATCTTTACAGGTGAGTGCTATTGATTGAATCTATGAATTTAATGGCAATCTAGTATAACAGCGTTGTACTTGGAATTATTTACATGCCCTTTTCTGTTGGCGGGGGTAAGTCAATAAGTGAGCGAATGCTATTTGAGAGAATTTTTTGGAGTGAATGGAATGTTCGAGAAATTAATTATTTATAAGTAAATGAAAGATGTGTGGAATGTTGAGCAGGCAAATTATAGCTAATATGTACATACATATGTCAGTATGTATAATATTAAAAAGGCTATTAAGGATAAAACAGTTTGTTTCATTTAAAATTTGTTTTAAAATATACAAAAATGTTTTTAAATTAAAAAAACAAAATTAATTATACATAAAAAAAATTTAAAAAAAAAAAATATAAAAAAAATAAAAAAATTTATAAATTAAAAAAAATATTAAATTAAAAAAAAAATTTATTAAAAATAATTTTTTTAATTTTTAAAAAAACTTTATTAAAATTTTCAAAAAATTTATTAAAACTTAAAAAACAATTTATTAAAATTAAAAAAATATGTATTAAAATTAAATTTTTTTAAATTAAAAAAATATATATAAAATTTAAAAAATATATATAAAATTTAAAAAAATTGATTGAAAAAAAGAATTATCAAAATTAAAAAAAAAATTAATTGAAAAAAAAAGAATTATTAAAATAAGAAAAAAACCTATTTAGAGATATTTTCATATGCCAAATTCGACAGTTATAATATGTAAATCGTTCTGCTCTTTGTATAGCTATGATATGGCAGCAGTGTTCATAGAAATAGTAGTGCTGCACTACGTCAAACTTAAAGCAAATACTATATACAAGTTTCCAGTCATGGCCCAAACTATACAAATAACTAAAGTCTAAAGAATTAACAGAGTTTTTCGCGAGCCTAATGCGAGTTACCTTTGTTTTAGCTTGTTGATATGTTTTTTTCATTGTTTTTTGGTTCATCAAAAACAAATAGTCAAAGGCCTTTGCTGATCCCAGCGAAAAAAAAGCGATTAAAAACAAAACCAGCGACAGGCAAAAATATGACAAAATAGCAAAACTGACATATGCCAACAAAAGGCAAATAGGCAAGGTGGCTAGCAAGTGGGCTAGAGAGAGAGAGAGAGAGAAAGAGAGTGAGGGGGATGGCGAGGGAAAGCAAACCGACTGTGTAGAGTGCATTAAACTGCGTCAAACACACACACACAAACAAATGGGCTGATGTGAATTGAGAGGGGATAACAGAGCAACGGCAGCTACAGCGCTGAGGGCAGCAACGGCTGTTTTAATATGTATGTGTGCATGTGTGTGTGTGTGTGGGGGGGGACAGCAAAGTCGAGTAGCTTTTGCATTGCACGAGAGAAGATGACGACGCTGACGTCGCCGTCGCCGTCGCCGTCGACGTCAACGGCGGCAACAAAATCCAATCCAGTGGCGGATTTGCAAAGAGCTGCAGCTACATGCCAAATAACACAAACAAACACGTGCGCTCTGCTCAAGCTCGCTTGATATTCACACACACACACACACAGACACTAACACTCACATGCTTACTCACTGACAAGAGTTGAAAAACAATAATAAATCTCAGCAGCGGCGCAAAAATCATAAAAAAAATAAGAAGAAACTTAACAAAGGCAGTCGACGCAGGCCCATAAAAAAAGCACAAAAAGAAACGAATAAAATAAGAAGAATAAAACGAGCACAAGCACAAAAAAAATAAAATAAGAAGAAAAAAAAAACAAGCAAATACATGCATATAAAATAAAATAGTCGGCAGCGGCAGCGGCTGCTGTTGCTGCTGCTGCTGCTTACTGCGCGCCACTCTTCACTCTCTCTCTTGCGCCCGCCCAACTCTACACAATCGAAACGTATCGAAATGAATCGAAGAGCAGCCAAGCATTGTGTAAAGAGCAGCAGCACCAGCAGCAGATAACAAGACGAGGCGCAAGATGAGAAGCCAGTTAAGCAAAGCGCGAGACGCGCAATGTCGATATTTTTTTTTTTCGTGTTTTATTTTAATTTTCATTCTGTTTTGTGCTTTTGTTGTTGTCGCAGCATAGTTGAAAATGCAAAAGTGCAGCCACACACACACATACACATGCTTGCTGAGAGCGCTTCTCTGAGTGCACGTAATAATCATAAAATGCTGTAATAAAACTGACAGCAAAAGGCAGAGCGAGTGAGCGAGTGAGCGAGTGAGCGAGCGAGCAAATTGCAAGTAAGAATCAAATAAGTAAAGCATCGATCCTTTGCAAAAGTCTTATTAAGAGCATAACTTGGGATTGGCATATCTAGTGTAGCCGTTAGACAGACTTTAACTGCTAAATCCGCTTATCGCTATATAACCAACTAGATTCGATTATATTTCTACACATGAAAACTAAGCTGTTGCCACAGAATTTATATATACAAATAAAGTCTATATATGTATGTATGTAAGTATGTTGGTATATGAATTGTGAAACCTTTACCACAATTGTTGGCTTAATAGTTGCATAAAAGTGTTTTTTCTACTATTTTTTTTGCTGAATGTACACACTTTTTCTGCGAGTGTAAAAATGTTGGTCGTGGCGCTGGCATTCCGTTAGGAAATCCGCATAAAAACTGTGGGAAGTGGAGAGAGATGGGGCGGCACTTTGAAAATTTACAAAATAAAGAGAAAGAGAGGGACAGGCAGAGGGAGAGAGAAAAGAAAGGAACAATTGCAGTCAGAGCAGGCACACACATATACATATATAGGTGCGTGTGTCTGTGTGTGTGTGTGTGTGTGTGTGTGTGTGTGTGTGTGTGTGTGTGTGTGTGTGTGTGTGTGTGTGTGTGTGTAGATATGACCCAACTCATTTAGCACACACCAGCTGCAATAACAACAACAACAACAACACGAGTTTGTCATTACATCGCACAGCAAAGTCCAGTCATTTTAAAGGTTCTCATGTCAGCATGAGAAAGAGAGAGACAGAGACAGAGAGAGCGGTTATAGCGTACCTTTGTTGGTTATTGCAATTATGACCTGTTTTTGTGTTTGTATTGCTTATGGCTGGTTAGCTGGGCGTGGCAATTAAAGAACTTACCTGTTATTTTTGGTCGAGCTTAGGCAAAAGTTGGCATTTTCATGAGCTCGATTAATAGACTGAAAAGTTTTTTGCATACAAAAAAAAAAAGAAAGAATTTAATTGTTATGATAATGTATAGACATAAAAGAGAATGGGTTAGAGTTGGCTAAATCTGTAAAGAATATACTGCAAATAGTTGAGATTTTATAGAGTATGCATGTGTGGTAAAATGAATACAAAAAATTAAATATAAATATAAAAAATATATATACAAAAATATATAAATAAACTAATAAATATAAATATATATAAAAATGTTAAAAAAATATATAAAAATATAAATGAAAAGTAGAAAAATATATAATAAAAAAAATATATACATATATAAAACTATATAAATTTATATAAAATATATAACAAAAAATATTTAAAAATATAGAAAGGAAACATATAAAAAGATATAAATTTATTTAAAAATATATACAAAATTTATAAAAATATTTAAAAATATAATAAAAATATATCAAAATATTTAAAAATATAATAAAAATATATAAAAATATTTAAAAATATTTAAAAATATAATAAAAATATATAAAAATATTTAAAAATATATACAAAATACATTAAAATATTTAAAAATTTGAAAAATATCTAAAAATATTTAAAAATAGAAAAAAATTTTTTACAAATATATAAAAATATTTAAAAATATATACAAAATACGTCAAAATATATTAAAAAATATATAAAAATATATACAAAATATATAAAAACATAAAAATATTAAGAAATATATACAAAATATATGTTGAGTCATTCGCTAAGTAATTTTATTTGATGATAACAGCTGACTATTTAAAAGATAAAATATATTTATATATTAATATATATAAAAAATATGAAAAAAAATGTATAAAAATATAATTCAAATATAGAAAATTATAGACAAATATTTAAAAACTTTATAAAACTATAAATATATACATAAAAGTATATAAATATATATAAAAATATATAAATATATATAAAAATATATAAATATATATAAAAATATATAAATATATTTAAAAGCATAGCGAAATAGAAAGAATGAAAGTTATAGTTTATTTAAGCAGAAGATTTGTAGGATATTTTGAATTTTTATAAGCAGCACAATAACTAGCAAGATAAATAGTGATAGTTAAGCCACAATGGGCTCACTTCTATACATCTATAAAACAATTAAAAAAAACTTTCATATAGCAGCTAACGTTTCCTTCTGGCTTGACCCTAAAAAGTATGCTACGTAAAATGAACTATATGTAATTATGCTCAAGCATATAGAAAGAAAGAGAAATATGCTTTATTTAAGTCTTCTTTCAAATTTTAAATATATGAATGTGATCTAAATATGAAAAATAGATTATCAATTATAATTTTAAAAATTCCAATAGTAACATAAAATACATATGAACATAAAACAGATTATGTTGAAGCCAGCAATAAAATTAATCAAAGCGTCGAGAGGTTTAGGTATCTATGTCACAGTTGCCACCCCAGAGCTTAATAGTTCGGCCATTAGCAATTGTGGAAATTCTAATTGTGATTAGCTATGCCACTAATCCAGCTGGCATTTGTCATCTTTGACTAATCTCAAAAGCTGATACAAAATCAATAGGAAATAATTAATTTATGAGCGTTTAATTCCAACACCAAATTTCGTATGCAACAATTTAATCAAGTGCAAGTGAAATTGTCATTGCAGCACGATTTCGCGCAGTGTATTTAACATCACTTTAATGCCACGCCCACAATCAACGTTGCGCCTGCCCCTGTAGCACTTGGCGCGCTTGTTGAATGTAATGCAAACAATTCTCGATTACAATATGAAAATCGGGCAATGAAAAAGGAGCTGCTGCTGTCTCTGTCTCTGTGTGTGTGGAAATAGGAAATGTATAGAAAAAAATTGCAAAAAAAAGGAGAGCGAATATAATGAAAGAAAATGGCACAGAGTGAGTAAAAGCAGACGAAATGAAAATACAAAATGGCGGCTTTAAATGTGCAGAAAAATAGAAGAAGCGAAAAAAAGAACTTTGGAAAACTTCTGAAAACTGGATATCGCAATTTAAAAGTAAATAGAGCATAGTTAAGTCACAGCTGCTGCAATGAAAAACTTCCAAAGAAGAAGAAAAGAATTAGAGCTAAATGCAAAGTTTATCAAATAAATCTTGTTTTCTCATATTCTTCCAATTAGAGTTGAGAATCGAATTGAATTCAGCATGGCGAACACGTTTAACGTATAAAAATTCATTTACATTTGGGCAAACTTTGATGGAAGCAGAGGTCAAAACAAAAACATTAAAACAGCACATGAGCTATAAAAACAAGTAAGAGTGCTCTAGTCGAGACTGCTCGAACAAGAGATACCCTGAACCCTGCGAAGATGCGATATTCAAATCATTTTACGCTTCTTTTATATATATTTTACATACACACAAACAACACATGCACACACACACACATGCACACGCACGCACAAGCACTTTCTCTGCTACTGCGCAGTTTAAGCAGCGACTGCGCGCGGGCAGCGCTTGGGCTGCAGTATGCGCTATATTTTGGAAACTTATTTGTTGAATAGGTTTGCTTCTAGATGGACTTTCGTAACCAAACTTTTACAGCGTAATAATGACATTCATATGTATGTATTTGCCAAAGCACAAATCTCTAGTATTTGAAATACTTTTTTTTTCAAATTTGGGGGGAAGGGGCGTGGTATCCAAAATCCAAAAATTGCAAAATGTTTGTATTCATTACACGGATACACACAGTAAATCTGAAGTCTATAGCTATAACGGTATTCAAAAACGAAGAAAAGTTATCGATTTTTATCGATAATAAGGAAATGGGATGAGTTATCGAAAAAAATGATAAACTCGTACTGCGTAGGATATACACGAGTATACATTTCAAATTTCAGATCTCTAGCTTTTGTGGTTTGCGAGATCGCTGCGTTCACACGGACGGACGGACGGACGGACGGACGGACGGACGGACAGACGGACATGGCTATATCGACTCAGTTTGTCGAGCTGATCAAGAATATATATACTTTATGGGGTCTGCCATGTCTCCTTCTGCCTGTTACATACATTTTCACAAAAACATTATACCCTGATTTCCCATTTTCAATGGGTTCAGGGTATAAAAAGAAGATATTTATCTAGGTTTTCATTTAATTATACTTTGATGTTTCTAAAAATTGTTGGCAGAGTTAAAATAAAACAAATATGTTGCTTGCCAGAGCTTGTTTTTACTAGGAATAAAGTTAACTTGTGCGCCAGGCTTGTTTAGACTTGTTTAGACATGCATGTTAAATTTTGCATTGAACATGTGAAAATAGTGCCTTAAGCATCATTTGAATTTTGTTCTTATAACAATATTCATAAATTAAACTCACAAACATTGCACTGAACAGCAGGCATTCTGATTTGCTAAAGTGCATGTTAAATTTGCAAAGAGGATGAAAACAAAGCTCTTCATATTTAATTAAATATATTCAAGTTTTTTGTACCTTCTATTTATGTGTAAAAAATATTGCGCTTTTCAGCTGGCACTCAAACTTAAATGCGCCTGATAAAGTGCATGTTAAATTTGCAATGAGGATGAAAAATGTGGCTTGTCTTTGGCAAAGATATTAATAATACAAAAATCTTAACTCTCGACAAATGAACTTGTTAAAGTGCATGTTAAATTTGCAATGAAGAGTAAACAACATAATTGATATCTATTTTTTAAATCAAGATTTCATTCTAAGCTGTAATAAATGGACTAAATGTTGTTGTTCACAGCTTGTTCAGCACTTTAAATAAAATTATCATGTCAAAGTGCATTTTAAATTTGCCATGAAGATGAAAACAAAGCGCTTCTTATTTAATTAAATATATTAAAGCTTTTTGCTTCTTCTATTTATGTGTGAAAAATATTGTGCTTGACAGCTGGCGCTCAAACTAAAATGTAGATGGCAAAGTTTATGTTACATTTGCAATGAGGATTGAAAAAAATGTGATTTATATAAAATTTCCATCAAATATAATAAAAATAATAATAATGAATTTATACTCTTCATAAATGCACTTAATAAAGTGCATGTTAAATTTGCAATGAAGCTGAGAAAACGTGCTTGATATTTATTCTCTAAATCAAGCTTATTTCAGCTCTAATAAATGGCATTAAATGAAGCTATTCACAGTTTGTTTAGCACTTCAGCTAAAATATGCATGTTAAAGTGCATGTCAAATTTGCAATGAAAACAAATTAATATATATTACAACTTTTAACTTAAAGTAATTATATTTAAAAAATATTGCCCTTGACAGCTGGCACTCAAACTGTAATGCGCATGATAAAGTGCATGTTAAATTTGCAATGAAGCTGCAAAAGCAAAAATAATACGTGCTCCAGCCAAATAAAGTTTAGAGCAACTTGGCAAAAAAAAAACATTGAAATGGAAGTCAACTCACCAAAAAATGCAACACTTTTTAAGTGACTTTTTGACAACAGCCGGAAGTGTGAAGGGCAGGGGAAGATTTCGAGAGGCGAGGCTTCACTGCAATGCAAATTTGCACACATATTCTATGTGTATATTTTTTTCAGTTTTTGTTTTTGGCCTGTGTCAGCAGCTGGTTCTGTGTGTGTGTGCGTGTGTAACAATGTTTTGTTCAACGTTGCGTATGCGTGATGTTGCATTACGCATACGCCGCATGTGCCGTAAATTGTTCGCTTTACCCCTCATGTTGGACATTTGATAATTGCGCACAGTTATGTATGTTTTCTGCAGTTGTCGTTGTCATCGTTGTTGTTGTTGTTAGAAGTAGTTGCCCTGTCGTTGTCCACAGCATGGTCAACTTGTCATACTAATTTCATGGGGCTGCCCTACTCTGTCCCGCTGGCGCATTTACTTGTGCTGTGTGTGTGTCTGTGTGTGAATGGCCTTTTGTCTCTGGGCCCAGGCAGTTAAGGAGTAGATTGTTAGTAAGCATTAGCTAGGGTATATGGGAAGTTAAGGGTATGTCCATTCGACCAAGTTGCGAGTTGAGTTCAGCTCGGGGACTTGTGTACGCACTTTGTGGCATTGTTTGTTGGTCGGCTGCCAGGCAGCCAGGCAGGCAGGCAGGATGGACAGTGCCTGCAGCTTGTGACTGCCTCACTGACTGCTTGTCATGTATGTTTGGGGCGTGAGTTAGTATGTGTATGGCCTGCCAAAGCAGCTTCCAAGTGACTGAACACACTCACACACACACACACACACTCATACTCTGCTGCACAATGATCGGCCACAAAGTGTGCTAGAGAATTTTGTTCGGGTTTTTCGGTTAGCCACCATTTTGAGTAACATACTATCAGATATATATACATATATATATAGGAATTCGATGCCAAAGCCATTTCGATAGGTTGACATATGTTGTTGCCCGCTTTTGGCTGGCTGCCTAGTTTCAGCTTTAGTTCATTGCTAAAGTTACTGCTAACTTATCGCAAACTATTTAATTAGCTCTCGCTTGGCACTGCCCAGCTACAGCTGCTTATGCAAACTCCAATTCTAACTAAATGTGAAAAGTTTGTAATGTATATTTTTGGTTTTTGATATATTGGGTTTTTTAAATACTTGAACTCCATTTTGGGGTTTGATTTGATTTAGTTTGACTTTTAATATCTGATTTTTTATAAAAGAGCTGTCAAAATTACTTGACAATTGTCAAATTTGACTATAGATTTATTCTTTTAAAGAGATAAACTTAACTTTAGCTGAAATACTCGAGATTGATCAGGCCTTATCGTTGAAATCTTTCTCTGACACGTCTTCATATATATCATTTCATATATTAAAATTAATAAGATAAACAAAAATAGAGAAACCCCTCAAAATATTATTAATAATATGGCTAAAAATCTATAGTCAATCGACAATTAATCGATGCTTAATCGTAATCAATATCTATATTTATATTGATAGTTTAAACAGGACGTTTATCGATAAATATGTTTATGAAAACATAGTTACTTCTGGGACTGCCCTCGTATATACAATAGAATAATATATAATATTGTATATTAGTATGTAGCATACCATTGTATACTATTATTATCTTTAAAATTCTTCTATCAAATATTTTGTAGTCATTTTATCCATATCACAGATTTCAAACTTTATACCTTCATTTCAATTTACTTCTTTAGTTATCAAAAAACCTTTTCCTATTTCATCAACAAACTTCATTAAGAAACTTAACAAACTGCCTTTAAAATTTATACACCTTCGCTCTAAACCTAATAAACGGCTGGACGCCTTGGGTCAAGGACAATTGCACTAGAAAGCACACTTTAGTCAAGTTAATAACTATTTAAGCTTCAAGCAAGTAAATTCTGGGATTAGATACACTCTGACTGCCAGCTAATCCAGCTGAGAAGCAACAGCAGCAGCCACACATGAAGCACATTTAATGGCTAACACACACACACACACACACACACTGATATATTTACGAGCCAAAGACGTCTAATAAAACTAAGGAGGTGGGCATGAAACTCACCTGCACTCACTAGCGCCCTCTCTCGCTCTCTCTCTCTTTCTCTCTCTCTCTTTCTCTAACGTTCTGCATCGAGCCATATATTTACGAGGCATAAAGCCAAAAGCCAACAACAACAGTTGGCCATAACAAAAACCAGCACAAATTTTTAAAAGCCCCAATGTAATACACGTTTTAACCCAAAAGAAACAACAACAACAACAGCAACAACAGCACGCTGAGTGGACAAATGACATGAGGGAGTTTTAACTGAAACTCTCCTCTCTCTCTCTCTCTTTGGCCATGTCCTTTGCCCTGTCCCTGCCCCTATCTCGGCCAACTCGGACATAAGTTTACACCAGCCAAGAGAAAAAGAGCGTTAGAATTATGACGCAAAGCCGCATAAATCTTGTTGACGATAAAAAATTGCGCAAAGAAAAAACCCGAAAAAAAACGAGCAGGACAAAAAAAAAGTCAACAAAAATGTGACCAAAGGACCTCTGGGTAAAGACCTTCAGGTAGCGTTAAGCTTTAGGCCGTTTAGAGTTCGCATTCGCATTCGCATTCGCATTGTGGCGTTGCCTTTGGCAATTTTACTTTTCTTTTTTCGCCTTTTCTTTTGTTTTTGTTCGTTTTGCCTGCAACAGCTGTTCAGAGGGGGCGAGTGGGGCAGAAGGCGTGGCACTATATCATTCAACTGAGTGATTTACCGAAGCACTGGCCTCCTCATATCTGAGCTCATTGATGATTGATGCCGTTTATTAGAGCATTCAAATTGAAAAAATAGACAAAAGTCAGGTAAGCAGATCAAGGCAAAGGTAACTGAATAGCGATCTTTAAATGCTGATTTAGTGCAGATATTTGGTCTATTATATAGATATAGTCAGAGTGCTGAATGGACATAGATATTTAGTTGATTTCGTTATATATTTGATTATATTTTATAATTTATTTATATATATTCAAATTATTTTCAAAATTTTAAGTTTATCACAAATTTTGCTTTCAGTCGCACTACTATTTTTATGAACACAGCCTTGCTATTATTTTAATGAACGCAGCTGTATACATTGTTGAAAATCCTGATATGTATAGGTATGCGCCATTGAAAATCTATTTTTTAATAAATTAAAGTTAACAGTATTATAATATCATACAGCTACGACTTATACAGCTGTGTTCATGAAAATAGTAGTGCGACTGAAATGTTGGTCAGCAAATAAATTTCAAAATAGCAAAAGTATCTTTTCTAAGTTTCCCAATTCAGAGTTGTCTTCTACTGTGTTATTAGTGTGATGATCAAAGCAGAGAACAGAGTTTGCTGCGGAGGTATTATCAGAGCGAGTTTGTGCCTTAGCTACACACTTCTCATTTGCTGACTTTTTCTCTAATTCTCCCTTTGTGAAAGAGAGACAATTGTAGCTGTTGCTGAGCATAGTTCCAAGTGTTGCTCAGGGAGAGTAGGTAGGTAAGTAGTTAGACTATTCGGACAGGTTCGTTATGATTGTCAGTGGATGGATGAAGGAAGGATGAAGAGAAGGCTAATAGAAATTGTCATTCTGGAAAAACATAATGTGAAAGACAGCACATCGGGAATTCGCAGCTCTAAAAGTATAAGATTCGAATGGAAGCGGACGTAATTGGGACCACGCCGACATCAATCCTATGGCTTTTATAAAATTTGTCTATTCTAGTCCAATATGATTGTTGTCTAACGTGGCCTGAAACTTGAACCCATTGAAATTAGGGTATAATGGTTTTGTTGGAATGTCACATGTATTAAACAGGCAAAGGAAGGCGTGGCAGACCTCATAAAGTATATATATTCTTGATCAGGGCGACGAGCTGAGTCGATATAGCCATGTCCGTCTGTCCGTCCGTCTGTCCGTATGTATGAACGCGTCGATCTCAGAACCTATAAGAGCTAGAGACTTGAAATATTTTTGGAGGTTCCTGTATGGGGTAACTAATATCGTTTTATTGATATCGATTAATAGCTTTATCGAAATACAGTTCTTTAATTATATCTTGTACATCTTTGAAGCTAAAGTCTCCAAATTTTGTATTTAAATTCATTTATATTTTATACAATTTTGTTAGTTGTTGTATTTTGGACACTGGCTAAAAAAAAATGTTTTATTTATCTTTAATAAATACATAATTGAGTATATTTTAAAACGCAGCTCGGACAGATTTCAGGAGATCTTCTAGTCGGGCAACACCGACTAGAGTTTTCTTACTTGTTTTATGTAGCAAACTGCTAGCGCACAAGTGTTTGTAAGCGTTATATAATGAAAGACATATTCACTTTACTACTTTGTCATCTGCATTTATTTGTAGTATTTCAATTGTTTTCCGATATTAACCGTCCACTACTAGTCCAGCTGCTGAGCTAAACTCCCATATTATCCTATTTATGGCTATGACTATTGCCACAACTTCGGGTACATCAAGTCGACTTTAGTTTTTGCTACACAAGCCACACAAAATTTGGCTCACCACAATCACATTTTCATTGCTGAGATCTTCATGATTACCTAATAAATATTCCGAGGCATGCTTGAGTTTATTTTCTTTGTGCGAGGGCGTAGCTCTCTGTCAATTCTTTTGTTTTTGTTTTTGTTGTTGGCATTTTCCGTTGGAATTTTTCCATATGTGGTTGAAGCACTCCGCAATGCCACATGTTTAGCTATAAAGCCTCACTCACCCGTTCGGTCTCTCTGTCAAATGGCCAAAGCCCCAAAATCTTTTCCTTTTGGTCGAATGCCAAACAGCTCAATATTCGCACTCGCTGGGTGGGGAGAGCAAGAGAGGCAGAGACAGAGACAGAGAGACAAAGACATAACCACGACTGAGCTGGCAATTATAACAATCCACACACTCACACACATAGACACACACACACACACACACACACACACACACACACGCAGCTGTAACACATTTAGCGACAAAATTTCATCAAAATCTGTCACGTACGTTGCGCCAAAACCTACAAGACATATGTATAGGAATACAGATATATATATCTATATATATGGGCATATATGTATATCTATATTTATATGTAGATATGTCCAATAAAACACCAACACACACACACATATAGACATATTAACACGCACACCCACACAGTTAACCCGATGGATGCTGTCGCTCAGTTTTGTTCTGCACATTAATTTTGACAAAAACAATTTCATTTAACGACATTTCCGGCAGGGTGCCGACTGACAACCAAAGAGACACTGCCACAGACCTCCCTCCCACCAAGAGACAGATAAAGAGAGAGAGAGAGGGAGAGAGGGAGAGCGAGAGACATAGAGTGGCCCCCTCTTGGCTCCCTCGCTGACTGCCGCTGACACATTCACGGCTTGGCAACGAGTTAACCAGGCGCAAAACTGTTTAAGTATGTGAACAACAACAGCAGCAACAACAACAACAATGACATACAACAAGTTTAGCAAGCAAGCGAGCAGCTGGTCAATGCATTTCATTGTGAATTGTGGACCACGCCTTTTCTTTTTGGCCAACTGAACTGGCACTGGCACTGGCACTGGCCCTGCTTCATGCCAATGCCTTGCCTTAGCCCGCCCAAGCATTGGGGCGTCTCTCGTTTGAAGTCGCGTCTGGCTTGTGTATGCCCCACAATTATTGTTGTTGTTGTTGTTGTTGCTGCTACCCTTTCGGCCCAGTTGATGATTGTGTTGTCATTTGGGCCACACTTCCAGACTCTGCCTCTTAACTGAATTTTCTTTTTGTTCTCTGCTCTTGCTTTTGTTTTTGTTTTTGTTTTTGTTTCTGTCTTCGTCTGCATTGTTCAGAGAGTATATAAATGGGTGTTACGTGTTATGATAATAATATGTACATATGGATGTATGTATGTGTGTGTCTGTGTGTGTGTGTGTGTGTGTGTGTGTGTGTGTGTGTGTGTGTGCGTGTGTGTTTCGCCTGCTGAGGAGATGTAGCTTGGACTCTATACTGGACGCATTAGCATAAGTGGAACAACTATTGTTAACACACACTTTATTTAGGCAAATGTGTATTTGAAAAGCATTGTAAGAGCATAATTTATATGTATATATATATGTATATATATATATATATATATATATATATATATAGTTAAAATAAGGAAGTAAATAATATGTAGATAGCTACTGTACTGCGTATAAATGATATGACAAATGATATAAAGGTATATACTGTAGTAAGTAGATAATTAGGTATCCCCTGCTAGGTATCCACTGTTGTAGGTGAATTATATCTGGGTATCTACTGTAGTGCATATATAACTAGAAATAATTTATTATTATATTAATTATTATTATATTAGAGTTGAATTGCTGCCTATATCTTTTATATATTATATATCATATATCACGTATATAAATATATATCAGTTAGCTCTCTATGTAATAATTTTAACAAGATTTAAGCGAAATATTGTTTGAAATAAACAAGGTGTAATTTATTTTAAAACAATATTTAGCTTAAATATTGTTAAAAAATAAATTAAGGAAATTCATATAAATGAAGAGCTCTCTATATTATGTAGTTTCATTTATATAAATTCCTTCATTTATATTTTAACAATATTTAAACAAAATATTGCTTTAAAATAAATAACAAATTTTTTATTTCAAAACTAAAAACTAAATTATTTAATAATTTGCCTACATTAAAAAAAATATTTATTTAAATAAATAAATATAAATAAATTACATATTGTTTATTTTAAAACAATATGTTGCTTACATTTAAAACATAAAAAAAAGTATAAATAAATAATAAATTGTTTATTTTAAAACATAATTTTGCTTACATTAAAAATATAAAAAAAATATAAATATAAATAATTAACAAATTGTTTATTTTAAACAATATTTTGCTTACAGTCAAAAAAAAAATTAAAAACAAATTGTTTCTTTTAAAACATAATTTTGCTTACATTAAAAATAAAAAAATATAAATAAATATAAATAATTAGCAAATTAAAACAATATTTTGCTTACATTAAAAAAAAATAAATAAATAAAAATAAACTTTATTTTATAGCAATATTTCGCTTAAATCTTGTTAAAATATTTCTTCAATGTTTTTTTTATATAAATATATATTTTAAAATATTGTATATATGAAAGTCACAAAAAATATATAAATATAAATTGTACTATATCAAGTCTATGCAGTCTATAAATTAGAACTATTAGAGAGTATTGCAATAGCCACTTGACTCTACAAGTTACAAATTTTAGTGTAGTGGCTGTAGTTGCTTGCTTGTTGCTTGTTCTATACAAATTGCATACTCATGAGAATTTGAATGTATTGTTTTAAATGTATATAACAGATAGAAAAGATGGAGAGAAAGAAGAAAGACCCACTCCATAAGTTACATAGATGCCTGATTAGAATGAATAGACGAGTGATGTAGGTGGCTAGATCTGTCACTGTCCCTGTGCATAGAAACAGAATCTAAATAAGCTAAAGAAATTATTCGAAGTTATTATATAAGAAATTACTAAAGAAATGGTTCGCATAGTTGGTACTATATAGTTGATGCTATATAGTTGAGCCTATATACATACATATATAGCATATATAGTTAAGCCTATCTATATAACATATATAGTTGAGCCTATGTATATAGCATATACAGGCTCAACTATGTGGGATCAACTATATAGTATGAACTATCACTTCATCAATCAGTTTACCAATAAGTTGTTCGCATTTCCATATTAAACTTCAGTTATTATAACATATCGCACACCATAAATAACATGAGTCTAGAGTCATGGAACTAAGCATATAGATTCTTCTTCACTTTGTTTTTGGATATTTCCACAGAAAACTTACTTTTTTAAAGACTACAGCTCCGTTTGTCATCTAAAACAAATGCTCGCTACAAAGTTTGCGGTATCTCATAGTCATTCACTCCCAATGCTAGCACGCTTAGCTGTTGTTGTTGTTGTTTTTTTCCAGCAACATTGTAAATTGCTTTTCCTTAATGTTGACTTGCGCACTCTTGTTGTACATTTGCCATATTTGAAATTCCCATTGTGTTGTGCCTGTTGATTGTAGTTGTTGTTGCAGTTGTTGTTGTTGTTGTCGCTTGGCTTCTGGCTTCTGGCTGCTAGCTGCTGTTGCTGTTGCTGCTGGCAGTTGCTGCAGTTATTGTTGTAACGGGAAGTTGCGTCTAACACGCACGTACGGCCAATGCCATTGCCCATGACAGCCAATCCTCCGGCACTGACACGCCCCATCCACTCCCTACCCTACACACATACAGAGCCAGTGCAAATACTGGCAGCTCACTCAATATGCCAGTCAGTCCACAAGACTAGACGATGAGGGAGGTGTATGCTCGACTATGAGAAGTTGTCTGTGTGTGTGTGCAGACATTTGGCGAAATGATTTTCATATTTTGTGTTAGCTAGTTATGCTCACACATACTAATGCGTGCGTGTGTGTGTGTGAGCATTACGTCTCTTCATCTATTCAAATTAATGAGGCGTGTCTCACTTATGTTTATGCTCTCATTTTGTGTACTCGACTTTTTGTGTGTGTGTGTCGCTGCGCTCGCAACTTTGCATTAGATTTTCCAAATTTGTTGTTATTGTTATTTATTAGTATTATTATTGTTGTTGTTATTATTAGTATTGTGGCCAGCCTAGCAGCGCTGTTGCTTTATTGCCTGTGTTTACATAATCCAGCTTAAATAATTAGTTAATTGTTTACAATGTTGTTTAGTGGTTGTTGCTGTTGTATTTGTTGTATTTGAATGCTGTCAATGGTTTTTATGCTAATTTTATTTATTGAACGATTTTAAATGTATTTTAGCAATGGGTCAGTGGACATAGATGTGTGGGTGTGGGTGTGTTTGTAGGTGTTCATATGCAGAGCGATTACCTAAAGTGAAAGTGAGAGAATTTGTAAATGGAATCAATGGGAATCAGTAATTGGAAAAAAGGAGTAGAAGGAAATAATAGTTAAATAATATATTTTACCCCAGACCCCATAAAGTATATATATTCTTGATCAGGGAGACGAGCTGAGTCGATATAGCCATGTCCGTATGTCTGTCCGTCCGTCCGTCTGTCCGTCCGTCTGTCTGTCCGTCTGTCCGTCCGTCCGTCTGTCCGTCTGCCTAGGACGTGGTTCAGGGGATTTCCTAGTTGGGCACCACCGACTAGAGTTTTCTTACTTGTTATACAATATATAAATTAATAATAATTTCTAAAAATAAAATTGCGTAAATTACGTACAATTTGCTTTTGCCAATTGCCAATGTAAATATATATACTTGATGAGCTTTGCCACGCCTTCTTCTGCCTGTTACTTACATTTTCACCAAGCCAATTTGCCCAGATTTACCATTAATATAAAATCAATTGAACTCATTTAATAAAATAGATAAAAAACATTTTTGTCAATACGTTTGAGCACCAAGGTTTATTTAACTCAATAATATATTAAACATATAATTTATATTTATAATTGTTGGACATTTTTGTTTGATATATCATATTGCGCGTATGTTTCCGCTCTTTAAACATAAACATAAACAAATGCTTTATAACTTCGCAACATATGACATTACATACAGCAACAATTATAGATAGATAAGAGTTCGCTCAAGCAGTACTTAATAAGCCGGCTCGAATGATGTCAATAACAGCTGTCTTTAGCTCTCTCACTTCCTCTCTCTTTCTGTTGCATTCATCCATTAAGTTGGCCAACTGTTATTTCATTTCTCGATTGCAAGCTAACTTCACGTTGATTCCTTTTTATATTTTTTCCCCTTTATTTTTGCTTGCTTCTTTTACCTTTTTGCGTTTTCCACTTTACGCTTAATTCCCTTATTTATTTAGTTGCGTTTTGACACTTGATTCCCGCTGACTTATTCGCCAGCTCATCTTCCTGCGCTGCTTCCTTTTTAACCACTTTGGCCGACCGAAGCGCGCGCACACAAGCACACACAGCAAACCGTTTACGGCCAACAGCCCAAAGGTGTTAATCAACTGCCACTCCACTTCAGATCAGCACTCGTCCTGTGGGCAAGACCCAGTGGCACAGTGGTTAAAGAGTGGCTGGGAAGTGCAAATCAAATATATATATTTTTATATAGTTATAAAATGTATAATTATAAATGTATATAGAATCCAGCTTAAATTTTGGCAAGTTAAATATATTTTGAATAATATAAATTATAAAATATATATATTTTAAATATATAATATAAAAATTATATTTTAAATATATAATATACAAAATGTATTTTAAATATATAATAAAAAAAATATATTTTAAATATATAATATAAAAAATATATTTTAAATATATAATAAATTTAAAATATTTAATATATTTTAAATTTATAATATATAAATTCAAAATTAAATGAATATAATAAATTATATAATAAATTTATTTATTTATATTTTATTTATTCCCATTTCTAATTAATTTTTTAATTTTATTTATTTATAAACACTTTTTTTTTCTATTAATATTATATTTTTTAAGTCAATTTGAACAAATATAATAAAATTCTTATAGAATCGTTATCGTTATCGGTCTTCGAGCAAAACTTATATTAAATATTCCATTAGTTGCAAACTAATTTGCTTAATAGCTTTAGCACCACTGTGCAGCTTATATTATGTTTACGTTTGACGTGTGTTTTACGCCTCTGCTCTGTCCATCTGCTTGCTGTCTCACTTGCTCTCTCACTCATCCGCTCTGCTTCGCTTCCCGGCCGGCCGGCCTTTGTGTGTCAGTGTTAGTATTAAAAGCTGCCCGCTTTTTATTTATGGCCATCAATATTTTATGACGGGCAGAGCAGAAGAAATGCAAAACGGAAGATGGTCAGGTTACGCACGCCACTGGCCCTGGCCCTGGCTCTGGCTCCAGTAAGCAATTACTAAAGGCAAACCTGGTGAAAGAGATGGCCATATAACTGTAGCATAAATAACATTTTTACTTAAATATGAAATAAGAGAAACTGTAAAGCGACCCTCGCAAAAGGCTGCTTTTATAATCGACATTGAGGTGAAAGCGGCACGCGAGCAAAACGTGTTGCGTATCAAAAGCTCATTTGCTTATTTGCTAACACACTTTGAATAATCTATGTATAATTATAGATCTGCAATAATGTAAGAATTCTAACGAAAAGAAAACAAAAACAAAAACAAAGCAACCAAATGCGTATTTCGACTCTAAATTGAGCAACAGCAACAACAACAGCAAATCGAGAGAGAGAGAGAGAGCAAAATGTGAGCGACAACTGTTAATTAACAGCGGTGTCAATAAGCAGCGCCATTAACTGTTAAAGTGCTGCAAACACAACAGTTTAATAGTGTAAATTGACTTTGCAAGAGAGTGAATAAAGTGAGTGAAGCAAAAGCAAAGGCAAAAACAAAAACAAAACACAATGAAACGTAAACAAATAGCAAAAGCAAACTCAACGTGGTGGGAGAAAACAATAAACGAGGCAACGCAACTGCTTAACATAATTTGCGCATAAAAAGCTGCGTATATAAAAGATATATAAATATTCTAATAACAAATGCAAGGAAATGAACAAATTAAGACCAGAAAAAAAGGAGTACAAAGTGGAAAAGTGATAAACGGAAGCGTGCTGTAAAGCTTATAAATTAGTTGCGCGGGCGGGTGACCAGTGCGGCGCGGCAATTAAACTTAAGAGATAAGCAGCGGCAAGTGAATTTATGGATCTTTAGTAAATATTCATTTTGTATAGGTATTTTAAAGAAATTTGTAGGCGTGTTTAAAATTTAGAAATATTTTAAATTAAATATATAAAATAAAAAATATAAAATATAAAATATAAAATATAAAATATAAAATATAAAATATAAAATTTAAAATATAAAATATAAAATATAAAATATAAAATATAAAATATAAAATATAAAATATAAAATATAAAATATAAAATATAAAATATAAAATATAAAATATAAAATATAAAATATAAAATATAAAATATAAAATATAAAATATAAAATATAAAATATAAAATATAAAATATAAAATATAAAATATAAAATATAAAATATAAAATATAAAATATAAAATATAAAATATAAAATATAAAATATAAAATATAAAATAAAAAATAAAAAATTTAAAATATAAAATATAAAATATAAAATATAAAATGTAAAATATAAAATATAAAATATAAAATATAAAATATAAAATATAAAATATAAAATATAAAATGTAAAATATAAAATATAAAATATAAAATATAAAATATAAAATATAAAATATAAAATATAAAATATAAAATATAAAATATAAAATATAAAATATAAAATATAAAATATAAAATATAAAATATAAAATATAAAATATAAAATATAAAATATAAAATATAAATAATATTTAAAATATAATATATTTAAAATATTAAATACAAACAAAATACTTTAAATATTAAATAGAAATAAAATAGTTTTCAAAATATAATTTACAAATTATTAAAAGCCAATAATTTTAAAGATTATATATATTTAAATATTTATTTGTTTTTTTATACGTTTAATTTATTTTTTTTAAATCTAATCTAAATAAGCTTCGAAGCGAAGGCCACAACATTTTATTTCGTTTTTGTTTTTGTTAAATCAAATCAGAAAATTCGTTTAGGCGAAGGTCAATCTATGCAGCATTTTATGATGATTAGATAGAAAAGATAAGATTTAAAAAAATATTATGAAAAACAGTCAAATATCTTTCCCTTTTGCATAAAAAATACATAAAAATTATTTGCACATCTGCTTGAGTTAAAATCACATTTAAACAAACACAATTATGCATACGTATACGTAATATAAAATTTAATCTTCCCACACACACGTTAATATTATTTTTATACAAATAGCAAAAAAAAGCGTGCGCCGTGCAAAAAAAAAGAGCAGAAAACACGCAAAATAGGAAAGACAAAACCAAACGAATAGAGCGAGCAAAGCAAATGCAAACAGAAAAAAAAAACGAGGAAAATGTTGAAAGAAACACACATTAACTTATACGCGCGCTCTCCGTACGTCTACCTCCCACTCTCTTTCTCTGTCTCTGTCTCACTCTAGCTGCGTCTCCCCCTGTCCATATGTTGCTCAGCTGCCGGCTGTGTGGCGTATACGTAATTTGTTTTTGTATTAATATATTGTAGTATTTTGTTGTTGTAGTTTTCTGTTCGCGCTTGTTGAGCATTTGACAGGTCTCTCTCTGTATGTGAGTGTGTGAGAGAGTGAACGTGAGCGTGAGCTTGTGTGCGTGTCTGAGAGTGAGCTTCTGTGTGTGTGTGTGTGTGTGAGAGTGAGAGTGAGCGTGAGCGTGAGCTTGTGTGTGTGTGATAATTTGTGTGAGCTGCTCAAGTAGCGCACAGATAAGACAAAAGTGACAAAACCTCACACACAGTTCTAGATACAGATACAAATACACAGATGCAGATACACAGATACAGATACTAAACATACAGATGCAGATGCACAGATACAATTAACATTCAGTGCCATTATCAGTGCTCAGTTCTCGATTGTTTATTTTGCTCAACTCGCACGTGTTGCAATTTTTCTACACGAAATTTTCCATGCATATGCAAAACGCAAACAGCTGAAAAGAAAAAAAAAATTGAAAAAAATGAAAATGAAGAGGGAGAGGGAGAGGAGACAGAAGAAGAGCAAGCAAAAGTTATATGCAAATAATAATTTGTATTTTTTACGCATTGCCAACACATTTCGCTAAACAATTGAAATCTAAAGCGCAGACACGCGAGGCGTAGGAGTAATCCAATTTTTGCATTTACACGCGCAGCACACACACACACTCTTCTAAAACTGTATTGTTGACCCAGCCAGATATGGGCATTTATTGTTGGCTGCTGTTAATGTAATTAAAAGCCCGTCGACCTGTTGGCCAGACCAAAATGCAATGCAAAAAAAAAAAAAAAATTAAAAAAATGAAGCAGAGCAAAGAGCGCAACATTGTTTAGACCAGTTAGGCTAGTGTTGGGGGCGGTGCTAAGGGGTGTGTGTTGAAGTATTTGTACAGAGTAGACATATATAGCCCTTAACAAGGTTAAAACAAGGTTGAACTGCGGGCAATAGCATTGGCAGAGATTTTTGTGAGAAATACCCTGTAAATGGTTGATTGGGAAAAAAGTTGAAAATAGAGAGAAAGCAGAACAATAGAAAGATAAAGATTGTGTAGGATAAATACTTGATAAAGAATATAGTCAAAGAAAACCGAACAAGATAAAGAGTGTGTTAGAGGAGATACCCTGTAAATATGTGTTCAGATAGACAATACATTTAATAGAGAAAGCAGAGCAAAAATATATTTTTTAAAACAGAATTTATAAAATATAGAGAAAACATAACGAGAAGTAGATTGTTTATGAAATACCCTGTAAATGAGTTAGGGTAAAGAGCATATGGAGAAAATAGAGCAAATAATTTTGAATTGTGGACAATACACAACAGAAATTTATAAAACTAAATGTGTTTGGCTGAGTTTTGCTTAAAATATACCCTGTAAATATATTATGAACAACTCTTAAAATAATGAAAAAGATTTTAAAAATATTTTAAAATTGAGAAAACAGAAAACATTACGAAATAAAATAATAAAGATGAAGACTCATAAGGTTACTTTTTATTTATTATTTTATTTTGCAATATACCCTGTAAATGTAATTTGGGCATTTTATGTGATAAAGAAAAGAAAAGAAAACAAAATTATTTTAAATTTAAATAGAAAATAATAGAAATAAAATAAAAACTCTTAGGTTTGAGGTTATTTTATTTGAAATATACCCTGTAAATGTAATTTGGGCAATTTATATGATAAAGAACAAAAAATGAACAAATTATTTTAAATTGAATTAGAAAATATTTAGAAATAAAATAAAGATTCTTAGGCTTGGGGTTATTTTATTTGAAATATACCCTGTAAATGTAATTTGGGCAATTTATATTATAGAGAAAAGAAAAAAAAAGTTATTTTAAATTGAATTTGAAAATATTTAGAAATAAAATATCAAAATAAACATTCATTAGGTTGTTTTTTATTAATTATTTTATTTGCAATATACCCTGTAAATTGCTTAAATATATTGAATATAATATATACCACAGAGAAAGACTGCGTTCATAAGAGATACGCTGGACTTTGGTAGGGAATATAGCATATGCTATAGACAAAAGCCAACAGATGAATGTATATTGAAAAATTTAAGCAGGTAGATAAATTTGTAGATAAATTACTTTATAGGCATGCCAGTTATGAAGTAGAAAAAGAAGAGAGTTTGAAATAGAGATAGATATTAAGACAATCTATCTTAAGGAGTATGTATATAGAGTGTATTGAGCCGCTGTGGTAGCTATAATGTAGATGTTCTGTTGTTTCATGTTTGGGATGGCTAGTAAATAGTTAGCAGAGCTTGCCCAACCCACTAGCCAGACATTAAGGTTAGCTAAATTTCCACACAAAGCATAAAGTAAAACAAGAAGAAGAATTTA
This sequence comes from Drosophila leonis, assembly GCA_035045365.1. Classification (NCBI taxonomy): domain Eukaryota; kingdom Metazoa; phylum Arthropoda; class Insecta; order Diptera; family Drosophilidae; genus Drosophila; species Drosophila leonis. The sequence goes on along the minus strand of JAWNPC010000202.1, from coordinate 8,021,906 downwards.
TGCAAGCCACGAACAGCGTGCAAAAAGGACAAAGGACAGCGGACAAAGATAATTAAGCGTGAAACAAATAACGAATAGCGAAAAAGCGCACTGCGATGCGATGGCAAAAACTAAAATTGCAAATGGCAAAAACTAGAAAATGGCTAATGAAATAATGCACAACTCAGCGCCCAACCCTCAGCTCTCCACCCAACCCTCCAACCCTCAGCCCTCTCTCAACCCCTAGCTGCGTGCGCCTTCTCGTCTGCATAGTTCGTTGGAATATTTGATAGTAGTTGTTCGAGTGCGTTGTCATCCCATAGATATCCCTCTCTCTCTCGTCCTCACTGCCTTCTGGAATGCATAATATGCCTGGTTGGTTGTGTTTCAAATGGGTTTTCCATGAGGTTGTCCGTACGGAATTTACAAATTTTGAAGTGTGCCGCTGTAGGGTTGGGCCGAGTGGTGAAAACGTTTGTGTTTAGTGTTAAATGGAGCGTAGATTTGTGCACAGGTATTGGATTTCCCATAGTTATGACAATGCAAATTCTATCGACAGCTTTTGTGCACAACGAATGAAGCTTGCAAATTTATGATATTTTATGTAATTTAAGTTATGGCATGTTGGTATTGCGAGATGTAGTATTAATATTTTAAATATGAATAGTTTTTGATTGGAGTAGGTTTTGAGAAATAAAAAAAAAACAATTTTTACACATTTTTTATATGCAGAAAATTGTTACAGGTAAAATAAATATGCATCTTTTTCAGTTTCTGCTGATAGCAAATTTGTATAGATATTTTAATAATGATAATGAGACATTAAAACGTTCTCATTCTATATTAGATCTGCCTTATAATCTCATAGAATATATCAAATAAATAATATAAATTGTGCATTATCAGGATTCTAAATATTTTGAATTATGTCTATGTATATGGCTTTCATCCGAAATTGAAAGAATATTATATAATAACGTTTAAGAGATATAGACTGTGTATATATTCTGCACGTTATCAGGATAGCGCCTTCACCCTTTGCCTTCTTCGTTAATGTTGAATATTTTCTATATCATTCAACCTATAGTCCTAACACTTTCTTTCTATTGGACTCTGCTTTATTCTGTTTGAACTCAATTAAAATTGGATTTTGCATTATTTTAGTAAATATTTGTAAGCAAAAATGTTTGTGTTAGTCACAAAATTGAGGTTTTTAAAAGCTATAGAAAAATATGTAGGAGGAAAAATCAAAGATTGAAGTTTACTTTGGCTCTGGACTATCTGCACTAAAAAAAACTATTATTTATTTTCTTGGGAATTACGAATTCCGCTAAAAACACTTGTTTGGTAATAATACGTAGCACAGATGGGCGATCCACACTTAGAAAAGCATCTAGTTCGCATTACTTGTCTTCAGATATTCAAGGATCATTTTATAAGGAAGCACTCAGAGCTTCTTTTTTCTCTATTATCATTGTGTCTTATTTAACATCGCCTGGCTTAGGTTAATAATTACTAACTTAAACATATATATATTAGATATTTAGTTACAATGATTACTGAGTGAGAAGGTTTCGAAAGTGGCGTCTTCTAAATCTTCTTATGGGGCGAGAATTGGGTAGTTTTCTTGCGAGCGCCGGTTAGCGTAGACTTTGAGTCGATTATTATACCGACTCGAGAAGAAATAGATCTGGTCCTCCACTGTGGCCAGGTTGAGATCCCTGTATAGGCATTTGTTTCGGACGAACCAAGAGCAGCCGATAATTTGTCGCATAGCTTTGTAGAATTGGCGTTGAAGCGAGTTTTTCAAAGGCTTAGAGATTTAGTGATGTATGCAGCTGTGTTCATGAAAATAGTAGTGTGACTGAAATGTTGAACAACAAAATTTTGTGATAAAAATAATATTTTGAAAACAATTTGAAATGTGTATTAAGATTAACATATATATTTATATATATTTATATATATTTATATATATTTATATATATTTATATATATTTATATATATTTATAAATATTTATATATATTTATATATATTTATATATTTAATTAAATATATTCATTTATATATATTCAAATGGTTTTTAAAATATTATATTATGTCCAATATTTCAGTCGCACTACTATTTTTATGAACACAGCTTTATATGCATAAAAAAAGGCATTTCTTCATATATATGTACAGATCTTACTTGATATACCAGCCCATACAGTTTATCTATATCAAATACTATTTCAATTATATAATTTAAATTGAATTTGCATTCAATAAATTTCCACCCACATTCCACACTTTCACTTTCATTCACTTAAAATTCACACAAAAATATCAAATAGTTTTATCTATATTTCTCACATTTATTTTGCCAATTCAAATGTGGCAAATTAGCATTTGTTTTGCTCACATTTACTGACCAGCACTTCATTCCTTCTCTCTCTCTCTCTTCATCTGCCTCTTCTTTATATTTAGCCTTGATTTTGTTCTGTCCATTAAACATCTGTGGATTGTTTGTTTCAGTCTGTCTGTCTGCACGTTTTTGTGATTTTCACAATTTAATTGAATTTAATTGATTAAACGTTTTTATTGGACGTCAATGTTGTTGTTGTTGTTGCTGCTCTGTGTACTGTTGCTGTTGCTTTTGCTGTTGTTGTAGCTGTCACTTGCCAACTTGTTAAAAAGTTTTTCGCAGCTCACTCGATGAAAAAGCGAAATAGTTTTTCACGGCCTTCAAGCAAAATTGTGCGATAATTTATTAGCCTCACGGCCACGCCCACAACATTTTGTTATATTCAACTGCCACGACTGCCCCCATGCCACCCTCCCCCTCCCCCTTCACTGTTGTGGCAGCGACTTTATCGCTCTTCTTGTAATTATCTCGCCGAAAGCGACTTGAAGACAAATTAGCACATTTTCTATTCTGACAGTTGCGCGATTTGCGGTCAACTGGGAAATGCCACGCCCCCCTCCATGCCATTACCCCCCGCCTGTGCACGGAGCAGAGCGCAGAGGTCTTGTCTCCAAAAATGCAAAATTTGCAAATCGCCTCATTTGTTGTTTAATAAATATCATAAAATATGCAACACTTACACATGTCGCAAGTTCATAATTTATGTGATACACTCAATAATCCAGAGAACGTGCCCTGCCCCTGCTCCGTTGTTGTCGCCCCAGTTGAGTTATGTTGGGGCCAACTGGGGAGCAAGTGTCAAAGAATTTTGTATGCCGCCCAAAATATCTGAGCATAGACTTGTTGTCACTAAGCACAGCTCTCTCTCTCTCTCCACCTCTCTCTGTCTCTCTGTCTCAGTCTGGCTGTATCAAGTGCATATTTTAGCAGCTGTTGTGCATAACTTAACAGTTTTCATTAGCTTAATTGATTTACTCACGCTGCCTTTATATTAGAAAGAAAAAAAAATATATTTTATATAATATATTTCTATATATGCACATTTCTAACAATTTATATATTAAATTGTTCAGATTCAACTAATTTAAGCTTCAATGTCAATGTAAATGTCATGTTAATGCTCTGTTAGGCACTTAACATAAAGCTGTACAGCAACTCATTAACATAATGTTAATGTTAATGTTAGTACGAACGCAACTATAATTTCTGCTAAATTCAAACAAAATTCATAAACATATTCAGGGTAAAGCCATAAAAAAATGATGGCTACAAAATTGATATGCTGCCCACGCACACACTTATGCATACACACATACATACATAATCAATAGAGCTCGAAAGCAGGCAACAGAAATAACAATTTAAGAACAGAACAGAACAGCAAAACGAAGCGAAGCTAAAAACAACAAATTTAAGGGGCAGTGGCCAAAGCTAAACGCCGGCCGGCGCAACTGAGTGTAAGAGGGAGAAGAATAGAATACACACATACAAATACGCATACACCCAACTCACTCACATGCACACACAGACAGACAGGCAGACAGACGGACAACGGGACAGACGATTGCGCACATGTTGCCAACAGTGTTGCCGTTTTTTCCGGAGCAAAAAAAGCTAGATCAACCAAACAAAAAATCCAAAAAAAGCAAAGTCGCGAGCAAAAAAAGCTTAAAAAAAAGCTGTTATTTATTAGGGACGGTACATGCTTTTTGAGCTCTGCATATACGCTTTTATTAGTTCCAACCATGACACTAGCGTTACCTGTGTCAATACCGACCAAATTTTTACTGTTCATCTTCTGAAATTCAAGCTCCTTTCTCAACCCTTCCACCATTGCCATAGCATCTCCACTTTCAAGCCTAATTAAGCTTAAAAAAGTGGATACTACAGCTCCACGGAAAAGTAGTTAACAACCAGAGCTGTTAAACATTCCATTTGAATGGAAATTCAAAATGGGTTTTCAGAACAAAAACCCATTTTGAATTTCCATTCAAATGGAATTCTTAACAGCTCTGTTAACAACCACACTTAAATATATACAGATATTAAAAATGAATTTAACACATTATTGACACTAACACTGACATACTAAGCAATTTTGTATAGCTTATATCGGTCGACTCGTCCAGCAGCAAGCTAAATTTTGAGTTGCCAAAATCCTTTACAAGATCATCGCAAAAATGCGGAGCTTAAATGTTTTTAATAACATATGTGCACTTTGTGAGAAGCAGCTTTATTTTTAGAGCACGGGAGCAATTGCAGTGTGCTGAGCTACGAACAGACAAAGAGCTGCCTCCTCCTGCTCAATAGTCTTTGGCAATGGTTGTTGGACAAAATCTATTTTATTTTGTTCAATGCGCCGATATGCAAATCTCTAAGTGTCGCCGTAATATTGCTTTTGCAATAGCTACAGAAAGCGCGTGATGGATCGGTTAAGTCCTTCCTCAACCAATCTTTAAAATCTGTGCTATGCAGCCAAACAGTACGAATATTCTGCTTGTATATTTCTTTTGGCATTTTTAATTTATTTGAATAACACTTCTCATTAATTAGCGATGACAGTATTAGCAAAAATTTTAATAACCTAGAGGTGGAAGACTGAGCGATAATAGTGGTTGCTTAATCGATACATTTTCAATTTCAACACTAAATAATGTATGCAAGTAAAAAATATTGATAAAATTGGAAAAATAAAAAAAAATCTGAAAAAAGCTTTTTCGATTTTCAAAAAAGCTAGAATTCCCGCTTCCCGCTGTTTTCCAATTTTTCCCGCAGTCGGACTTTCAAAAAAGCCAGATCTGACGGGAAAAAAGCTGAAACGGCAACACTGGTTGCCAAAGGCAGCAATTGAGATGGAGTTGTACAAAAACAGTTAACTGCGTAAAGAGAGCATGATGTGTAGAGCGGGAGAGACAGATGCAGAGACAAGCAGCTTGCGCTAGCGACGCACGAATAAGTTGTCAGAAACAGCGGCGCGACGCTCGACAGCGGCAAACCCAAAGCGCCAAAAAATGTTGCCAAACTATCAAAGCGAACTTTTCGTTTGTGCACACAGAGAGTGGGAGAGGGAGAGGGAGTAGCAGTTGGTTTTGTTATAATATAGATTACACAAATGCGCACACACATAAGCAGACACATGTGAAGCAAAAGTGAAAAAAAAAAGAATATACTAAATGCACAGACAATGTGTGTTTGTCAAGCAAGAGAGAGAGAGAGGGAGAAAGGGAGATGGTAAAGCACTGAGTAGATAAAAGAATAAAACTCTAGCTAAACTTTTTGGATACATTTATTTAAAATGTAGCCAAAGCAACGCGTACAACTACAGCAACAACAAAAACATGCCTTGACTAACTTTAACTAGGCAGCTTGAAAAGTTTGGCAAGCACTGCACATGACACTGTGTGCACTTCTTTGTTTTGTTTTTTGTGCTTTTGCATTACAGCAATTAGTTGGCAATTTACAGTTGCAAAGCCACAGGCGCACCGGGACTTTCAAACTTTAGCATGCCCATAAAGTAGAGATCACAGTGGAACTTAATGGAACGTAAATGAATATGGAATTTAAGCATGCTAGGGGCATGCATGTGGCTAACGGCCAAGTTCAGCAACATGTGCTCATCAATAAAGAGTGCTGCTTTGCATTGCATGTTGCCAGAGCAATTAAATGTTGCAAACTTTCAAACTTTAGCATGCCAATAAAGTAGAGATCCCAGTGGAACTTAGTGGAACTTAAATTAATGTGGAATTGAAACATGCTAGTGGAATGCATGTAGCTAACGGCAAAGTTCAGCAACATGTGCTCATCAATTAAGAATGCTGCTTTGCATTGCATGTTGCAAGAGCAATTAAATGTTGCAAAGCCTTGTTGCTTAATTTATTGCAACAAATTCAGCAACATGTCATTCAAAAATGTTCTTTATGCACTGGCAACATGCTTATGTTGCTCGTCTTGCTGCTAAATGTTGCTAAAGTTTTGTAGCTAAGACGTTTTGATAGTTTTTATTGATATTTTAACAAGTTTGGTATAAATTTCAAATTACATGTATTTTACTTGGATATTATTTGGGGGCTTTAAAATGTTATTTTCGCCTTTTTGCTTACTCAAGCTTTTACTTGATAAGCTGCTAAGTGCTGCAGTTACGCCCACGCCCACGCCCACGCCCACTTCGAATAACCTTCTATTTTTCTTTAGTCTAAACGACTTCAAAGTCAGTTTTGGTCTTAAAAATGATTATTTTATGAATTTGCACTTCATCAGGCAGCAGGCAGCAGGCAGTAGGCAACAGGCAGCAGGATCTGCTGCAGGACCTTGCACAAAATGACGACGGTTAACCGCAGCAGGCTCGCTCGCTCTATGGGTGAGTGTGGTTGGAGCTTGTGGGCGCGGCGGCTGGGCACGTTAGAGCCACCAAACACGTGGCCCTTAAAGCTGCTCCAAATACATGCAGAGTATATATATCTAGACTATATATATATATATATATATATATGTATATAGATTCAGGGCTTGGGCAATTTAAGGGCCCAGCTTTTAGGCCAGCACTCGAAGGACATGCAGCGGCCGCAATTTAGCTAAAAGAGGCCACAGGACCATGAACAACAACAACAAAAAAGGAGAAAAAAAACCAAAATTACTAGCGAAAATTCTTCATGCAATTTTATTAATGGAATTTTTATGTTGCAGCTTATGCACTTTCTTCGCTTTTGCTGTTGCCCTTCTTTTCTTTTCTTTTCTTTCTTCTTTTTTTTTGTTATTAATTTTCTTTAAGCTTTTCCCAAATTTGTGGCCAGGAAATGAGGCAACGAAGAAAAAAGAGCGCAAAGCAAAGAAAAAGCAAAATAAAAAGCAGTAAAAAAGTTTGCCCACTTCTGGCCTTACCTCGTTGGCGACTTTGTGGACGACTAACCCACATCAATTTAAGTTAAATCCCAAAAACTATTATCATTTTAATCAAATCAAGCCGCCGGGCGGGCAACAGCTACAACAACAAGCAGAAAGCAATACACGCAGGAATAGCAACAGCAGCAGCAGCAGCAGCAAAAAGGGGGAAGTGAGAAAATAAAACGAATCTAGCTGAAAAGGCAGACGCGACTAGCAGAAGTTCCTGTAGATATCAACACTACAAATTAAATGTCAATTTCAGATTTTGAGATTTCAAAAGCTCTGAGAATTTTTGCTACAAATTTAATATTTAATAAATCTTCTTTTATATTATATATTTAATATATACAGTCGAGTCTCGATAATTCGAAATGGCAAGGGGATCAGGTTTTTTACGAATTAGACGGAAATTCAAATTATAGAGATTTCCATCATATAGATATCCCTATCAAGGGGATAGAATTTTTTTCGATTTATCGCGATTTTCGATTTAGCGGGGTACAAATTATCGAGACTCGACTGTATTGTATATGCATATAAAAATGTTTTTATATATATTATATATTTATATAATTGAAAGTGGTATTACAGTTTAAGTTTGAGCATTAGAATGGAATATGTAGATGACATCATAGCTGCTCTATGTGAATAGTCTAGTAATGTGCACTTCTAACCAAAATTATTCAAAAAATTTATTAATAAATTTGGCCTAAATTTGCCTAGTTTTCTCTCCTTTAAGTTTCTCTTTCTTTAAGTTTTGTTTACATTTTGAATATAAATATATATTTTTTATTAAGTTTCTATTTTTAGTATTTTTTTATAATATAAATATATAATAAATTATAATACCTACCATTTTTTCCAAACTGCGATGTTTAAATCAATAGATTTTAATTCAGAATTGTTTCGTCACTTTATTTTTATTTGGCTCTATTTTTAGCTGACTTTCCTTTTCCTACTTACTTACCTCCACCTGCTCCATGTCTATAGGGACAAGCCGCCTGTCTGTCTGTTAAATATTTATTCAGTTGAGGCATTAAAAAAAGGTCAAATTTTATGGGCCAGTGTTGATAAACAGTTTTTTATCCTGCGATTTCAATCTTCATGTCAAATCAAGCAATCAAAAATTACAAATAGATTTTCAGATTCAGATTCTACTCCTTCACTATCAAAGTTTTTGTAGTATTTAACAACACTGGCTTTGCTTTAAGACACGTGCATAAACTTGACTTATGAACAAGATGAATAAAAAAACGAAATAGGGAGAACAGCATTTTATATTTGTATACAGGGTATAAAAGAAAAACGAAATAGTAAAAAAAGGAAATGAGAAAGCGAGGAGCGCAAGCCAACAACAACAACAAGAACAACAACAAGAAGAAGAATAAACAAACAAGAAAAGTACAGAAAAGAAACAAAAAAGAAGTGACCAAGGCAGCAAGTCAGCTGCTGTGAGGAGCTGCTGTGCTAGCACTCAGCCACTGACAGGACGACGTTAACTAGGCGAAAAAGGGGCCAGGCAAGGAGCAACAGCGGGGGGCAGATTGTAGCCGGATGAAGCAGGCGACGGCTCGTTAAAAGCAAACGCCAGGTGAGAGCCAAGCAAGCAGCAGGGAAATGAGTGAGGGAAAAACGCAATGCAATTGCTTTTTCTCTATTTTTTTATGATATTTTGCTTTAGCTTAAACATTTGTCGGGGCGTGTTGCATACTTTATGGCGGCGTGGCTGTTAATGAAGCAGGAAATATGCGTCAGCATCAATATGGCAAGTGCATGAGGAGAGAGGAGAGTAGATGAGGTGGAAGCAGGCAGGGAGCATGTTAAAGACACGTCGAAGCGAGTCTTGGACTTGGTAGCAGCTGCAACTGCAGCAGTTGGGTTAGATAAGCGACGTATGCAGATAATAGATAAGTGCGCCAGGTAAAGCAACTTGACATACAACACGAACAACGAACACAGGAGCCACAGCCGTAGCAGTAGCAGTAGCAGTAGCTGTAGAAGCTATAGGAGCATCAGCTTGAAGGGAGCCCGTCAAGTGTGTGTATGCATATGAAATTGATTGCAACTGCAACTGATTGCCAGTCAAGGAGCATTTGCTGCGATTACAGCCAACAGCCAAAGAATAATCAATTCCAGCTTAAATACACTTTAAGCATGTGCTTAGAGCACGCTTTTATAGCAATTTTAAGTGGCTTAAATGATTGCCTCAAAAGTTGGAAGAACAAACTTCTCGAAAAGTTTGAAAAGGTATCAAAAATGCAGTTGAAACTTATATTTTTAAATATTTTTTGTAGATATATAAATATTTTGAATGCTTAAATTATGTGATATAATGAATTAATTGTTGATTATTAAGCGAATTTTCTCTATATTAACTCTGCAGACATCTGGTTTTTCTTTTCTTTTTTTTTTACTAATACTTATCAACAAGTTAACTGAGTTTAACACACAAAATGTGAGCAGGTTGTCTGTAAAAGTACTTCATAGAACCTGCCACTTCTATCATCAGCAACCTCCAGCAAAGCTCTATTCATTTCAGAATTTTAAAGCCATTTAATAATAATAAAAATTTAAAAAAAAAAACAAACGATTTATATATAATAGCCTAAACATTAACTGCAGCTTAAAGCGACTGCAATTAGTAAAGCAGGCAGCGGCTGTATCAGAGATTATCAGATTGATTTTACACACACTCACACAGCTCAATGCTAAACTACACAAATTAATTAAATAAATTTCAAATGCATAGCCAGTGAAGGAGAGGGCAAGATTGGGAGTGGAGGGAGCGTGTGTAAGCTATGGTCGCACGTTTAAGGAAATAAATTAACTAGACACAAAACATGGAGACTCCGGCTCGAGTCGAGTCGAGTCGAGTCGAGTCGCTGGCGCACTTTGCTGAAAGAAAGTTTAATGAGTGCCATAAAATTTGTTGACTCTCTCTGTGCAGCAAAGCAGGCAGACGGACGGACGGACGGACAAACGGATAGACAGCAAGGACAGACAGACAAAGGAGGCGTGGGGTTAAACGGAAAGGTACTCGGTTTGCAACTGTGGCTATTGTCGTTAGTCTATGGCGCCCATTTGATAATAAATCCTGTCCCCATGTATACAGACACAGGGAAGACATTTGGACAGACAGACAGCCAGATAGATAGACAGGCAGGCAGGCAGAGTGTAGCCAGCTAGTGGGCATGACCACCAAAATCCACCCACATATGCTTTGAGTTTTGTTTATGCACTGCGAAACCCACAAGCGTTGCCTTTAGCGATGAGAGCGTGTCGTGACACGAGAAAGTAAGCGCATGTAAGGAATGAAGAGTTTTTAGTTTTAGATTGGAATGTTAACTTAGTGGAAGAAATGGAAATATGTTCAAGAGGATTATGAAATAGGATTAATAAATGTTATCAGCTATAAAAATATTTTTAAGTTTAATCAACTCAATCGAAATAATATATTCATTCATGTATATTCATTCCATCAAATGCAAGTATATTCGTATAGTCTATACTTTTGCACCTCTATATTACTTACCACCTGTCTATCGACCTCTCTCTCTCTCTCTCTCTCTCTCTCTCGCTCAGTCTCTTGTATTGCCTGCGTTGTCCTGTCCGTCCTGCTTTTGGCGGCTTAGCGCGCCTGCTCGACCGCCTTCTGCTCACCCAATACTCTTCTATCTCTCACTTTCTGTCTCTATTGCCTGCCCTTATATAGTTGCCATTGGGGAGTTAAGTAGACTTTTGTGTTATAAATTAGGCGTGCCAATGTGCATGAAGTCGTCGTCGTCGTCCTCATCGTGCTCATCGTCGTCATCGCCTTTTGCCTTTTGGTTTTCTTTCACACGTCCTTTGCTAGCGCCTGAATGTGGCTATATCTCCCACACTCTTTGCCCTACTGCTTACGGCTCGGTAGTTAGTCTAAATATGCATATGAATATGAAATTAGTCGCATGTGTTCATTCCTCTATGTCCTGCCAAGTCCTTGTCTATGTGGGTGTGTGTGTGTATATATATGTTGCCTGAATTGAATTGAATTGAATTTTGTATGCCGAGACAGCTTCTTCTTCTTCTGCCCTTTTGCAAAATCTAAAAGAGAAAGGATTTTCATGCGTAATTTAATGTTTGTGCAAGTTGTTAAATGATTCATGACGTGCCTCAGCGGAAACTATGTAAAGGAAAGAAAATAAAGAAGCTCGTCTATGCTGCTTTCATTGTCAAATCAAGACTTGCATTTTTCATGACTTAGCTTTACGTGAAACATTATGATTTGATTAGATGTGAGTTAAGTGTAGCATAGAAAGCTATACAAATATTAGATATGAATTGAAAGAAAATGTATTTCATGAAAATTATTTAAATTTGATTATAGAAATTGGAAATTTCGATAAGTGTCTCAAATATTTAAGAGGAATAAATTTATTTACACTAGTAAATATTGTTGACTTCTAATTAAAAAAAAATTATACAATATATAATTTGTAAGAGTCTAGAAATAAATAAAAATAATAAAATAATTAATTCCATACTTAAAAAATATATAAATAAATTTCATATTTAAAAAAAAAATAATATAAACAAATAAATTTCATAATTAAAAAATACTAAAATAAAAAATAAATTCCATATTTAAAAAATAATAAAATAAATAAATTCCTTATTTAAAAAATATATAAAAAAATTTATTATTTAAAAAATAACAAAATAAATTAAAAAAATTCTAATATTAAAAAATTACCTTTTTAAAAAATACTAAAATAAAACAATAAATTCCGTATTTAAAAAATAATAAAATAAATTCCATAACTAACAATTATTTTTTAATATTTAATTTTAAAATATATATATTTTTTTTATTTTTGTTTCTATTGCTCCTTTTATTTCTTATTTTAAAATAGCTTAGTAATTATCACGGCAATTATCAAGACTAACAAATATTTCTATACAAGTTAAAGTTTTATAGAGTTCGACACAGTTCGAAGATTTCAATAATTTCTAAAAAATTCATATAAAAATCATTGCCGCCTATCAATATTATTTCCTAAACATACCCCATCTATGCTTTCTTAAACTTACATATTTGCCAGACTTTGCTTTCGCCTTAGATAGATGCAGCTAGTTCGCTGTCTCAGAGTCATATCGGATAAGTTATATCAACAAAATGCAGGCATAAAACAAGCGGCGATTCTTTCGTAGCTTAAAGACTCAAGCCGAAAGCTGATTTAAATGTTAATAGAATGGCAAACACTGTGAAAAACAACAACTGAGAACAAAAAAACTCGCACAACAAGGCGAATTTTGTTAAACTTTGTGCCTGAGTGTCTGGCTGGCTGGCTGGCTGGCTGGAGTGGGCGTTGGGGAGAGCAGAGCAGAGCGAGCTGTATTGGTAACGAGAGGCGCAACATATTTGCATAAAATTCATAACATATGCCCCAGTCGGAGCCATACCCAGATGCGCCTGATATCAGGCGAGCTGAGAGGGGAGGCCGGGGCTGTGTAGCTCCCATAAGTAGGCAACGGGCAAACGAACGAGCGGTAAACAACTGCGCCACATCGTCATCATATTTACCGCTTCCACAGCTGCCCCCAGTCCATGGCACGTCCTGGAAAATATAAGAAAAATCAAACGTAAATAAATAGACATGTGCGAGCGAGAGCTGTAAGCTGAGTGTGGGGGGAAATTGGGTAGAAAACTCAAAAATTGAAAATGCTTGAGGCCACAAGTATTTTGCCAAGGCTTTTCCAATTTAGTATATAAAAGTATATATACAAATATATATATATATATATATATATATATATATATATATATATATATATATATATATATATATATGAATTTATATATTCTTCAGTTTTGGCAACGTTGCAAAGTAAATATGAACGTGTGCTTAAGCCTCGGCAAACTTTTGTAATCAATAAGAAGGTGGATTAATTTACACGGCGCACAATCGAACAAGTGAGAAAAGAGTTTTGATATTTTCAAGAAAATTTAGTTGAAAAGGGTTTTGCCTTCGCATCGATTCTATTGACTTGCCTTTAAATTGCCAAATTTATTTATGTTTTATTTATTTATGTTCTGGCTACAATATCCTGTTGCTATAAATGCGATTTGAATAGAAAATGTAGAAAACTCTTCGTTTTTTTTCTTTTATTAAAGGTAGTCCTTCTATGCGATTCTCATTGTAATGACTTTTCTCCTTGCTGTGGTATACTCTGTGTCTCTATGTCTGTCTCTCTCGTTCTCTAACTGTGTCTCTCTTTCTCGTTCTCTTACTGTCTCTCTCTCTTCTCTCTCTCTCTCTCTCTCTCTTTCTCTGATTCTCGCTGTCTCTAGTTGACTAATTTTCCTTAGGATTATGTCTCTATTCTCTTTTCTATGTCTTTCTCTCTCACCATGTTTCTCTCTTTCACTCACTAAGTCTATCTCTCTTTCTCACTGTGTCTCTCTGTCTTTCTCACTATGTCTCTCTCTCTCTCTCTCAGTATGTATTTCTCTTCCTCTTATCATATCTCTCTCTTTCCCTCTCTATCTCTCTTTCACCCTTTTTCTCTCTCTCTCTTTCTTTCTCTCTCTCTCTGTGTTGAACGGACTCTTTCTCCTTCTCTCTATCTGTCTCTATTTCTCTCTCTCTCTCTCTCTGTCTAATAATCTGTCGCTCTCTATCTTCATATTCCCATTTCTCAGTCGCTCTCTCTCTCTCTCTCTCTCTCTCTCTCTCTCTCTCTCTCTCTATTTACTCTGTCTTCCTGTCCCACTGTCTCTCTCACTATCTTCCTTGCTTCCCATTTGTCTCTGTAATTATGTCTCTCTGTCTATCTATGTCGGTCTCTCCCCTCTGCCCTTCATCGTCTCTGTCTTTCATTCTGTCTTAATATTTATCTATCTATCGATTTATCTATCTATCGACCTATCTATCTATCTATCATCTATCTATCTATCTATTGTATTTATCTATGTATCTATCTGACTCAGTCATTCCCATAATTCTTACTACTTTGCTCTGAAACACCCATTCTCTCCATTTTACTTCAATCTACAACCCATCTTTTACAGTCAATACATCCATCACTCTGCTTCTGCTACGCATCCAATAAAAATTTTCATATTATGACTGAACTCGCATATTAAAATGTAATTTTAATGAGGTCTACAACACAGAAATAGTTCTGTTTATGAAAATGGAATATGCTGTTATTATAATATCCATAACTCCATTCCCTCAGCCAACTCACTATTTAAATTAGGTTTGTAGGTCTCTGAGGTGATGGGAAACAAAGTGTCACATGTTTTGGATATATGTTATTTCAGCCCGTTCCATTTCATTTAGCCAAACAAAAGTTTTGAAACCACAATTTTGTTTTTGAACTAATCACGAGTTGATTAACTATTTCGAGCAGCTGAATAAAGTTTTGCTAACACGTTTTCCCACTCTATATTATTATTAATGTTTAATTGCTCAAATGCTCAGCGCAGCTGGTTGGATTCAGTAGAACAAATCAAAAGTTTTTATAGCGGAGCAAATTTCGTTCTGTTCTCCGGCGGCGCCTTGGCGTATGCAACAGAATTTTATTTATGACAAAAAGTACTTTTTTTATATACGGAATGAAAAACGTGTCAGTTAAATTAATTTTCTGGTCACAGGACACTCAAAAAACAGGACAACAGACGCACAATGTTGACCCTTTTACAGTTGCCCAAAGAGACAGAGAGAGAGAGTGAGAGAGAGAGAGTGAGTGGGAACAGCCACAAATCTGCTGTTTTTATGCTTTTGCTGCTGTTAAAATTTATTTGTCTTATAAATTTTGTTAGCATCTCAACTGAAGAGCCAAAAACAGAGTCCAAATCCAGCTTTGGACGTACATTTAATTATTTTATTTCTCTGTCCATGCCTTATGGACACACAGTGCGCACAAATAGTTTATGCACACAAGAAAAATGAATGAAGAAGTCAGCCACAGAGCAACAGACAGACCAACAGATAGACAGACAGACAGACAGACAAACAGACAGAGTTGAGCAAACGGCTTGACAAAGTTTTTGTTGTCCCTTAATTTATATTTTGTTGCTGTCTGTGCGGCTTATGTTGCGCTCTCTGTCTCGCACATGGCCAAAGAGATTTGGCTTTAATGTGTGGCCATTTAAACTATGTCCCAGTTGAGCTTTGATTTTGGTTTTATTTTTTAAGTTAAAGTCAATTTACATATTACAAAAATTGTTTTAAGTATAGATTATGAAAAGTATTTATGCTACAAGTGAAATGAATAAAAATAAAAATATAAAAAAAATAAAAAAAAAAAAAAAATAATTAAAAATAATAAAAAAAATTTTAAAAATAAATAAAAACATAAATATAAAATAAAAAATATATAAAAAAATAAAAACAAACAAGTAAAATAAAAAAAAAAGTAAAATTTCCCTACTACATGCACTTAGGAGCGTAATTTGTCCAAAATGCATGCGAGAGCTAAATTTTTAAAGTTCCATTATCAATAATTGAATTCGCTCTCTTCGCTGCAGCAGCTGCTTTCTAAAAAGCGTAGCTTCCATTGCACTTGTCTCGCTCGCGCTGCTGCTCACTTTTGGCAAGCTAAGTGAATTTAAGCATTACACTTACAGTCGCTAGGCTGACGCCATTTTGTTGTTGTTGTTGTTGTTGCTAGCGGTTGAGCGCAGAGCGAAGGCAAAGCAAAGCTCCATAATCCCCGCACGTGTGCATATGTGAGTGTGTGTAGCTGAGCGTGGGTAGCGGCTCTTCTTCAATAATGAAAAGTAACGATGTATGTACATATGTATGTATAAGTGTGCTTGTATTAGTGTGTATGCATATGTGTATGTGTGTGGGCTGCATTTGGTTAAGCTTGAAATAGCTTTTCTTTTTTTATTTAGTTTGTAAGTTTGATATTTACGTGCAATTTTATTAATTTTCAATTGTTTTTCTCTGCTCTCGTTTACAGGTACTACAACATTACATTTTGTCACACAATTTACACAAACAACACACTTACACAACTTCTATACAAAACACAAAGCAATGTAAAGACTCACAGTTAATCAAAATAACAACAACAACAACAAATGATACCAACATCGGCATTTAAACTGAAAAGGCTGTTATAAGAACAAGAAAAAAAACAACAACAACTCGCAAATTCATACAAACTTTTTTTTTTTGTTAACTAAAACGCAACGAACTAAATAAAAAACAAAAAAAAGACGCTCGCAGTGCTTCCAAAACTTTAAATGGCCAGTGCCTAAAAAGAAAGAGAGAGAGAGAGATAGACACACACAAGCAGAGCAACAGCAGCAAATGACAGCGAAAATGTTGCGGCCACACACAACGGCAGCAACAACAACAACCACAAAGAGAAAAGCACACACAGCGCAGCCAGAAATTGAAGAAAGCAACAATAAAGCGCCGCAACGCCGCTGCTACCATCAGCAGAGCAGCAGCAACAGCAGCATTACGACGATAACATAAGCGCGTCAAAGCAAAGCAAAGCAAAGCAAAGCAAAGAGAGCATTATTTGGCAGAGCTAAAGAGAGCGAGTGCGAGAGCGAGCGAGCGCGACAAACTTTTACAAACACTTTCTGTTTAGCTCAACACACACACACTCACACCCACACACACACACACACATACACACTAACACGTACACACATATATTTTTTTGTTGTCGGTTTGCGTTGTCTCCGTGCTTGCTTGCCTGTGTGTGCGTGCGTGTGTGTGTGTGTGTGCTTATGTTTTGCTTGTTTGTGTGCGCGTTGCCGGCGAAACTAATTAAAAAAATATTTGTATTAAGCGCGCGTTATGGCACAACAGCAACAACAACAACACCAGCAGCAGCAACACCATCAGCAGCAGCAACAGCAGCTGCTGCTGCAACAGCAACAACAACTACTGCAGTACAATAACAATTTGTACAACCTGAATTATAAGTAAGTTTTGAGAGTCATTGCGTTGCGCTGTGTTACACCCGCCTGCCTTGTCCCCCCTTCTCCACCAGTTCTCCTCCTCCCTCCTCTCTTCTCACTTCCTTTGCTTGTTTCTATGTGTTTGTTTGTGTATGTGTTTTAGCATGCGCCACGACAAAAAAAAAATAGCTTTGTTTTATTAACTAAAGCTCCAAACCCAAAGCTTTTAAATGTCAAGGCAAATATTTAAATTAAACAACTGTCGCGTTTACATCACACAAGCAAACACACTCACACACACACATATATACTCACGCACGTACACCAGCTACCCCTTCTCTGTGTGCTCCACAATCAAAGCCT
The DNA here is from genome assembly GCA_035045365.1 of Drosophila leonis. NCBI lineage: Eukaryota > Metazoa > Arthropoda > Insecta > Diptera > Drosophilidae > Drosophila > Drosophila leonis. The sequence continues at coordinate 8,004,364 of JAWNPC010000202.1, read as the reverse complement.
TTGTTTACATGCTCATCAAACCATGCTTGCGTGCATGTCAAACTGTTTACGCCTAACAGAGCTGAAAGCTTTTCTATCTCTCTGCACGTGCAAAATAAATTCATGCGAATTACAAGGGAAATATGGAAATTTTGGAAATTTCCATTTGATTCATATTTGCGGCAAATCAAATTTGATAAAACACAATTTTTTATTTAAATCAAATAATCGGAATAAATTTTAAATTAAAATAGAAAATCAGAAAAAATGTATATGGAAATTTGAAAACTTTGAAAATGACTTTAAATTTAAACTTCTTATGGAAATGTATGTGTGTATGTATGTTTGTCATAGAATTTAACATAAAATCCAAATAATTGCATTGACAGCCGACGAATAGTTGACTTATAACAATTGAAATTAAAAAATATATAAAAATAATTCGTTAATTTTAAAATATTTACAAAAATTCTAAAAATATAAAAGAAAAATTTAAAATCTTTACAAAAGTTCTAAAAAAAATTGTAGTCTTCACAAAAATTCAAAAAAATATTTTTAAACATTTAAAAAAAGTTTAAAAAAAAAAATTCAAAACAATATTTTTAAACATTTAAAAAAAGTTTTAAAAAAAAAATTCAAAAATGTTAACAAATTCTTATAAAAAAAAAATTAAAATAGTTAAAAAAAATTCTAAAAAAAAACGAATTTAAAATATATTAAAATAATATATTAGGTTTTTTTTTTTAAATTATAATACCCAATTTTTTTCGCAATTTAAAAGTGACTAAAAGTCAAAAAATATTTGCCCAAACTAATAATCTATTCGAAAAAAAGAAACACATTTGCTAGGCAAACATAAAGCTGACAAAAAACTAACAAAATGAGCCGCAAGCACAATGCATGTCCAACTGTTTACATAGCACCCACCGCGCAGCGCAGCGCATGTCAAACTGCTGTCAACTGCTGCATAACACGCCAAGCCATGTTTGTTGTTGTTCCTCTTCTTCTTCTTCTACAACTACTACTATTACTACTTCTTGTCAATGTTGTTGTTGTTGTTCATGTTGTTGCCTGTCATGTTTGTTTGTTATTTATAATTGTGCAACCACCATTGTTGTTGTTGTTGTGTTTGCTTGTTGAGCAGGTCGAAATACCTTCATTTTTTTTTTTGTTACCTTTCATACAAACTTTTGCATCGAAATGTTTTTCTTCTTGCAGCATGGAGGATCCCGAGCGGCGCAAAAGACGCGAACGGGAAAAATATGAACGCCAACAGGGCATACAGAGCGATGATCGTGAGACTAGTCTTTTTGGTGAGCCGCGCCGCCTCAATCCCAGCGAGGGCGATGCGGAAATAACCGCCGCCCTTGGCGACTTCATCGATGCCCGGGACCATATGAACTCTTCCACGGTGGGAATCTATAGGCATGCATCGAATGCGTCCAATTCGCGACTGCAGGCGCTGTCCTTTGGCAGCAACTCCTCAGCTGCGTTATCCTCGTCATCAGCTTCCTCATCCGCCTCGGTGCCTGGCCAGCTGCCCACATCACAGCAGCAGCAGCAGCAGCAGCAACACTATCAACAGCAGCAGCGGGCGCCCACCTATCTGAAGCAGGCGGATAATAAGCCGCCCTATAATGGGCGTGGCGGCTATCCCGGTCAGCCCATGAAGAATGATATACCCTCGAGTAGCGGCATGGCGCCGCCACGTGGACCGCCCAGATCATCGTCATCGTCCGCCAGCAGCAACAGCATCAACTCGTCCAGCGCCACAAACAATGCCACAGCGGCAGCGACGTCAGCGTCCATGTCCTTGCCCCTCGGCCCACCCATGTCCACGCAAATGCCGAATGGCCGCGAGAAATCGTTTCTGGGGCCGCCAGCGCCGGCGCTGTCCAACGGCGGACGCTTTGTGCCGCCCGCGGCCAGCAATAAGCGGCCCAGCAACAGTGTCGGACTGCAGCCACCGCCACCAGAGGTGAGTTTTATTCACATATGTTATCGATAGTTGTTAGAGAATGCAGCTGCAATTGTAGAAAGTGAAATGAAATCAATTAGCGATGATTAGAGCAGTCGAAAGTGAAGGAGGAAATTTGGTATATCGATTACTATAGAGAAATAAATAAATATTTGATATATAATAGAATCCTTTATTTAAATAAAAGGAAAAAAATAAACAAATATTTTTGAAAATATAGGAAATATAACCAAAAATATCTACGGATAGATAGAATTAGGTAAGGAAGAAACAGAGGAACATATATTTTTGTTCAAATTCATGTTCATGAAAATAGTAGTGCGACTGAAATATTGACTGCAAAATTTTATAATTTTTAATAAACATATTATTTTTAAAATAATAATTATTATTTTTATTATTATTATTTATTATAGTTATTTATTATAATTATTTATTTTTTTAATTTTTTTTAATATTTATTATTATTATTTATTTTTTTTTATTTTTTATCATTATTTATTTTTTTCATTTTTCTTATTATTTATTATTTATTTTATTAATATTTTTATTATTATACATATTTTTCAAAATAATAAAATTTCAACGAGTATTATAATTAAAAAATATAATTTGAATTTATATATTCAAATTTATTTAAATTTGAATACAATGTAAATTTCTTAATACTCGTTTCAAATTCTTTTCAATATATTATGTTCATATAACATTCAGTTGCACTACTATTTTGATGAACACTATACAGCACTAGTATTTTTATGAACACTATTTAGCTGTGTTCATAAAAATAGTAGTGCAGAGTATTGTACAATAGATAGCGATATAAATTCAACTTTCGGGTACATTTTTTTTTTTTTTTTTTTTTGTGTGGCTGAGGTAGGTAAAAATGCTTTATGCACCGTCAGTCAGGTCGTCACTCTGGCTGGTGTGTCGGACTGCAATACTGCTTACCGACTAAAAAACCTCCTCTTCTCGGGCTGCCTCCCACCTTGGAACCAGGAGCTATCCCGCATTAACCTTCAAGGTGGAGTTTCAAATATATCTTGAGAACATGACAGAACAAGGCTAGCGTTAGAAACAGTTTCAGTTCAGCAAAAACCTTATGAAAACTGTAGTCTAATCTGAATCAAAAAATAAATTTTATTGAATTTGTTTATTAAATATAAAAAATATATATTTTTTGGAATATATATTTTCACACTTAACAACACTCGCTAATTATCTCTCTCTCTTTCTCTGTCTCTCTCTTTTTCCGCCTCTTTGCAGAAGGATATTAGCAAAATAATCACCGAAATGACCAACAATTATCGCGTGGCCACCCCGCTAACGTTAATTGCGGCCACGCCGCACGCTCCCATGTCCGAGAACTACAATCTGAGTGGGCCCAATAAGTTTAAGTATGCATTTGATTCCATCGGCCCCCTTAACTCACCGCCGGCAGCGGGCGCCTCCTCGCTGATGACGCCACTGTTGGCGCCCATTGCGCCGATCACCTCGCCCATTGCACCGCTGCTGACGACACCGCCGCAGGCCAGCCAACTGCCTTTGCCGTTGGTGGGCGCCACAACGGTGCCGCCTTCCCTGGGCATGGCCGCTGTGGCGCCCATCCAGCAGCTGATGCCCACGCCCCCAAAGGCGTCGCCCACGCCGCCAGCGATAAAGCCGCTGAAAACGGAAAAGAATCATTCGCTGGAGAAACAGGACTCGTGGTAAGTGCAAGAGGAAAAGGTTTTTTTAGACAATATAGTCAATAATAGTGGGAAAAGATAGGTTAATATGAGTAAAAAGTGATTAAAAGTGTGCTAATATAATGGGAGAGGTGAGCAATAGCAGAAGAAATAGCTATGATGGTTAAAAATGGTAGAAAGTAGAATAATAATGGGAAATATTAGGTAATACAATATATGGATTTACCCACTATTTACCGATAATGTTTAATAAATAACAACCACTATTTTATATTATTTATTGAATAATGGGAAATAAAATTAAAAAATAATGGGATATACTATATATAACTTCTACACACTATTGCCCATTATTTTTCGAGTTCTCGGTATAGAGAAATAAGCGTACGCTGCATAAGGAAAAAGTGGAAAGCAGTTGCCAAAAGCGGGAAATTCGGAGTAAAATAGAAAATAGTGACAGGTATTAGAAAAGTGGGAGAGAAATAATACGTAATAAAGTAGGGCAAACAAAAAAATAATTTATAACAGGGATTAAAATTAGTTTATTTATTTATTTATTATTAAAAAAATAATTTAATATTTAAATATTTATAATTAGTTAATTAAATGTAGGATTTATTAGTGAAACGTAAACAATACTTGGAAAGGGTATTTAAGTGGTGAACTAAAGGGGGGATATGCAAAATACTGGGTAAAAATTGGTGGACAATTAATATATTTATAATAAACAAACAATTAAATGTAAGTAAATTTAGAAAATTAAATCTAGAAAATTTAAATGAAAATGTAGAAAGTAGAAAATAGTGCGTAAAACTGACAATAGTGGGTAATTATTGATAATATAGAAATAGTGGGTAAAATATATATTAGTATGCAAACAATTATGGGACTTAGTACGCAATATTATTATTATTAACAATAATTGTTTATATTAGGGAATAGTGGGAAACGTGTTTGAAAAATAGTGGGAATTATTATTGTATTGGCTTGTTCGGAAACATAATACAAGTTTTTTTTTTTGCTTGCAGCCTTGAGAACGATCTAGAGCTATCCGAATCTGATGATGAGCGCAAAAAGGATGGGTAAGTGTAACAGTTTGACAAGCACTGCTGGCATAGACTAATTTAACTCTCTCTCTCTTACTCATTTTACAGTCGATCGGCTGGGAACAGCAGTAACAGCTCTGAGTCCGATTCCAGCGAATCGGGCAGCGAGGCAAGCAGCAAAGGTGATACGCATCAGCAACAGCAGCAGCAGCAGCAACAACAGCAGCAGCAGCAGCAACAGCTGTTGCACCAACATCAACAGTTGCTGCTGCAACAGCAGCAGCAACAACAACAGCGCCTCGCAGCCAACGCCAATGGCAGCAAAAAGAAATACAGCCAAACGATAATTGCGAGTGGAGCGAATACAATCAGCGGCTTGCTTACCTCCAGTGGGTTGGGTGGTGCCGGTGCTGGCAGTGTTACAGGTGGTGGTGCCATCAATTCCACCAGCAACACCTGCAGCGGCGGTGGCGGCTCAAGCGGCTCCTGCATGGGCACCATGAGCAGCTCCAGCTCATCGAACAAGACGCCATCGCCCACGGACAGCAATCGCTGGAATCTGAGCCGTTTCTTTCCCAAGCCAGCGAATCAGACGGCCGCCGAGAGTGTGTCGCCGGGTGTGGCCAATGCCATGGGCAATGTGAGCATGAAGGTGCCCGGCATCTTGCCAGGCGGTGCACAAATCATACCCGAGTCCATAGACGTCACCACGGCAATTGTGAAGAACGAGAAGCTGCACGACGAGCCGCGACACGTGGACGATGATGAGGACGACGAGGCGGATGCGCAGCATCAGCAACATCAGCAGCAGCAGCAAAGATATGGCTTAAGCGTGACGGTTAAGAAGGAGCAACTGGAACAGCAGCAGCAGCAGCAGCAACAGTTACTGCTGCAACAGCAACAGCAACTGACAACGGAGCAGCTGGCGCTGGCGGGTGCCTTGCCAAAGAACCAAATTAAACGCGAATCGCGTTTGTCTGACTCCGGCAGCGCCAGCAGCGGCTGCGGCAGCGGCAGCGGCAGCAGCAGCTCAGACAGCGCCGGCGGCAGCAGCGAAGTGTTGCCCATGCCCGGTCCAGGTGAGACGCTACAAATACCTGGCGTACCTGCGGCAATAACAACGGTGCTGCGTGTGCCGCCCGCCTTGCAGCACAAGGTGCCGCCCAACAGCGTCACATTGACGCCCATCGGACCGCTGCCGGCGTCGCCGAAGCCGCGGCAGAAGAAGCCGCGCAAAAAGAAAATGTCAGCGGCCACAGCACCGCCGCTGGACTCCAGCGACGAGGATGAGCCGACTGCAAGCAGCAATAAGAAGCATGCGCTGGAGCTGGCAGCAACAGCAGCAGCAGCTGCTGCCGCTGTGGCGGTGCCTGTGGCAGCGGCGGCGCCAGCCATTAAGAAGGGACGCGGCAGGCCACGCAAACAGGCGCAACAGCAGCAGCAGCAACAGCAACAGCAACAACAACCACAGAGCGGAAATCTGAGCAGTGCCTCGGCGGGCGGTTCACAGGCCAAGGGACCAACGTTGACAGCAGCCAAGAAGCCTCTAGCCAAAGGCAGCAGTAGTAGCAGCAACAGTAACAGCAACAGCATAGCGCCAGCAACAGTTGCTGTGGGCAATCGCAAGCGTGAGCATAGCAGCAACAGCAGCTCCAATAGCAATACGCCCACCAAGAAGCCCGCAGCAACATTTGCCAACATTGCGACGAAGATCGATCGGGCGGAGGGTCTCAGCAGCGATGAAGACAGCAGCAGCAGCAGCAGTTGCAGCAGCACCAAGTCCAGCAATAGCAACAGCAAAAGCAGCAGCAGCGGCAGCGACACAGAGACGCCAGCAACAGCAGCAGCAGCAGCAGCAGCAGCGCCAACAGCAGCAATTGCTGCTGTAACAGCAGCAGCAGCAACAGCACAAAATCCCGCCAAAAAGCGAATTGTGAAAATCAATAAAGTGGGCGTGGCCAGCAACAGCAGCAGCAGCAGCAAGGCGAAGCGACGCTATAGCGTGGGCAGCAGCAGCAACAGTAGCAGCAGCAGCGAGACTGAAGAGCAGCAGCAGCAGCAGCAGCACAAGCAACAGCAACTGTTGCTCTTGCAGCAGCAGCAACAGCAACAGCAGAAGCAACAACTGCAGCAACAGCAACAATTGCAGCTGCAGCAGCAACAGCAGCAGCAGCATCAACAGCCACAATCGCTGCTGGGTCACTTTGCGGCCGAGTCGCTGCCGCAGTCGGCGCAGCGTTTGAGCAGCAGCGACTGCAGCAGCAGCAGCAACAGTGACAGCAGCAGCAACAGCAGCGGCAGCAGCAGCAGCAGCGACGAGGACGTCGAGCATCGCAGCGGCAAGCGCAAGAGTGATAAGAAGAAGATCTGCACGCTGACGCGCATCTTCAATCCCAAAGAGGGCGGCGCCAAGAAGCAGGGTCAAGTTGTTATAATCGATCAGTCCGAGGAGCAGCAGCAACAACAGCAGCAGCAGCAACAGCAGCAACAGCAGCAACAGCAGCAGCAGCAGCAACAACAACAGCAGCAGCAGCAGCAACAGGCCAAAGAGCTTAAGCCGCGTGCCACGCCCACACAGCTGCTGGGCGCCACGCTGGCATCGCCAGCAAGAACCACCACACCACACCTGACATCGCTGATGTGCAAAATAGATCTAAGCAAGCTGGCGCGAGTGCCGCCCGAATGGTATCAGAATAGCTATAGACTGTATGCAGTTGATGGTCAGCATCAACAGCAACAGCAGCAGCAGCAACAGCACCACTCGCAGCAACAGCAGCAGCACCACCATCAACCAGAGAGACTGAAGGTGCAGCAGAACGGCCATCTGAGCAGTCGTTCCGCTGAGGGCGCACGCACGCCCAAAGATCTGCAACAGATCTATACGCCCAATGGCTATGTGACAGCTGCTGGTGTTGGTGGTGTTGGTGTTGGTGCAGCAGCTAGCAAGCTGCTGGGCGGCGTCAAGCATGAGCATGGCGTCAAGCCCGAGCCGGAGCTGGAACCCGGCTATGAGGGCAAGTACAAACTGAACAGCGTTAAGCAGGAGTTCATGCTCAAGCAGGAGTTGCCCGCGCGTCGACGCAAGCGCAGCTCCAGCTCCAGCTCGAGCCCCTACAAGGAGAAGAAGCGAAAAAAGGAGAAAGCCGAACAGCTTAGTAAAGAGCTGCTGCCCGTGCCGGTGCTGCTGCCTGCCAACAATCACGAGCGATTATCACGCGACAAGCTCGAGTTGCTCATACAGCAGGAAAGCGCCGCCAATGGCAGTCCCAACAAGTTGCAACAACAGCAACAGCAGCAACATGCGCGACAGCTGTTGTCACAACAACAGCAACATCAACAGCAGCAGCAGCAACAGTCACAGTCGCAGCCAACAGCTGCGGCAGCAACTGTTGCCGCTATGCCCATCCAACTGCCAACCACCTGCAGCGAAGCGGTGCAAACGACGCCGCCACCAGCAGCGCCACCACCAGAACCACGTCTCATCTATCGATCCCACTTTGACAAAGAGGAGGAGAATGACAGCGACGATCTCAGGTGAGAGCAATTTGCATATGTATATGCACCTGTGGTCATTAAAATAGTAGTAGATAAAATAAAATATTTTTAAAACAATTTTAAATGAGTATTGAAATTAATATATAATATATTTATATATACATATGTAATCAAATTGTTTTCAAAATATTTTTATTTATTTTATACCTAAATTTTGCTGTTCAACATTTTAGCTGCACTACTATTTCTATGACCATAGCTTTATATTTAACGAATCTCAATGGAGCTGAGATTAATCTAGCCCATGTCCGTCTGCCTGCATGTCTCTGTGTGCAGAGTTCATGGTATTTCCAAGTCGTGCATACCCTTACCTCTTCTACTAATATTAAATCAATTTTCTTAATCAATCTTTTTTGTCTTTGCAGAAAAAACGACTTTTTGCTACAGGAGGCGATCAGGCGAAAGCGTGCCGCCGATTCGGAACGAGATTCGTTCAGTCAGATGACGCTTTACCTCGAGGCAATTGTCTACTTTCTGCTGACCGCCGATGCCATGGAGCGCTGCAACATGGAGGCCACCTGGACCATGTACAAGGACACCCTGTCGCTAATTAAGTGAGTAAAGTGTGATGCACATTCAACTTTCTTGTAGATTATAGCAAATTTTTAAAGTAATTATTAAAATTTATTTTGCTATCTTAAATAGTTTGTAAGGGCTTTAATATTTGTTTGGTTTTGTTAGAAGCTTACGATTTACTGTTTGCTATTAAAGGGAGACGAGCCCATAGTTTAAGACAGTTTTATTTATTTATTTTATTTTTTTAGGTTTTGCATTTCAGTTTGCAATATAAATGTTTTACAGAAAGGAAAACATTCGCTTATCGATATTCACTTCATTAAAAAGTACTTAAAATAATATCAATTAGGTATATTTCATATTTGTTACCAATTAATTTTTAAAGTATATTTTACTATTTCTATAATAATAATAATAATATATAAAGAATTTATTATAATTGCATTTAATTGATTTATTTATCTATTTACAGATACATTTCCTCCAAGAATCGACCGTATCAGCTGTCAACGAATGGCAATCACGAATCGCACAACATTGTGGCCATACTCAGGTGAATATCTTAATGTTTCTCTTTAGATACATATATCAATTTGACTAACATTCACCTTCTTTGTTCAGTTTGCGCTGCCAATCACTGATATCCTTAAAGCTTTACAAATTGCGACGCGTCAATTGTCGTGCAATTATCGCCAGTTGTTCCGAATTTTTTCGCTCTGGCAGGGGGGATATACTGAATGGCAATACGCCGTCCTCCATATCACCATCGAACTCAGTGGGCTCTCAGGTATGATATCAATAAATCTATATCAATTCATTTGTAATATATATATATATATATATTATTTCGTTTCAATTAGGGCTCCGGTTCGAATACGCCGCCTGGCAAAATAGTGCCTCAAGACATACACAATCAGCTTTGCAAGCAGAATGAGTATCTCACCTATGTGAACAGCGCTCATGAGCTGTGGGATCAAGCCGATCGTTTGGTGCGCAACGGCAATCATATAGGTAATGTACAGCTCTAACTATATCTATGTATAATTGTTTTTACTATTCGACTGACTGAATGATGAACAACAGCTCCAATTTAGTTAGTGCTAAACAGTTGAAAAGTTTAGTTGGGTGCAATTAACTTGTCCGTTAGCAGATCAGAAAATTCTTTAGCATTGGTCTATTTAGATGCTAAACATATAAATATATAAAAAATTGAATTTTTGCGAAATATTCTGAGTGTTGTTTATATTTGTATATTGTTTTTTAAAATAATTTTTTAATATTTTAATTCAATTTAACTAAATAAAATTAATATTTTTATACTTCAAACAATATACTAATGAAATTCGTTAAATATTTCAAGTTGAGAAAACTAAAAATATATTTATTAATATTTTTGAATTAGTTTAACAGAAAATACTTTTGAATTTATATAAACGAAAATAATTTTGAATGAATTTAAAAAATTTATTTTTTATAAAATATTTATCAATTAAATTTTTTTTAAATTTTAAATTCATTAAAAAAATTGATTTTATATATAATATATATCAATTACATTTTTAAAATTATATATTATAATAATATATTATTATTAATATATTATATATTATACATTCTGTCAAATAAGTTCCCGGAAATTCTCATTTTAAATTTTCCCTTTTGAAAATATTTGTTTGTGTTTTATTTCCAATTACCGGGTACTTATTTGACAAAATGTATATCCACAAAAATTCATTCAAAGTAAATTTTTTTCGTATGATTTCAAAATTATTTTCCTTAAAATTATTTAAAAAATATAAATATAAATAAATAATAAAAAGAATATATATATATATATATTTAATAATAATAGTAATATAATAAATATACTTTCTTTTTTTATATTTATATTCAATTGTAAAATTGTATATTTTTTATATTTTCTTTTCAATTGGCTATAAACTTAGCCTAAACATTTTTTTTTTACATACAATATAAAAATTGTATATTTTTTATTTTTAATTGGCTATAAACTTAGCCAAAAACATTTTTTTTTAAATTTGTTTATTGGCAATCCTTAATATATTATTAAAATATTTAAGCGGCCTTAAAATTAACGAAATATAATCTTTTTTCTTTTTTTTTTTTTTGTGAAAAAATAATGTTTATATATATTTTTTAAATATAAAAATATAAACACGCACAATTATGTGAATAATATTTGGAATCCGCTTTTCCAATAAGAGAACAATCTTATAAAAACTATATTTAAAAAAAAATTTATCAACATATTTTTGAAGGCTGTAAATTGAGTCTAGAGCAGAATTTTCTACAAGTCTTTTAAATTGTTTGTTTAAGGCTAGATATAGCTAAAAAAATGTACAGTCGAGTCTCGATAATTCGAAATGGCAAGGGGATCAGGTTTTTTACGAATTAGACGGAAATTCAAATTATCGAGATATCCCCATCAAGGGGATAGAATTTGTTTCGATTTATCGCGATTATCGATTTAGCGGGGTACAAATTATCGAGACTCGAATGTATTTTCAAATTAGTTTACAATTAGTGAATGAAGCGAATATAAATGGATTTTTAAATGAGTTGCAGAAGAATTAAAGAAAAGTAAAATATAATATTAGAGTTAAACTCTTTCTAGGAGCTAAATAGTATATGTATCTATAAAACAAAATTGACTTAAAGCTTATATAAAAATGTGTTGAGCTGCAGCATAGTTTGCTTAAGACTGACAGTACTATATTATTATTGTTAACTATAAATATTATTATCATTATATTGTAGATTCTGCTTAGTTTTTATGTATTAAATATATATTTGTTTTGTTAATTCTATGCAGACTTCATACGCAAACTGGATCATGAGAATGGGCCTTTGACGCTGCACAGCACGATGCATGAGGTGTTTCGCTATGTGCAGGCGGGCCTTAAGACTCTACGCGATGCTGTCTCGTATCCCCAGTCGCAGTAGCGATAACAGCAACGCCAACACCAACATCAACAACAACAGAAACAACAACATCAACAACAACAACAACAACAACAACCGCAACATCATCACCACCAAACGTGTCTAAATGAAAGTCAGGCCAAATTAGCAACTATTATTATTATTATTATCATTATTATTATTATAAATTATAATTATTATTATATTGTATACTATATATATATGAAAGCAGCAGCAACCAGCTACTAAAATTAAGTTGTTTAGCTTAGGAAAAAGAAAAACTTCCATTAGGAACAGCAACAACAACAACAACAACAACAACAACAACATCTAAAGTTACTCTTTTTATTATGCACATCATTTACTTATTTCCTTATGCTCAATATTATTCGATTGGTTTCTTTATATCATTTTTTCGTTAGGCAATTTAAGCTTTATATTTATGCCTAGTTTTAATTGATATTACAAAAGAAAAAATATTATTAAATCAAGTTATTTTCTCTTAATGTATATATATATATATATATATATATATATGTATATATATATATATATATATATATATATATATATATGTTTTCTTAGCTCGTAGAAATAAACATAAACAAATTTTAGTTGAATTTTTTTGTTTTTGTATGCACACAAAATAAAAATGGCTTTTTAATATTTAAGTTAGTTAATTTTCTATCTTTGTCGTTTGCACATATATATATATATATATATATATACATATATGTATATATATATGTATTCTCGCTGGCCAAATTGTAAAATGCGCCTTAAAACCAATAATAACAGCAACAACAACAACAACAAAAACAACACATTTTTTATATGTATATAAGCTAGAACCAACAAGAATTAAGCAAGCAAAACTAAACTAAACTAAACAAAACTAAACTCTAAAGAAAAGAAGCAAATTCTTAAAAAATGTAATATTAGTATGGTTTTTATTAAATTAATTTAAATGCAAATTTTTACTGTTTCATAAGTTTTAAATTGAGTTAAACACACACACACACACACACACACACACACACACACTATATTATATAGTTATATATATTCATACACACACACACATTATTGATTATGTTTTATAATAATATTATTGATTTAAAAAGTAAAAAGTTTTAAAGGAAAGCAATCACGTTTTTAGAACAAAATTTCATGAATGAAAGAGATATATATATAACTATATATATATATATACATAAATATTATGTATTTAAAATATATCTCATATATATGAAAAAAGTTTTTATTTTGTTTTATTTTTTCTTTGGTTGGTTTTATTATACTTTTCGCCCTGCTCTCCCAGTTTTTGTGCCTGAAGACTCACAAAAAAAAATCAAGATATATATATATATATATATATACATATATATATGCAGCCGCATCAACTAATAGTGCATTAGTAGTTCTTAAACGAGTTCAAATTCAAAATAAAAAAAAAACAGCAATTTAATCAATAATAAAAAAAAGAAAAAAAACAACGCGCCCCGCCCCCCCTCGAAAAATGAAGCGAAATCAACCAATATACAATGTACATACATATATCCGACATATACATATATATATATACATACATATACATATACATATACATATATTTTTTAATATGCCAAAGCGAAAAATCAAGTTGTAGTCAATAAGCCGAGAATCGTATTAAAACAAACAAAGCAAATGCAATAAACTAATTGTAAGTCGTTGATCTAAAACGGAAATGGGCAGCACTGTTTGGTGCCTAATGGGCAGCACTTTGGCGTCAAGGCAAAGCAATGCTAAATCGAAATCGAAGCGAAGCGAAACGCAGCGAAACAAAACTCGAAAATCAAAGCGAAAAACGTAACGAAAAACAAACTAAAAAAACAAAAACAAAGCAAATGGTAAGCAACAATTTAACACACACATATATATATATATATATATATATATATATATATTGTGTACTTATTTATGAAACAAAATGTGGTTCTGGGGAAACAAAGCATTAATCTTTCAAAACAAATAACAAAAAGGAAATATGAAAACAAAATAACGTAGTCAAATTTTAAGTTATCAATTAATATGAGAAACTAAATTCGACTAGACGAATTTGCAAATGCCCCTGCAGCAGCGTTCAGCAATAGATCCATATGCATTTGACATTCAAGATTGATTTATACATGAAATAAAAGAGATATTTACATTCTGTATAATTCATTTCAATATTAAATTGAATACTTCACTAATTGCAAAATAGAATAGGCCGAACAAGTTTTTACAAATATTTATTTTATATACAAAAACTGATAAATCATAGAAAACATATTTAACTATTAAATAAATATGAAAATATGAAATATGAAAAAAAAATCAAGAAATTTCATTAAATCATTAATTGCTTAATAAAAATATATAAATATTTAAAAAGTTTATGATTAACTGATTTTTGAAAATCAAAATATTCATTTAATTGTTTAATTTGCATTTAATAATATTGAAAGTTTTTTTTATTTATTTTATTTTATTATTATTTATTTTTATTTATGTATCTAAAATTTTATTTACTAAACAGAATAACTTCTTAATTTTTTATTTTATTGAGTTTTTTTAATAATTAAATTTTAGCTGTTTTCATTTTTGGATTTTTTCTATTTAAAATGTTTTCTTTTTTATTACATTAAATGTTTAATTTGCAAAATACTAAATTTTTTATTTTTATTTAATATAAAATATTTTTGTAACAAAAAAAAATTTTTTTTTTGTTGCTATAATAATATTTTTCTGAAAATTAGTTAATTAAAATTGTTTAATTAATTTTTTCAAATATTTCTGAATATTTTAATAAACGCATACATTGTGTTTACTTAAAAAAAAATTCTTTATATTTTTTTTGTTAACTATAACACATTTTTTATTTTCTGAAAATTATTTGATTAAAATATCTTAATTCATTTGTTCACATATTTTTGAATATTCATTGAATGATAAACTATTTTTACATTATTATATCAATTTTATTTTTTTATCGACAAAAATATTTATAAATTTTTTAATTAAAATATAAATCTTATTCCAAAATTATTATTTTTTTTTATTTAAAATTTTTTTATATAACTAAAACTCTTTTAATTTTTTGAAAATTTTTTTTTTAATTTTTCAAATATATTTTTCACATATTTTTGAATATTCTTTAAATGATAAATTATTTTTCTTGATTATTTCAATTAAATTTTTTGATCGACAAGTATATTTATATATATTTTTTTTTTTTTTTTTTATTAAAATAAAAATCATGTTGCAAAATAATTATTTTAATTTTTTATATTTAACTATATTTTATATATTTTTTTCTAAAAATTAATTTATTAAAATGTTTAAATTAATTTGTTCACATATTTGTGAATATTCATTACATTCTAATTAATTTTTACTTTACCTTTAATTAAATTAATTATCAAAACATATCTATTTTCATAATTTTAGTTTTTATTTAATTTAAAAATTTTTATTTATGTTTATCAATTCTTTTGAACAAAAACTTTTTTATAAATATTTACAAACAGCCATTTTAAAACATAGTTACATAAGCCACTAACCGCTGCAGGGGCATTTAAAAGTAAATAAATAAATAAAAATAAAAAACAAACGAAACGAAAAAATATGAAATATCGTAAAACGCAATTTTATTGTGAGCAACTTAAATTTGTAATTATTAAAAAATAAAAACAACAAAATATTAAGAAATTTATACATGCCTATATATATACACTGATGCGTGCATATGCATGTACGTATGTATGTATGTATGTGCATATGCATGTGTGTATATATGTATTGTTAAACATTTTCAACGCTGTAAATAAAATGCAAATTTATAAAAATAAAAAATAAAACAAAAACAAAAACAAATATAAACACACAGACAGACAGACAGACACATGCATATTAATA
Source organism: Drosophila leonis (assembly GCA_035045365.1). NCBI lineage: Eukaryota > Metazoa > Arthropoda > Insecta > Diptera > Drosophilidae > Drosophila > Drosophila leonis. The sequence continues at coordinate 7,988,720 of JAWNPC010000202.1, read as the reverse complement.
TGTATATCGATAACAAATATATACACATAAACAGATAGATATATATATACACACACACACACACACACACATCTTATATATATACATATATATATATATATATATATATATATATGTATATATATATTTTTATATATATACAACTAAAGAGAAGTAGAACAAGCAGAAGCAGAAGCAAAACCTTAAATTATAGTTAAATTTTTTCAAACAACAACAACAACAACAACAAGCAGCAATCTTGCAATAAATATTATAAATAAAATAAATTTAAAAAATAAAAAATAAAAAAAAAACAATATGAAACGAAAAAATGCGCCTAGAGGATTTAAGAAGCAAAGAAGAAGAAGAAGAAGAAGAAGAAGAAGAAGCATAGTTAATAATTATATTTTGTTAAGCGTTATTGTAGTGCAAAATATAAGCAAACAAACAAAACAAAAAGCAAAAAACAAACAAAAAAGAGGAAAAACCGAAAGAAAAAAAACAGAATTAAGTTTTAAGCTGAAGTTAAGCAACAACAAAAACAAACTGCAAAATCAACAATTGATAACAAAACGAAATTGTTCATTAACATAGTAAAGGTAACAAACAACATACATATATAAGTAATAAAAAATATATATATTATATATTTTGTACAAATATAATTAATAAACAAACAAAAAAAAAGATGAGAAGAAAAAACAACAACAACCGCAGCAGCAAAAACCAAGTACACTTATTAAAGTTTAAGCAAAACAAAAAAACAACAACCAATTTAATATGCAATTACCGTAACAGTAGTTGATAAATCAAAATAAAAACAAAACAAAATTGTAACATTTAAAAATCAAATATGTTTACTTATTCAAATTGCGCGCGCAGTGTTGATTTGCGCAATTTGCCGCGCCGCAGCCTCATTGACGGCGAAATTGTGCTGGTTAGCAGAATTCTGTTAAATTTAACAGCACCAAATGAGAACATTTGCAGGCGCTGCTTAAAATAAACATTGCATGGTTTTTATAATTATTTGTAATTTGTTACAGCATTTTATTAAATTTGATTTAATTTTTAGTCTTTAATTGCAAAATGTTAAAATTTAATTTTAAAAATTAAAATTTATTTAAAATTGTTACTCAATTGCACATGTTATTAACAGACATTGGACATTCGCAAAAAAAAACCGTTTCCAGTGCTGTTAAGCTTAGCATTGTGGCAATTTAACCTTTTCCAACACCATTTGAGTGCTGCGCCGCAAGCTCCGTTTTGCTTTTAAATTTAATTTTTTTCATTTACATTTTTTTTTGCTGTTTTTTCTATTTGTGCCTTACGTTTTATATCAAGTGTGTGGCTTGTAAAGCTGCAGCAGCTGCAAACATTTGCTTGAGCGCCATTTTGATTTCGTGTTGCACGTGATTTACTTTTCTTGCTGGCTCAATATGAAACACCAAAGCGCTAAAAATGTGGAGAAAAAGAGCGAGTTTGCAGCGCCAGCGCAACATGTAAACCCAAGACGACGGCGCCGGCGTCAGCGAGAGAAACAAAAGCGCGCACCGCAGTTGTTAGCAGAAAGTCAAGCCTGCGTCGAGTGCTCAGCCGACTTCAAGGTCGAATGGAAAGACGATGTAAGAAAAATGAAGAAGTGTGCAAAGCGCAGACGGCGACGCAACGCTAAGAGGAATGCGAAGGCGCCAAGCATTGGCTCAATGGAACAGATGCAACTGGAAATTCCAATGGAGTCTTTTACGGATTCGTCATTTGATATCCTGGATATATTGGATATTGATGAGCTTTTGCTAACGCCGAAGCCGACGCCGACGCCGACGCCAACGCCGACGTCGATGCCAGCGTCGAGTGTGGCAGCAAAACTAGAATTGAAGGCGACAGTGGAACTGGAAAGCAGCTGGTCACAGCAGTCTGAGCAATTTTCCATTAAAACATCAACTGAATTCCAGATGAAACATAAGGAAAATAATAATTCTATTGAAACTGGAGCTAGCAATCAATATCGAACAATGCAATGGGCAGTCGATGTGTTGCAGTCGCAAACCACTTCCTCCCGCCACCAGCGGGCGGTGGGAGACCGTGGCAAGCAAGCGAGAGGGGACCACTGTGCCTATATGGATTTGGATGAAAATGCGCACTATATGCAGACGAACAGTTATGCTCAGTGCATGCCCAATAACAACAACAGCAACAGCAACAACAACTGTAAAACTGGCTACGTCTCACAGCAACAACAACAACAACAACAAAACTATCAGCCTGATGCTGGCGCTCAGTACAACAGAATCTACCGTGACGCACAGTGTCCCGACTATTTTTACACTGTAAATCAGTTCAAGCAGCATATTTTTGAATATTACAATCAGTAAGGTGAGTCTCTTGAAGTTATAGATTTTTTATATTGTAAATTTTGATGATCAAATTCGAATTCGCATGTTTACAGTTGTGAAAGCAGCAGCGGCCACGTTTGAAAGCTTTAACTGTTGAAAGCTGCATAGGTCTGGCAGCCACTGCAAGAGCTTTTCACAAGAACTAATTAAAATTTCATAAACATTCAATGGGCATTCATTTAAATATTAAATGAAATGAATTTAATTATCAAATATTAATCAAAATAATTAGTTGTATAAGTAGTTTTGTACAGCAAATTGTAGTTATAAGAGTTTTGCTAAATTGCATTTGCTGTGTGCACAGTTTGGCAAGCACTGGCCACTGTGTTTACTTTTGCAGAGCTCTGACACTCACACTCGCATAAGTTACACATACGTAATAAGTATATGTTTATATGTATTTGCATGTAAACACTTGCTGCTTGCGCCACATAGGGAACCACAACAACAGCAACAGCAACAAAACAATGCACAGAGCTTGCTGAGAGCGTTTTTTTCTTTCTTTTTTTTTGGGTAGGGGTTGAGGGTCTGTAGAAGTGCAACTTCCCCCGCACAGAGTTCAATGGTCTTTTGACACAAATGATGTCAAGTTGAGCTTCTTGCTGCCGCCTGGTGCAGTCGGCGCTCGGCACGCCGCTCACTGGTAGCAGCAGCAGCAGCAGTCAGCTGCCGTTAGAAGCTCGCAAATCCTTTGTGTCTCTATGTGAGTGTATTTCGGTTTAACTGTTTGTTTGGGTGCCTCTTTGACTCTGCTGCTGTTATGCGGCCGGCATTCTCTCTCCAGCTCTCTGTGTCTCTCTCTCATTCTTCACTTCTTTCCCTGGCAGAGAACCTACCGCAATTTGTTTCGTGTTTGTCGTCGTCATCGCTGCATTTCCTTGTTTATGTTTTGTATCCAAATGTAGGGTATTCGGCTAAGTGCTGGAGCGTGAGAGAGAGAGAAAGAAACACGGATACGCATTCACAGAGAGGAGAGCATGTGCAGTACCGTTGTATTGTTGACTGAGACTGACTGTTGCAGCGAGTGCGCCTCTGCTGACGCTAGTGGCGTCGCTGCTGGTGCTGCTGTACCTGCGCATTCGGCGCTGCAGCTTTTTGTTATTGTTGTGGCGTTTCATCTTCCGCTTCTTCTTCTCCTTTTGGTATAGCAAATTTTGTGTTGACTGCACAGTGGACGGACAGTGGTGCGCTGTTGATGAACTCAAAACTTTAATTGAGAATTCATTCTTTATTAACATAAAAGATTTTATTAACGATTATAATTCAATAAGTTCTTATATTATCGAAAATAATATATATATATATATATATATATATATATATATATATATATATATATATATATATATATATATATATATATATATATATATTTATTTATATACATATTTACATATATGTACATATTTTACATAGCTAAAATATATTTGTTGATTCAATTTGATCAAAATGTGGGTGTATATGCATTTGCATCAGAAGATTTTGTTATTTGAATTTCCAAAATAAAAAAAATTACTTAAATAATTAAGCCCGGCTTGAGGAGAAGCTTGTTCCACTGTTCGGTTCAAAAACTACGCAGTTTTGTTTCAGCTTTCGCCTCGTCCGCTGTTGTCGCACAACTGTACAGCCCAATGGGGAGAGAGTAGCTGCTGCAGCAAATAACTGCGCTGTTGGCGCTGACGTCGACGTTTTCGTTGTCCTGGCTGCATTTATCCTGGCGGCAATTGAACACTTTAATCATTTAGTTCTTGCACTCTCCGGCAGCAAGTTGTGTTTTTTGATTATCGTCGTATCGTCGTCGTTTATAAATTGTTGTATATCGGTATAATACACACACATCTAGCATACTCACATAATTACACATACACACATACATACACATACACATACACACATGTATGCATCGTATATTGTGTATATCGGTTCAAATCTACAATTCTGTGCGTGTATTTTAAAACTCATTTCAAAGCGAGCCTAAAGTTCCAATTTTTCTCAACAAAAAAAATTAAAATAAAATAAAATAGATAACTTAAGCAACAACAAAACCAACGCTAAAATTGTGTGGAAAAAATAAGTGAAGAATAATTTTGCGGCGGCCTCTCTCTGTCTCACTCTGGCACTCAATCAAATGCAACTAAAGTAAGAAGGAAAAAACGGTAACTGTAAGCAAATTGCTGTTGTTGTTATTTTGTGGTTGTAATTGCATATTAGCATGTAAGGTGCCCACACCCATGGTCGATTTTTCGCATTTACATGTACACACACACACACTTAGATGTATGTGCTTGCACACTCACGATAGTAAAAACTTGGCTCAATGGGCAGCCCAGCGTCTCTGAGCGCATTTCTCTACACTTTGCTGCCAAATGCCGCCTACACACACACATGCACACATGCACACATACACACGTACACATTCGCAGTCACATACAGCTGCGTTTTGTGCAGCGCCGGCTGCAGCCGACATTTAACCTAAAAAACGCAGTCGACGTCAGCGTCGCCGCTTGCAGCTAAGCGCGCTCTCTAGCTTACGCTCTCCTGTTCTCTGTGCATTGCATATCTCAGGGCGCGCTCAGCTGACAGCTGCTGCCGCTAGTGCCGCTACTGCAGCCGTTGACTGCGCTGCGGCTGCATTCGCTCTCGTTCTCTCTATTTTTTCTTTCTGCCGCACCCAAAAGCAAAAGCGGCCTGGCTATCCTCTTGCTGTCTGATGTTCCCACTTCCTCCTATTTCATCGGACTTCGGTTGATTTTGGCTTTTGCTTTTGCTCTTGCTGTTGCTGTTGCTGTTGGTGTTGCCTGCTGCAAGGTGTGTCACTTTTTTGTTTTGTTCTTACAGTTTTTAGCCACTTTGCATTGCATGCCAAAAGGAGGGGGGTGGAGGGTGTTGAACCGTTAGTAAGCAGAAGCCTTTGCCATATCCTTTGCTTTGTTAGCGTCAATTAAGCGGAAACAATTTTAAACAATTTATGAATGAAAATTGCCGGTTTATGTTACACTATTTTTGTGGGCGGTTCAGCAGAAATGGGCGTGCTCGCCTGAGAGTGTATTCAACTCACTTTTCGGTGTCAGTTTGTTTTCCGTGTAAAAGCGACCTTAGCCGATGAATGTGCATAGTAATTACTGCTTGTTGGCATTGAGTAAATAAATACAAATATATTTTTTTTGCAATTTTCAATTGTGTAAGTTCAACAATTCAATTTTAATAAAAATTCAAAATATTTGACTCTTTAGTGTGATCAGAATTATTTCTCGATTACTTCTTTTAAGGTATTTAATTTAGAATATAATTAATTATTTGGTTTTTCTTATACTAGAAATATATTACAAATTTAAATATATTACAAATTTCTTTATAATATATATTTTAAACGATTGTCATTTAAAAGTTTGGTCAAATACAAAAAAAAATATGGAAAATTTGAATCATTTCTGCTTTAATTTGTCTAGTTTTTAAATATGCTTTGTTTTCATATTGACAAGTTGATCCTAAACTAATTTGGGTAAAACCTACAAAATTCCATAGATGTTTATTTGAAATTGATATAACTTAGTGAAACAAGTCCTTTTATTTTTGGTGGGTTGTCCTTTGGATTCTGAATTTAGATTTTATTCAACAAAAATTGTTGTTTGACTTTTTTATACAAGTTTTCTGCTACTTTTAGTAACAATTTAATTTAGTTTTACAAAAATATTCAAAATTATAAACAATTTTTTATTTTTATTAAATTAATTTATTTTTATTTTTTTTTATTAGATTTGTATTTATAATCAATTTTGAAATCAAATATCATTCATACTATATGAGTAAATCAGAACCCAACTAATATTTGGTAATAGAGGTACCAAATCTTTCTTTGATTCTAGATTAAAATTTTGCTTAGACTTCAAAATAATAATTTTTATAATATAATGCCTTACATTATAAATTATCTTATAGAGAACTTACATACCAAAACTCTTGTCTCGAGCTTTAAAAGTTTTCTAGTTAGGTTAAAAAAATATTGCATGTCATTAGCAATCATCATTGTTATAATTAAAGCTGGAAGATGATCAACTTTTAACCATTTTTACATATCCTTTGTTTAGTACATTTAATTCTGTTTGTCTAAAACTTTAAAGTTCATTGATAAAATTCCTCTACATATTTTTAGCATTTGACATCGAATGTTGACAGCTGTTTTTGTATTCTGCAAACACATGTCTTTATATACATACACACATATATTTTAACAGCTGTATTGGCTCTGTTAGTTTGAGTATTTTGCATAATGTCAATAGCATGCTTCTCTGTTACTACGCCATTTTACATGTAATCCAATTATTGTTGCCCTGTGCTTTGCTCACATAGCCATGTGTACATACATACTTGCATACATACATACATTCATACATGAATTGGAAGCGCTCTGATCTATACAACCACCCGCTAGGTCGCAGGCCTCTCTCTTACTCTCGCTGGCACATTCCCGTGCACACGCACTAAAGAACTATGCAGAGAGCATAGCAAAAATGCGCTCACACACTCTCCGCATGCACAACATGTACATGTAGCCATACTCTCTCCCACTCACTCGCACTGACGCCGCTCACTCTCGCAATCTCTTGCGCTCTCTCCCTTGGCTATGCATGCAATGTGATGTTTTGACTCTTTGTAGCGGTTTGTCTTCTGCCGCCGCGACGATGGCATAAAAATAATTTCCATGCCGCTCGCTGAATCAGTTTATTTCTGTTCTGTTGAGTTGCAGGAACGTGTTCTTTTTCTACTTTCCGTTTGATTTTATTTCCTTATTATTATTGTTATTATTATTATTATTCTAATTATTATTATTGATTATTATTATTGTTAAATATTTGTTTCGCGTTCGGTTTGATTCGCTTCGGTTTGGTTTGGTTTTTCGTTCTTTTGCCGTTCAGTTAACGTTTTTCAAATACCAAACAAAACTAAAACATAATCAACGCCAATTAATTTGCATAAGTTATCGCCTATCTTTCGGTTTATTTTGTTTTCGATTAATACAAATACAAGTAAGATAAGCAATCCCAAAATCAAATACAAATAATAATAATACAAAAAAAAGTGTTTCGTAATCGCGTCCAAATCGAAAGAGCAACAAGTTTTATTTACATTTCTGAATTTTTGATTTGTTTCCAAATGCAAAGGTATAAAATTTAGTATATTTCTTGGCATTTATGTAATTCGCATTTGCATTTCATGGCATGAAAATCGATTTGAATAACTTTTTACTTTTCTATATTTCCCATTTTCCACTTAACCTCAAATAATGCGTCGCAGTAGCAGCAGCAGCAGTAGCAGCAGCCGCCGCCGCAGCAGAGACAAAATCTTCATCGCCTTCGTTTTGTTATTTTAAAAATATTTCGAAAATATAATTCTTGGTACTTCTGCCGGCTCTCAATACATATGCCGCCGTATCAAAGCCCCGCGTCGCCCCTTTCGCCCCTCAGTTGTTTGTTTATTTTTAAAATATTAGTTTTTCGCACGATTTGCGCTGCCAGCGCATGCACAAAAATGCCCGAGAAAAGCAAAGGCAAATAATAAATAGGAAAAAGAATAGGAAAATACGCCGCAAAGGTGAAAATTGTCGAATTTTAATATTGGGAAAAATTCGCATGGAACAGAGCAGAATAAAACATGTAGTGGGTGAAGGCCAGAGGCATTGAAAGTTTGCTTTATATTTAGATTCAATTAGCCCATATCTGTATATATATATATGTATGTATATGTATATCGTATAGAACTGTGAGTGACCTATAGATGGGGTATACGCTATTAAGCTATTAGATACATTTTCCAATGTATTTTTATTTAAATTTTAATTTATTATTATAATATATATAGTTTACTTAATATAGTTAACTCTGGTTCTATGTCAGAGTTAACTATATTAAGTAAACTATGTATATTATATTAATAAATTTAAATTGAAATAAAAATACATTGGTAAATGTTTCAAATGAAACCTAAATAATATTCTGAGTGGGATTTATTCTAGGATTTTTTATTAGATTTTTATTATTATTTTATTAGATGTTAGGCCTAATTATAAGCAAGAGTGGGATTTATTCTACGATTTTTTATTAGATTATTATTATTCAATTAGATGTCAGGCTAAATACAGTAGCCCAGTTAGTAAAGAGATTGATTGATATCTAAATCCAGTCGAGTCTCGATAATTTGTACCCCGCTAAATCGATAATCGCGATAAATCGAAACAAATTCTATCCCCTTAAAAAAAAAATTCGTTACAGTCGAGTCTCGATAATTTGAATTTCTGTGTAAATCGAAAAAAACTGATCCCCTTGCCATTTCGAATTATCGGGACTCGACTGTATATTAAAAAATATTAAAAATCTTTTATGAATCAACATTAGAGATATATTAAAAATCTTTCATGAATTAACATTAGGGAAACCTAATCTTTCTCTCCTATTATATCAGCTAATCATCATAGGGTATACGCGATAGAACACTCAATAAGCAATACAAATTGAATTTTGTATGGATACAAATTTCAGAAAAACTTTGTACCTTTTGAGGCAATCATTGTATTTAGCCTGTTTATGCGAAATTTGTATTACATTTGGTTTTCATCAAATTGAAATGAAAATAATAATAAATATAAAGGCAATGCAACCTATTGGCTGTGGGCTTTTGGCTAATAAGAACAAAGGCTAATTGGATTGTTTAGCTAGAAATAAGATGAGTCAACAGAAAGAGGATTAAGAAAAATAAAAAACATGAACAATTGAAAAATTAAAATGCAAGCGAAAGTACTTAAAATTTGTTAATTTCATTTATGAAATTGTTATTAATACTAAAAATATGTGGAGCACATTTAAGGCAACAGAATTTAATGAAATGTAGTAAACTCTTGATGAGACTAGACGTGCTGAAGTCTTACTTGAAACTAGAATATTTCCACTACAAAAGGCATCTGGTATTCTATCTTGTTGAGAAGTTGAGAAGTTTTGAAGAGAAGAAGTAGATACGAGGGCTGCAATTTATATTTCGGGTATAGCAAATAAGAACAAACATTTTTAAATGACAATGGTTTTATTGTTTTTTAAAATATTCCCCCTGATGAACAATACACTTTTGCATTCGTTCGAACCATTGCTTTTATCAGTTTTTCCATTGCGCTTGAGACACCTCCAAAACATGGTTTTTGAACTCTTCAACTTCTTCTTCAGCGCTCGTAAATCATTGACCACGCAGTTTTTTTTTTTATGTGAGGGAATAATTAGAAGTCATTGGGTGCCAAGTCAGGTCTGTAGGAAGGATAAGTCATCAATTCGATATTTTGACTGCTTAACAATTCACCTGTTTGCCGAGATGTATGAGAGCTCGCATTGTCATGATTCGTCTTCCTGTAATGCTCCCTCGTATCGTTAGCTTTTGATGTTCCAGAATCTTAAATATCACCGACCTATGCGTTTTTATACACTTGGCCTATAGAAATATATCAAAATAAATTTTAATCAAGTTCTTGATTAGTAAATCAGGTTTTCCTGTTTCTGCTGCCCAAACAATTTACAAAAAGAGAGTTTTTTAATTTTTTTACCCTGAACCCATTGAAAATGGGAAATCAGGGTATAATCGTTTTGTTGAAATGTCAAATGTATGTAACAGGCAGAAGGAGGCGTGGCTGACCCCATAAAGTATATATATTCTTGATGAGGGAGACGAGCAGAGTCGATTTAGCCCTGTCCGTCTGTCCGTCCGTCCATCCGTCCGTCCGTATGTGTGAACGTGTCGATCTCAGAACCGATAAGAGCTAGAGACTTGAAATTTTGTATTTTTTGTATAGTATAGCACGCGCAGATCAAGTTTGTTTCAAAAAATCGGTAACTATTCCCGTTTTAATGATATCGATTAAAAACCTTATCGAAATTCAGTAATTAAACTATATCTCTTACATCTTTGGAGCTAGAGTTTCCAAATTTTGTATTTAGATTCATTTATATTTTATACAAATTTGTTTTTTGTTATATTTTGACCGCCGGCTAAAAAAAAATTTTTTTAAATAATTTAATTTACAAGCTTACATTTTTTTTCTTTAATAAATACATGATTGAGTATATTTTAAAACGCAGATCGGACGGTGTTCAGGGGATTATCTAGAGTTTTCTTACTTGTTATAATTAAGGTAGTTAAAACTCTAACAAATACTGACCTGGCTTTGATTATTTAGACGTTAGTTATCATAAGAAAAATTGACTATGATGAGGCAGGTGAACCTCAACTTATATGCCTAGTTTGGTAAACTGGTTGAGCGTATATAAGCTTTATAGTACTAAAGATATTGTGACATATATCTTAACAATCTATTATAATTTGTATAAGAAAGTTTCTAGTTTTTAGGCAAATTTAGACTTGAGTTTTATAAAGGAGATATTTATATTGTTCTGTAGCATAAAATTATGCTTTAGCCTTGCTGAGTTTTTATTGTCATTAATTTATAAATGATGTAAATTCTTTGTCAATGATTTTTTATTTAATTTTTTTTTTACTATTTTATTTTATAAAATATAAAAGTAATATGAAATATACTTATGTAGTTAGCAGAATATACCTTTTTTTCTTTTTTCACTATTATGCTAATATATAATATATGTAATATATATATTATATAATAGCAATAGTATATATATATATATATATATACTTCCATTTTATATAATTGCAATGTAGATTATCCGCTTGCATTGCCTTTGACCTATTTGAATGACGAAACTTTTTTTTTTGCAATTGTGTTGCCTGGGCCAGCTCTTCCATGATTAGCTCGTGCGTCATTTTAATTACATCGATTTTTCCGTCAGTTTTCGGATCTATTTCTTCGCGTACCCGCATACAGCAACTGAAAATGGACAAACAACAACCACAACAGTAGCAGCAATAACAACAATTGCAAAATAGACCACGTTGACATTTCTAGGTATTCATTAAAAATGTTGAACATGTTTCTGTTGCTGTTCTTACCTAGCCAGTAGCACGCTCCGCCCCGTTCGTGTCCCTGGGATCTGCATATAATTTAAATTAAATTAAAATAATTGATTTTACTTGCATTTCCTTTGTTTGCAGTTAACTTTTGGACATAAAATACATATATACATATATATATATATATATATATATATATATATATACATATATAAATATATATACTATATATATATATATATATATATATATATATAACGTATACGTAGTGGGCACCCACTAGCGCACTTATAACTAGGCTATAGCAAAAGGTTCAACTTAAATCAATTTCTGTTTTCAACTACCATTTGCTCGTCTTGTGCGTATTAAGGTAAGTGTGCTGCAGCTCAATCGATACAACTAACATATATATCTATATAATATATATATATATTTTTTCTTAAATGTTTTTTTTATCTTCTTTTCATTTTGTTTTTGGTTTTCTTTGCAGATTTTAAAACGCGTTACAGCAGTATTATCTAATAGCAAACTCTTCACAATTTATAGCGTGTACAATTCTAGTTTAATATTCATTTGACAAGCAAGAAAGCAGTAAAGTTTTTCACTTCATTTAACATTTATATGATTTTCTCTTTGTCTTTCGATTTTGCCAACTAAACTTTAACGATGTGAGCTGAGTGAATCTTATTTTGAGATAGTTCTTTAATGATTTCTTTTATTTAATAGAGGAAGTATTTAAGAAAGAGTGTTATTATTATTAAATAGAGGAAAATGTGAGCAAAGTGTCGAGTTAGTTGGGGTTTGTCTTGGATAGAACTTAAATCAGTTTGTTTAACTAACTGACTAAAATAAATAGAATTATAAACAAATTTGTCTAAAATTTTCAATCAATAAAGCTTACATAACTAACTGAATTAGTAATGTGATTTATAATGTTAGAGAAATTTGTTTTTAATTCTCATTATTTTTCATTATTTTTATAAAGTATTATTTTCAAATTTTATATTATTATTTTATATGTATACATTAATAATTAAAGTATAAAAGTAAGAGTAAAACAGGTTTGCAGGACAAATAGAAAAGGTGCTAAGAAAACTTATTGAAAGGAAAATAGTTTTATCTATATATACTATACTTGATATTGCTTCTCATTCATAGCTCAGTTTAAAGTTTAGTTGGAATTTTGTCACCTTTCGACTTATTCCTCTTGTCTTTTAATATATGCATTGCTTATTAGCTTAGCACATACATTTGAGCATAAATTACTCTCTTAACTATCCTATACCGATACAGCAGCAGCAACATGGTTGAGGGTCAGACAGCGGTTCAACAGCAGCAGCAGCAGCAGCAATCATCGGGCACTGGCAGCTCTAGTGCTGGCACTGGCGGTGGAACGGCTGGTGGTGCCGGTGGCGCCACCGCTGGCAATGTGGCCAACAGTCAAGCGCAGCAAAATGGTGGCTCAACGGCAACGGCAACGCCTGTGGTTGTGGCTGCTGCTCCAGCAGCAACAGCCAACAACAATGCTGCAGCCAACAGCAATAACAACAACAACAACAATGCAGCCACAAACAACAACAACAACAATAATAACAACAACAACAATAATAATAATAACAACAACAACAACGAACCGGATCCAAAAACCAATTTGATTGTGAACTATTTGCCACAGACCATGTCGCAGGATGAAATCCGTTCTTTGTTCGTCAGCTTTGGCGAGGTGGAGAGCTGCAAGTTGATACGCGATAAGGTGACAGGTGCGTATGCTAAACAATGGACAATTGTTTAACACAATAATTAAACGTTGCTTTCACTTAGGTCAAAGTCTGGGCTATGGCTTTGTCAACTATGTGAAGCAAGAGGATGCGGAGAAGGCTATCAATGCATTGAATGGTCTACGTCTGCAAAACAAAACCATAAAGGTGCGCTAGATAATTACAGTTGACTGAACCTTACTGGCCTTTTAACCACAAAATAATCTAGATAAAGTTATTCAACTGAAATTGTTTTCATTAGAAATCCTTTATAAGTAAATATCTAATAATTTGCTTTGCCAATTTATAGGTCTCCATTGCGCGTCCCAGCTCGGAGAGCATTAAGGGCGCCAATCTATATGTATCGGGTCTTCCAAAGAATATGACACAGTCCGATTTGGAATCATTGTTCAGTCCATACGGCAAGATCATAACTTCGCGCATACTTTGTGATAATATCACTGGTAAGTTAAGAATAAAAGAAAACCTCTACCGATATATGATACAGGCATGTTTCAGGCATGTCCTATAGCTATACAAACTTTCTCTCTTACCATAAGCCAAGTACTTAAGTTTTTCTTTATGCAGATTTTTGCCACCAAATCCTATGATGAGGAATACAATTATATTGAAGCTCATTAATTAATTAAAATATAAAAATGCCCATCAATCAAGCATGTTGAAATTATATAAAATATCATTAAATATCATATAGTTTTTTTTTAGTTTTTTTATTTTGCTACACTTTTTATAAATTAAGTTGATATTTCTTTAAATAATGCAAACAATTTGTTTACCAATTTATTTTTTCATGTATTTATTGAACTACCAAAAAAAAATATATCCACATATATTTCGATCAAAAACTAAATCAGATGAACATGCGGCGGGTAGGTCTTTTACTTTTTGTTTAGCTGTTTAAATCGCAATTAATCAAATTCTCATTTTTACATTGCTTGGCATTAAATTGTATTACTTAATTTTTTTTTCTTTTGAATTTGTTTCATATATGTATATATGAATATTTTAAAAAATTTTTATTAAATATAAAATATTTCAGGAAAAATACAAATTAACTAAAATCTTATAAATTGAGGTGTATAAAATTTTTAGGAAAATGTTTGAAGGTTAAATAAATTTGATTGTTTAATAAGTTTTAACTTAATTTCATTAACTGAATTTTTAAAATATATTTTATTTTTATTTTTAAATACTTCAGGTATTCAAATATAGAAGTTTAATTAAAATATTAAAAATTAAATTGTAAAAATTTGTTTAGGATAATTATTGAAGATTATCATTGCACTATTTTAATAAACAAAAAAGTTAAATTAAAGTTCAGAAAAACATTTTTCATTATATTATTTTTTTTAAATATTTATAAATGTTCAGGGCAGAAAATCAAATTGTAAAACATTGAGTTTTAATTATATTATAATATATCCCTTAAATATCCCTTAACAATTAAGTTTTGCTAACCCAACAATTACCCTGCTTATAAATATGTGCAGGGTATTTTCTAGTTGAGCATGCTCAACTTGTATAGTATATTATTAAATTTCTACTTTTCCTTTTGTTATTATTATTATTATACTCTTAAAGTTTTATCTTTTCCCAGTTTTGATTTTGTACTAATGCATATTATGTTTTTATTTTCCTTCCCTAAAACAATTATCAACAATAAAATACTCGAACCACATAGAATCGCATGCTGAGCAGCTAGATCGTATGTATACTTAATATTTATTTTGAATTTTGATTTTTTTGTATTTTTTGCTGGCTTTGATTTGTTTTGGTGCACTTTATCGAAATGCTGCCAATTCATATGCCTTGTTGTGCTAGCTGTGACAACTGAATTCGAAAATATATATATTATTTTTTAGCTAATTTGATAATTTTTCTGTTTCGCTTAGGTCTCTCCAAGGGCGTTGGCTTTATACGCTTCGATCAGCGCTTCGAGGCTGATCGCGCCATCAAGGAGCTAAACGGCACCACACCGAAAAATTCCACCGAACCGATAACCGTTAAGTTTGCCAACAATCCCAGCAGCAACAAGAACAGCATGCAACCGCTGGCCGCTTACATTGCGCCACAGAATACGCGCGGCGGACGTGCTTTTCCAGCGAACGCGGCAGCCGGCGCCGCAGCGGCAGCAGCTGCTGCTGCCATTCATCCCAACGCGGGCCGTTACAGGTTAGCAGAGCAAGTAATGATGCAGTTCGATATGGACTTAAGAAGATGTACTAATGATGAGAGCTAACCATTTGCGGCGGCAGAGACGCAGTAGTGGATGAAAATTAGATATTTAAGTGAACATTTGAGGGATTAATGTAGGCAAAACGAGTGGCTTGTAGATTTTTAAATGTTTTATAACTTAACAAACTATTCAATGAGATATCTCAACTTGACTTAAATGTAACTATATTGCTTAAGCAACTATACTTGGATGGAACTGCAATTTATGGCTTCTTCCCATTGATCTGCCACCAAAAATGAACATGACCGATTGGCTTCAGTTTCAAATTCGATGTGATTTTATTGCAATATACAAGGAGAGCATAATGAGAGTGCGCTAACATGCACTTCTCTTACATACAAAGCAGGAATTCAAATGTGTTAAAGCAATCACACTTCGCCTTTCAATGTATTGACAGCAAGAAGCTAAGCAAGAAAAGCAATAAGCACTATGAGCATCACAATCTGCTTTGCAGATATATTGCAAGACATTGAAATTTATAAGTTAAAATGTTAAAATGTTGTCAATGAAAACGTAAACATATTAGTTAAGCTTCATATGTTTCTAGCTTATCACATCAGAATTTAGCATTATGTTGAATGGGGTATACTTTTAAATGAACTGATTATTTCATAGAAAAGGAGATATATTAAGCATATACCCAAATAGATATCTATTTAAAATAAATACCTATTTAATAGAAAAAGAGAAGAGAAGTATTAAGAATATACCCAAATAGATCTCTATTAAGAATATACCCATATAGATATATATTTAAGAAATATCTATTTAATAGGAAAGGAGAAGAGAAGTATTAAGAATATACACAAAAAAATCTCCTATTAAGAATATACCCAAATAGATATCTAATTAAAATAAATACCTATTTAATAGAAAAAGAGATGAGAAGTATTAAAAATATACCCAAATAGATCTCTATTAACAATATTTAAGAAATATCTATTTGATAGAAAAGGAGAAGAGAAGTATTAAGAATATATCCAAATAGATCTCTATTTAAGACAGAATTAGTTAAGTCAAAGTAGGCGAAGAGAAAAGTTTTTACGAAGCTAAATGTTAACGAGAAAAGAGATTGTTGTTAGCTTAAGGATACAGATAAGTATTAAGTAAAACTATGTTGTTAGTATAAGACTTATATATTTATATTTATAAAATAGAAGAGAGATTGAGATGCCAAGTAGGAAGCAACACTTTTCAAATTGTTTAAAATTTTAATCTCGCTTTGCTGTCATACACCAAACTGAGTCACAGGCATTGATAAAATCGCTAGAGATAATTTCCCTTTCGATATGCTTCTCGTACCTAAATTTACTCTGCTAATTCAATTTCCCTTCTATTTACCCTTAGCTCTGTGATCTCACGCTATTCGCCGCTCACCAGTGATCTAATAACCAATGGCATGATACAGGGCAATACCATAACTAGCTCCGGCTGGTGCATTTTCGTTTATAATCTGGCGCCCGAAACCGAGGAGAATGTGCTCTGGCAGCTGTTCGGTCCGTTTGGTGCTGTGCAGTCCGTAAAGGTGCGTCTCCCAGTTAGTTCAAATAAGCTTTGTTAATGCTAATGCATTTCAGGTTATACGCGATTTGCAGAGCAACAAATGCAAGGGCTTTGGCTTTGTGACCATGACCAACTATGAGGAGGCTGTGCTGGCCATACAATCGCTCAATGGCTATACGCTGGGCAATCGGGTACTTCAGGTCAGCTTCAAGACTAACAAAAATAAGCAAACGTAATTATTAACCAAGTTGGCTGCTGTTGTCAATGCCAATGCGGCGGCAGCGGCGCTAGCTGCCAATAGTTTGGTGCTCAATCATACCAACAACAACAATTACAACAATCACATCATCAACAACAAGAACAAGAACAACAGCAACAACAACAACCACAACAACAACCATTCTGCCCACCCATTTGGCAAATATGCTAATCACAACAGCAACAACAACAGACAGCACAACAACAATAACAAACAAAAACAGCAGACAACTTCAAGCAGTAACAACAACAACAACAGCAACAAACACTCGCTGACAACAACAACAACCAAATCAGCAACAGCCACAGCGAACAATCGTCACAGCAAGCCGCCCACAAACGGCAACAACAACAACAACAGCAATATAACATCTACAAGCAACAACAACAAGAGCACCTCCTCCCATGCCACGTCTCATAGCGAAAGCGGCGCCAGTTCAACCAGCAACAGCAACATATTGAAAACCTCCACGAAATTCATCTACAATAAGCCACAAAATCAAATCGAATTGCTGCAACAGCAGCTGCAGCTGCAGCAGGAATTTGCCCAGTTCCTTACAAATGTGGCGAACAGTGCAGCTGGGGGCGGATCTGCTGCCACGCCCAACACACACAACAATAACAGCAGCAGTAGCAACCACAGCAACCACCACAACAACATCAACAACAACAGCAGCAGCAGCCATACAGCCAGCGGTTCACATGCAGCACGGAATGCTACAAACAGCTCAACGTTGAGCAACGCAGCGGCAACAGTTGGCAACAAGAGCAACCACAGCCATAACAAGAACAACAACAACAACTATCAATCCTCATTTATGCCATCTTGGTCAAATTGGTTTTTCTAATTGAAGCTATATGATACGCACCATCTGGTAAATGCCCTTTTAAATTTTCTAACTATTTTGTTTGTTTGGTTTTATTAATTAATTTTTTGTTTTTTTTTTTTAACTATATATAAATATATATATGAAAGTTTTTTAATGTTTACTTTTACGAAAGTATATTTTTTGTATTAAATTTAAGTTGCAAATTTTAGAAAAAAAAAACTGTTTATGCATAGGCATTATTTTTTTTAGTTTTTTGTTTTGGAAAAGTTGACAAAACATTTTTATAAATTTTGTTAAATTTACATATTTTGAATTTAAATATTTTTAATACTATTTTGTTAATATTTTTTCTTTTTTTTTTCTGTCAAACAAACAAAATTCACTTCATTTTTAATTTCCTTTGATTATCCTTGATTCATTTGCCATAACAGCAAATTTCTAGTCGCTACCAAAAAAAAAAAGGAAGAAAAAAAGAAAAAACTTATGGTTAAGTTTTTGTTTGAAGAGAAAAGAACATACTGTAGAAATAGTTTAATTCTTTGGCAGAATGAAATCTAGAAGAAGGCCAAACCACCAAAACAAAAGAAAAAAAAACTTGACAAACAAATGAAATAATTAAGCTTATTGATAACTGTATAAAAATAAAAAATAAAATGAAACAGAACTGAATGAAATGGCAACGTTTGGCATATGTTTGAAAGCATTTGCAGTTCGACATATGTTTATAAATATATATATATATATATAGATATATATATATATGTGTGTAACTCTTGCTTAAAATAAAGATCGTATTGCATTATTATTATATATATTTATATATATATGTATATGTACATATATTTATATGTATACACTTAAATACACATTTTTTATTCAACAACTTAATTATTCAATTCACAAATATCATCTAATCATTGTCATGTGTTGAAGAAACTTATCCAATTCCTAACTATGTTTACGTCTTTATCTGAATCTAACCTGACGAGCAGCAAAGAAATCGAATGTGCAACAAAACAAAGAACGAACAAATTACAAAATCTATAAAAACAAAACAAGAGCTAATAAAAATACAGAGAATTTTTCGAATACAACGAATAAATGTTTAAGAAAAATTTAAAGCTAAAAAGCAAACTAAATACCAAACAAACAAAACACACATAACTAAAAATCAATTTTAATAAATATAACAACAAAATTATAAAATAATAAATAAAACAAAATTAAAAGCATAAATTTTAAATGAGAAAAACCTAACACAAAAAAACCAGCTAAAAATATCTATGCACGCCATTCGAAAAATTGAAAAAGTCCAAGAAAAATCTCTACAACAAAAATTCTTAGCCTAAAACTTAACTTTAAATAAAGTAAAAAGTACGTAAAAAAATATTGACAAAATGCGTTTCAGCAAAACGAATTTGTTTCAACCCAAAAAAAAAAAAAAAAAACAACCCCCAAACAGCAATAATAAAGGAACAAACGAAAATATATTAAAAACAAATTGCCAAATTAAATGTTAAAGAAATGCCGAAGAAAAATTCTTAAAAACAGAGTGAAAAAGATTTACCTAAAAAGTGATTTGAATCAGAACTAACGGAACGTTTCGACAAATGATATAAATGCATTTAAAAAATAAAAACAAAACAGAAAGAGCGAGGCCAGGCGAGAGATGGAAGAGAAAGTATGATCAAAGTTCTATATAACACGAAAACATGGTGCTTGAGAGATTTCCTTGCAAAGCTAGTTCAATATACTAGTAAAACAAATTATATATATGTATATATATATAAAACTCTTGTTATATCATTTTATTTGACAAACTCTTTTTGCATTCACAAACACAAAATCAAATCGGGAATTGGGAAACACTTTCTTATTCATAAACATGTTTATTTGTTTCGTTTTCTAACCCGAGACGTCAACTCCTTTAACAATTCGCAATGTTAAGAAACACATTAAACTATGCTATATATATATATAAATTAACTCTATATAAAATCTATAACTAAAAAAAAAAAGCAAATTTAAAAAAAAAGTATATTATATATGATTAATAATATATTGATGTTGTGTATTGCAAATTTTAAATGTTTATACATATACATACATACCAGAACAAATTATTATAAATGCATATTAACTCATGGCATAAATCACAAACCACAAACAACAAACAACAAAACACTTTCATGTATACGTCAAGTAAATTTATTGCAACTATTTAAAACAACAAACTGAAACAAAAGTAATTCAAATATTAACAACAAAATGATATGTATGTATATTTACGATTACGATTACGATTACGATTATTAAGTATGTGTGTGTAGTGCGCATAGGCGCAATATTTGTAGAGCTCAATGGCTTATTTCCACATGAGAAAAGTAAGTGAAACAATCGAATCATTCAAATCATCCGGAAGTAGAATATTTCAATCATTCGAATCACTTGAGACACTTCATGCGCAAATGCTTGACTGAAATTTAAAAAACAAAAACATAAGAAGAAAAACTGGTTGCTTTTATGCGATTTATAAGAACAAAACCTTCCAAAATGAAACAAAACAAAAGAAAACTTTGTAGAAAGTTCAAGAGAAAACTATAAGAAGAAAACACCAAGAAAACCTTTTTTACTAATCGGGCGCTCACATTTTTTTTGTGCAGTTGCCAATTGGATTAGGGAAAAGGTAAAGCAGAATGCGTAATGCAATTATTATAAAGAAGAAAAAAAAACAAACAGCAACAAATAGAAGAACAACAAAAAGCAATCGATTATATACATTTTTTAAGATGAAAATGTTTTATAAATAAAATACCGAAGAATGAACAAAACCCAAAAAAAAACCAAAAAAAAAAAAATACATTAATATAAAACCCAAAAAAAAAAAAAAATATAAAAAAACCAAGAAAGTATTTTAAAAATTTAAACATATACATGAATACTATATATACAATATATTATATTATATATACATATTATATATATATATATATATACTTAACGGTATTGGTAACGAACAAAAACACCGCACAATAATATACAAAAAAAAAAAAGAAAAAAAACCAACAAAAAAGAGGATGAATACGTAATGCAAAAACTCTGATAACAAAAGAAAAAAGTTAAACTAATGCAAACAAGACTAAAAACAAAGAAAAGAAAAACAATTAATAAATATGGAAAGCAAGAAAATGGAAAACTGAAAACGAGCAACTTTATAATTTTTACATGAAAATAAAGGAAAGAAAGAAACGCAATAATGTTAACATTTAAAGATTGAACACAATGAAACAGAAAGAAACAGAAAACAAAGCGCATATCTTGAAAAAAAAACGAATAAGAAGAAGAAAAGACGAGAGAAGTATGTTGATGAAATCTATTTAAAACAAAGATACGAAAAGTTACCACAAATTTTAACTGTAAACCAAACAAAAAACAAAACAAAAATAACGAAGAAGAAGAAGAAGAATGGGAGAATATGGTACACTTTTATACTTTTACACCAGTAACAGAAATATAAGGAAATCTAGTGCATACACACATACACTTACGTATAGAGTCAAGGATCTGGCGACCTAGTTGTCGTCTGGTTTTCGTTTGTCGTTTGTCGTTTCGAGGCACATTCGCGTTTGAAACCCAAAAAAGGTTGTGCAATGCTCTGCAGGCGGAACTGGAATCGGAACTAGTTCCGGCACCTGCACAGCGCTCTCTTTAAATGTCTCTCTCTTGATACACAGTAACTCACACAGACACAGACACAGACACACACTAACACGAACAAACACACACACACACACGCAGCTCTCAAACTCTTTAACTAGTTAAAACTGATGAGCTGAATAGTCGAGCATCATCTGTGGGTAATGTTCTAGGTATTTAAATGATGTGCTATAAATTAATTAAATAGGCTTCTAGGCATAGTTTAACAAAAAACTGAACTGACACTAGTTGTTGATTTAAGGACTATTCGCACAGAAACAAAAACAAAAGCAAAAAACTCCCAAAAAAAAAAAAACCAAAAACATTCGAAAATATTTCAAAAATTTGTTTTTTAGCCCAGGCTTAAAAGTTTTAAAAGAAAATCCCTATAAATTTATATAAGCTAAGCGAGAGTATTTCTAAGACTTTTTATTTTCGCTATTTCTAGATATTTCTTCAAATTTTGCTCAAGAATTCTAGGTATATAGAAATGTTGTACATCTCCTACATACCTGCTATATATACATACATATAAATTTCCACAGTTATTTCCATACTTTAAAGATCTTTTTTGTCTTTGGTTAACGAAATGTTCAGCTTCTTCTCCTACACACAAGATTTTTGGTCTAAAGATTTGCAAAAAAAAAAAACAATTAATTAATTAAAAATACAAATAAAACATATAAACTATCCAATAAAAATTTCGTAGTGCATGTCATCAGTAAAGTAAAGATCGCAACAAGTTCTCTTTCTCTCTATATGTTTGCATTAAATGTTAAAAGTAAAAGAAAAAAATATTAAAAAACATTAAAAAAATATAAGAAACCAAAAAGAAATGAATATTATATTAAATGAATTATGTATAAACCAAAACTTAGTCGAAAAACCAACTTAGTCAAAGGTACTAATTTTAAGCACTCTTGTTAAATGCAAATCGAAAACAGCATAAAACGATTACTTCAATGATTGATTGATTGATTAATTGATTGATTGCTTGAGCGAAGCGATCTTTGGTTCCAGCAAGCTCAAGCTCAAGCTCAAGCTCAACCATTTGCATAATTTAATCAATTGCAATTATTTCTTATTATCGTCTATGGTTTAGCTTACGTATAGTACTTGAAGACAAACATACTAATTATGCCAGATATATATTTATATATATATACATATATATATGTATATGCATGTATGTGTGTGTATATATGTATGTGTATATGAATATTATATATATATATGTGTAAACTATGCAAACGTTTTTTTCTCGTCGTTATAAACATAGTCAAAATATTGGTGGACCGTATCGTATTGTAGTAGCAAATATTTAACTTAATCATCTCAGATAACAACAGAAACAACAAACAACAACAACAAACAACAACAAACAACAACAAACAACAACAAACAATTATTCCAATTTAATTACAAAGTGCATATTTATCTATTGAATTACTGTCGAATTCTCTCATATATATATATTATATACATATGGGCGCTGGATTTATTGCCACGCCCACCAACACACACACACACACTGATACACACGCGACACACTCAACACTCCTTAAACAATTTTCTTCAAATTTTCATTCAATTAACTTAAACACAAAAAATAAAAATGAAAATGAAAAAAAAAGAAAATATAATATAATATTTAAAAACAAAAACAAAAACAAAAAAACGAAACAAATTTATATAGCATATTTATGGTATACTCTGTGCAAGATTTATTAAGAATCAATTAAACTTCATTATGGATTACTCTGAGAATTTACAACAGCAAAAAAAAAACACTCACACGAAACACGCAATGAAGGAAATAACAACAACAACAAACAACAACAATTTATTCAATAAAGCTATGAAATGATGTGTTTAAAAACAAAATTTGATCAATTTCTGAAATGTCTAAGGAACCAAGTAGAATTTTTAAATGTCTAAGGAACTAGTTCAAGGCGCAACTCGGGTAAGTCATATTTCTTTAATAAATTGTAAGTGGTGTGGGTTGTGCTCTGCTAGTTAAGTTATGTGAAAGCATTATATATACTATTTGTATATAATTTAAATGCAATTTTAGACTGACTTTTGATTTTTCTATAATTTAACAAATTTTTGGAATTTATTAAAGAAAAATCCTAAATTTTGCACTTGAAGCATGTGCTCGAGCTAAAATATATGAAGTGTTATGCTCTTTCAGCAAATGAAGAGAGTATATTTATTTTGTACTTGGTCTGTTTTGCTCTACATAAAGACCTTAGTGATATTAAACCTAAAGAAGTGACCTTGAGATGCCATAGTCACGCTGATTAATGTTAACATAATATCCACTGAAAACATGTCAAATTGTATATTTTAAAGCTTCATAGTCTGGTATACTTTATGAAGTGTGTTACTGTTGGTCTATCATTATTACTGCTCACTATTACACACTGCTAAAGATCAATTTACTTTTATAGTATGTTAGGTGTGTTGGTGTTTGGAGAATGTGAATCAGTTTTACAAAGTGCGTTGCACTTTATTTATTTAGCCCCGTTTCAATTGCAAATTGGAATTCCGTATATAATATTATTGTTTATGCTATAAAGTAGGTATTTTTGATCGGGTTCAACAGCCAAGTTGATTCAGTTCTGTTTATGGGTTTGTCCATCGTTTTGTAAATACAGTAAATACAGATATACAGAGATATTCATATATTACAGCTGTGTTCATTAAAATAGAAGTGCGACTAAAATGTTGAACAGCTAAATTTTATGATAAACATAATAGTATTTTGAATATATATATATATATTTGGAATATATATATATATATATATATATATATATATATATATATATATTATTGAATGTATATATATTTCGAATATATTATATATATATTTTCAATGTATATATATTTTGAATATATATTTTTTGAATATTTTGTGATAAACATAATATTTTCAAAAATAATTTGAAACTAATATTAAAATGCCGAATATTAATATTCTAATTATTTCTAAAATATAATGTTTCCATCGCACTACTATTTTTATGAACACTGCTGTTTCAATCGCACTACTATTCTTATGAACACTGCAGTTTTAATCGCACTACTATTTTTATGAACACTGATTTATATTTATGTACCTATATATATATATATATATATATATATATTGTATATGTATACATAAGAAATACCTAGATACAATGAAAAGGAAGCTTTAGCCTAAAAAAATATTGAACGTTCATAAAATCTAAAAATATTATAATTTATTCTTACATCAAGCATAGAGAAAACCAAGAACTGAATCTTGATTTCGACTTATGTTATTTTAGCCCTAATGTTTCATCTGCATTGGAACATTTCTTATGTTATTTTGTGAGCTTTCGCTTGCATGCAAAGTATTTACCTTGAATATGAACTGAGCAGCCAGCAAAATAGAAGCTATGCAATACTAAATAACTAAATAACTAAACAGTTAAGTGCAGAGTTTTCCCCTTTTTCTCTCAATTAAAGAAATATGTAAAGTCAAATGGAATTTGACTAATATTAAGAGAGTTATGTTTGGCGGTTGGAGGTTTGGCGCAAGCACATCTAGAGGCAGACTCTACTTGAAGGTCCTTGAAAAGAATGTTGCATCTCGTGTGACTATTTTTGGCAGCGTGCACAAATAAAGTGGCTGTCAAATTGGTCGAGTTAGCTGAAAATCTTTGCTGCTGTCTGCATATGCTACGCTTCCCAGCTCTGCGCTCCCTTCGTGCTGTTTGCAATGGCTTTAAATGTGGCAAGCTTTTAGGCGGCCACATAAATTGTGCGCTGGGCTGGGTGGTGGTGGTGGGTAAAAGCTGTGGCGTTCGCTTGTGCAAAATCTTACATAAATTTCGGTGGCATGCGGCATGTGGACAGCTCGAATGGCTGCCGCTGCTGCTGCAGCCGCAAAGTGTACAACGCAATGAGCTTTGAGGTTATGTAATATGGCTGGCACAGCTGAACAGTTAAAGTACAATAAAGTTTAAGAATCACGTTCATAGAATTCGGATGGTATAAATATCCAGTTCTTGCCCAAATCGTTCAGAGACTCCACCATCAGGCGACTAAGTATGGACAAGATGGTGCTAAGAGAGAGAGAGAGAAACGTTTTCAGTATTTGGAATTAGTTCGTTCCAGTTGTGAGCCACTCACTTGTGATCCACATGCGAACTGGTGTTAGAAAACGGACTCTGCAAGGGATCCGCCACGACGACAGCATCGTAGGTCTTGCTAAACTTTTTGCGTGTACGCTCCGAGGGGATGCGCATGAAATTCGACTTGGATAGGAATTTCCAGAAGAGTTTCTCGAATATGGTAACGCGATTATCGATGGCCATGCTCAGTTCGATCACCTCGTTGGCATTCAGTTTGCGTTTCATGGACAGCCGCTTGACCACTTCTTCGCGTTCCTTTAGTTTTTTCTCCGCCTCGGTTGGCTTGCTCACAGGCGAACCGTCGCCGGCAGCGGCTGGGTCCAGGCCGACGCCGCCGCAGGGCGAGCAGGCGCCATCGTCCTCAGCTGTAGCGTCGTCATCCCTTTCCTCGCGACTGGACACATGGACACGTATGTTGAGATGCAGAAAGACATGCTCCACATAGCTGTCCTCCTTCCACTTAGGATCATCAATGGACTCGACCTCGGCCAACTCGGCCTTGGCTATTTGGGTGGCTGTGTCCAGTATACGATGCACCTCCAGCACAATCGGTATGCGGCGAAAGAAGAGCAGGCGATCATAGACGGTGACCTTAATCTCGCAGAGCTTCGAATGATGTCCCTTCAAGCGGAAGTTGGACGGCTCGAAAGTGACGGCAAAGAAGTCACTGATGATGTAGCTGCGGTAGACGCAAAATGCATTTGAAGCTACTAGGAAATTCGATTATCTAAAACTTACTTTTGCCAACGAAATTCCATGCATTTCTGCCCATAGTTGTGTAAATTGACGAGCTGCGTGCGACTCTCCTTGACGCACAGCTCAAAGCTGAGGCGATTCGGATAGATAATGTAGAGATTATCGGCAGATTCCCTATCCTTCAGTGGCATATCTGTTACCTCATGCTCATCTGTGAGTGCGCCACGTGCCTTGATCTTGTAACGTGCCTTGACGTTATCATATGTTAGCAATATGTCGATCTGCATTGGAGAATTCAAGTTAGCAGAGTATGCGAGTTTTATAATGTATATAAGAATTGGTTAAGTGAGCATAGACTAATCTTAAATTAAGCCGGGCTTGTTCAGTCTTGGTTCAGTTTATCTATCAAGATTCATCTTTAGTTTGCTGAAGTTGGAGATGCGCTTGGAAGAGAGAGAGAGAGCTAGCTCGCAATTAGAGTCTTACACTCTTTTCTATCTCACTATTTGTCAATATTATATGGAAAGTTTGACTTCTTTAATCAAACTTTCCATTAAGTCATTATCTCATTCTCAGTCTTTTTATACTAATGTTTTTATAATGTTTTTGTGAAAATGTATGTAACAGCCAGAAGAAGGCGTGGCAAAATATAAAATATATTCTTGATCGAGAGCGACGCCCTAAGTCGATAGCCATGTCCGTCTGTCTGTTCGTCTGTCCGTGTGAACGCCGCGATTTTGTAAACCACAAAAGCTAGAGTTCTGAAATTCGAAATTTATACTCGTGTATACCACGCAATACGACTTCATCATTTTTGTTCCATACTCCCATTTTCCTACCTCAATCTTTGACAATTCATTGCAATTCCGATTGTCGATAACTCATTGCTAAATTAGTTAGTCTTTGCCTTCAACATCTCATCGGTCTAGTCTATTGTGTCTATTTCAAAATTCAGCTTTCAGAGACTCAATTCCCTAGGGACTCCCATTGTCCCACCTCAATCATTGAGCATTCTTAGTAATTCCGACTGTCGATTGTCAAGCGCTTACCTCATTCTCATAGTCCAAGGGCCTGTACTCAACGAGCAGAGGCCAGACGCTCTGTCTGGGCACAGTCAGGTTCGAGTTGTGCAGCTTGAAGCTGCGTTCGCGTGCCGTAAAATTGAACGAGAGATGTGTCATGGTTATGTTCTGTACCCAAATCGGTTGTGTGACATGACGAAAGTTTCTTATATTTACGGGCAATAGCTCCTGCGAAAGCAGACAACGTTCCGGATCGAAGGCTGTCACTTCCAGCTTAAAGTTCCAAACAAATTTGCGATTGTCGTTGGTGCTTGAGGAGTAGGCGCAGAAGTTTAAGGTTTAACTGCGAAACGCACTGCAATACTTACTAGATCTCATAGGTGAGATAGTGTTCGCCATAGAGGAAGAAGTGAGCGGTCACCGAGATGGGCAGCACCTCGTCCGGCTTCAAGTTGAGCACTTCCTGGCTGACATGTATGAGCCGGCGATGCGGGCAGTGGAAGAGCTGACGGAACTGATTGAAGCCGACGCGTGTCTGCAGCGGCTGGCACTGACAGTTCTGTATGCGCTTCAGTTTCAGTTCCAGCGGCTGGGCGGACATGTTGCGCAGCCAGAAGATGATCTTCATGGGCTGGCTCTGTATCTGGCGCAAGGGAATGGCCAGGACATGTTCGAGCTCGCGCTTATTCGAGCGCAGCTTCTTATTCAGGCTGTGGGTGAGAGGCGGTCAGAGATTAGAGAAGAATTTTCAGCTCACAGAGAATTTCTTACCCTGTTATATCGAAACTCTCCCAATAGTAGAGCTTGAGTATCGGTGGGCGTATAACGGTTAGATTCTCCACCATTAACTTCTGATAGATTGGTGCAGCATTCAAGACGCCCACGCAAGGACATTTCGACATTTTAGGTGTGTTTCAATTTGAATTTATTTGAGAAATATATATTTGGTTGCTCGACAAGAGTTGCCTTGATTTCAAAGTGTAGAAATGAAATTTCATGTGTGCTTTGGCTTTTGCCTATATTTGTCACACTGTGCCTAGCCCCCGGCTCGACTTGGGCACGTTCTTTTAATGCCATTAGAAGTTTGCACTGCACGGCCCGAGGCGCCTCTGCATGTTGCACACTCGTAAATATTCATAAATGGTCAGCCGCACATACGAACACCTACGCCAACAGCGTGCTTGGGGGTCAACCCAGCGCCAGATTCTTTTGAATGCAGCAGCTGCACGCACACATGCAGTCTGCATAGCCCTGAGCTTTTTCGAGTGTGTTGCATAAAGTGGGATTTTATGGCAGCGTTGTGCGTGGCATCTGCATTTTGCATCTTTTTGCATACAAAGAAACTTCTCTGGAAAATGCTTTTTATTGAGCATCTTAATAAATTGAATAAACAAAACAATTTATTTGAATTATAAATTGTGTTTATTATTGTTCAAGTTGAGTTTACTCTTGCATAAAATATATGAGATTTTTAATTTGCAAATATATTTTATCTTTTCTTTTTAAATATTATTATTATAGTTTTTATATCAAATCCAATTTAAGATATGATAAACTTAAATATCTTCGGGATAAAGTAAATATTTAAAACTTTTATTATAGGAATTTAACATTTATTTGCACTTTTATAAAATATGAAATTTTTATTTTGAATTTATATATTATTACCTTAAAATTTAAAAAATTTAATATCGCATCCAGTTTTGGATAAAATGTATATTAAATATAATCGTGATAGAGTAAATATATTTAAACTAATATTTTTAATAGGAATTAAATCAAATTAACTTAATTTCTGAATTTTTTGTTATTCTCTTATAAATTTAATATTTTTTTAACAAATATTTTTACACTTTTTAAAACATTTTTTTGCTCTTTTATAAAAAATGAAATTTTTATTTAAAAAATATATTAAATAAATTAATATCTACACATTTTATTATATCGCATCCAATTTTAGATAAAATATAAATTAAATATATTCGCGATAAAGTAAATATTTAAACCAATATTTTTAATAGCAATTAAATCAAATTAACTTGAGTTTCGGACTTTTTTTGTTCTCTTATAATTTAATATTTAAAAAAATACATTTTTAAAATTTTTTAAAACATTTTTTTGCTCTTTTATAAAATATCAAATTTTTAGTTTAAACATATATTTCTTAAACAAAATCAAGGATAGAATAAATATAAATTCGGATATAATTAGGTTCCTTTTATACAAAATTGTATACGATTCAAATTATGAGAAATATTTCAACAATTTTGTATAGGAATTTTATAGAAAGTGAAGGCAAATAAAATTAAGGATTAAATAAACGTAAATTCAATTATTAAATTCATTAATTAGGTTTCTTTTATACAAAATTGGAAACGATTAAAAATAGAAAATATTACGTTAATAATATATATTTTAAATTAAAAATTTGTTTGAGAAATATAAAGAAAAATATAGAATTAAATTCATGATTTCGTTTTCATTTCAATTAAATATTTTTATATAGCCTACAAGTTTTTTAAATATTTTTTCTACTAGAAATTGAACATCTCTTAAATCCTACTTCTTCCTTTAGCAAACTCTTCTACAATATGTCGAGTTCGCACAGTCTTGCTCCACTTTTCTAAGCATTTCGACCTGAACATATTCTGCTCATAAAACTACAGGCAACTGCAAAGTCAGGCAGAGCTCAACTTGGCTAAACGTATATCCTTATATATGTTTCTTTTTTTTTGTATTTTTTGTTTTTCCTCTGCACCGCTAGCAGCATTGTTGGCAGTTGCAAGCAATCAAAACAATAGCCAGGACTTTAGCGGAAGTAACTAACGTGTACGCATTAATACATAAGCTGGCTGCAGGTGCGAGTGAGCTGACAATATGTGGTGGCAGATTTGCATGCAACTCAGAGTTGGTGCCACCAGCCGATACCGATTCCTTGTGCCTTGCTCCGCCCCCCCTGACTGTCACTGGCCCCAAAGGGCAACTATGATGTCGTTGCAATTCGTTTTGTTTGTCGATTGACAAAGTGCCAAAGGCCAAAACCAAGTTTATGTGTGAGTGAATGTGATTGTGTGTGTGTGTGTGGGTGTGTGTGTGTAAGTGTGGCAAACAAACGAGCAAGAAAAAGACATTAGTGCCAACGCGCCTGTCAAAAACAAACCCCAAACACGCGTCGCAAACGACATCATATGTGGGCGCCAGTTGCCAGTTTCCAGTTGCCAGTTGCAGCGAGTCGTGTGCATTGAGGCATTGAGGCAAAACATCATTTACAGTTAGTGCGCTGACAATTGCAGGCTAGCAGTGTGCGCATAAACGACAATTAGATGGACTCCAAGCAATCTGGCACAGTGGCTGCTTCAGATGCTATGTGCGTCTTAATGGGGCATTAAGTTGCAACGACTTCTCTAATCTATTTAGTTAAATTTCTTTTGCCAAAGTTTTGCAAGCCAAAAAATACTATAGTTTTGCTTACAAAAATACCGAACCGATTAAAATACTAAAAGAATAAGAATAAAATGAAATTTATAACTCTTTTTTTTGTTCCTATTTACATATTGAAGTAGAAATGAATTTTCATTTAAAAAATACTATTTGATATGAAAAAGTACGGAAAAATGTTATACAGTTGTATATTTGTTTTTAAAATTTGATTTTTGATTTTGGAAATTTTGACCAAATATTTTAAAAATTTGTATTTTTTTTTTACTAAAAAAATAAATTAGTTTAACTAGCAAAAAACGTTAAAAAAAAAGCTCGCTGAAGTGCAAGGAAAATACTTTTAAAAAATGAAAAATGGTATTCAGCAGTATATTTATTTTTAAAATTTTATTTTAAATTTGGAAATTTTAGCCAAATATTTTAGAAATTTGTAAATTTCTTTTTACTATTAAAAACAAAGTATAGCTAGAAAAACCTAAAAGAAAAGCTCGCTGAAGTGCACCGAAAATAGTTTTAAAAAATACAAAATTGTAAACAGTTGTATATTTATTTTTGTAATTTTATTTTTGCTTTTGGATATTAAATAATTTTTTGTTTTTATTAAAAATACAAATAAAATACTGTAAAACACCAGATTTAAAGGCGAGCAAATATTAATTGCTTTTATATTTTCTTTGTAAGTTAATTTTGGCAAAAATGTTTTTGTTTTCTAAAAGAAAATTTAATTAGCAAAAAACTTAAAAAAAATAGGAAAATACTTAAAAAATAAAACCAAAACTACATACAATATTCTTTCTATAGAGCGTAAAGTTTAGAGATAGTCGACTAAATTTCTGAAATGTTTTATAAAAAGTATATACAAATCAAATACTTTAAAATACCAGATATAAAGGATAGCAAATATTAATTGCTTTTATATTTTCCATGTTTGGTTTGTAACTTAATTTTGGCAAAAATGTTTTTATTTTCTAGCAAAAAACTTAAAAAAAGCTTGCTGAAGTGCAAGGAAATTTTTTTTTTAAATACCAACACTAGATACAATATTCTATCTGTAGAGAGTAATACTTAGAAATATTTAGACATAGTCGACTCAATTTCTGAAATGTTGATAGGTTTTATAAAAGTATATATTCTAACATTTTGTAAACTATTGTTATTATGTGGTGTCTTATCAGTATTTTCAGATAAAAGACCAAGCAATACCAAGCGCCAACTAGGTCAAATTTTAAAACAAAAGATTTTTAAAGGCAACAAATGAAATTCGTGTATTTTGTCGTGCTGCACATTCGATTTAGTATTTTTATACACATTTGAGTACTTTACAGTATTTTTCTATAATTCTTTTAAGCAAGATTTGTGCCAGAAAACAAAGTCTTGTTGCAATAGTACTGTTAATCGACAAGCATTACATCAATCACAGCCAGGCGTGACAGCATCGCATCCGCGCTTATCAATCGCCAACCCATCGAACTCCATTCACGTCGCTTTTTCCGATTCCGATCCCCGAGCGAAATGACAATGGGCAAAGTGCATGGCTAGAAGACAAGGCAGCTCTGTAATTGTCGCTCGTCAGCAGAGCCACGAGCTATGCGTTCGCTGCTGTTGTTGTTGAGTGTTTTTCTCTTCAGTTTGCCAACGTTTCAGCGCACTCGCAAAATCCACTCAAATGCGGCCCGTTTCCAGGCGTTCCGCCAGCTCGACTGTGGGCGACTCTGGGCAGTATTTAAATTGAATGCAGCTGCAACAAATTTTTGCGGGGGACACTTGGCGAGTTGCTGGCGACAACTTGTTGGCCAATTGTTGTGTGGCTTGACTTTGAGCAACTTTTCATGTTTCGGTCAACCGTTTTGTGGCCAATCAAAAGACCGTCGAGTACTGGGCTAAAATAATGTATATAAATATGTATAGGTATATATGTATGTATACACTTGTTAAATGCATTGAGTGCGGTCCGCGCCAGCAGCATAATTACGGCATAATTTGCAGCCTCAGCTATGCCAACTAATTAAAAGAAAAAAATAAAATAAAAAGAGTGCTTTTGGGGGCATGCCGGACTAGAAGTATACTCTTAGTTGCATGTTTATAATATAAAAAATTTATAAAATTTATAAAAATAAAATAATATGTATATGTATATCAAATAGATTTTTTTTTAAGAGATTTTATAGAATAATATTTTAATAATAATATATTCAATAATATATTTAATAATAATAATAATTTTAATAGAATAAAAAGTATAAAAATAAAAATAAAATAACATATATATTTTAATTTATATTATTATATTATTATATATTATATATAAATAATATATACTCTTAATATTCATTTATATATAATATATATTATTTTATTTTTATTTTTATATTTTTTATTGTAATGAAATCTTAATTGGTTAACGTTTTGCTGCCTTTTAGACAACTTAATCCAAACAGAAATATTTTATAAATATTTTCTTAGAACTATATAACAACTAACAAAATATATATATTGTATATATCTTAGTGGAAGGCAGAGGTTTTAGGGTGCAGTTGATACAGGATAAGTTTACAAGGCAATTATTAATATTATTAATATACATAATCATGTCAAGACTCGATCCAGCAGGTCTTGAGGGTGGTGATGTCTGAGTTTTCTGCTGGTACAGGTGCGGGAGCTAGCAGCTCTGAGAGCTGCAGTACCTAGGCCAGCCTGTTTGGGTCAGAATCTAATCTCTCGAGGTATTTTCTAGCCACCTCCTGGATTTTGTCTCCAATTTTTGGAACCTTAAGGTCTCGCTCTATGTCTCTGGTTCTCATGTACCAAGGGGCTCCAGTGATCTACCTCAGTGTTTTTGCCTGAAGAACAAGAAGTTTGTTTAGCTGCGTCTTGGCAGCAATGCCATAAACTTGGATGGCGTAGAAGAGGCCAGGAGCAAGGATGCAAGGATTTTAACATTGTTATCCAAGGAAAGCGTGTTGAATAAGAAATAGTAATTTATTTTACATTTTAGTTCTTTAACTTATGCAGTTCACGAAATGTGATAAAAAACTTAACTTGTTAGACTAATCTAGATTTTTGTATAGTTTTTTATTCAGTTTATTGTTGCAGTTTATTGTTTCTCCACCACTCTATAGCGCATTTAGTTCTAATCCTTGACTAATCAGGGGCCCAGTCTGCCGGTATATACATCATATATGTGGTACATCATAAAACTAAACTTATTTATTACTAACTCTAAGCTATTTTATAGTATTTCAAGTTTAGCTAGTTTCCTGGTCTTCAGTCTTCGCCTGTTATTGTTGTTAGCCAGCTTGGCTGTGAGATGGTTTCGCTGCGCTGCCAGTCTATCCGCGTATCTGGAACTGTGTTGCCCAATCAGTTCTGTGATTATAGGAATTACCAGATTCCTGTGTAGCATTGAGTTTCTCACAAACTAGTTAGCTGCAGTCCATCTTCATGCCGCTTTATTTTGTAAAATTTGAAATTTTCTTAATGGATGCTAAGATTGTATATACCTTACACCCCTTTTAAATCGTATACCACTTATGCCCCTTATGCACTTTATACCTCTCTGACTTCTTTGAACCCTTACATCCACTTCCACTAAGTTGAGGGTATAAAGACTTTTGCTATTTGCTTGAGGTTGACTTTGATTTACTCTGTTCTTCGCAAAAGTCTCTCAGAAAAGGTAGAGCGTAAATGATTCTAGCTTAGATAGAGCTATATCTAAGCTAGCATCATGCACACGCTGCACTCCCTATCAATCTAATAATTAAATTATAGCTACAATATATTTGTGTCTCATCTTACCCTACTCATATACATCTCAGTTTCCTCACCAAAAAAGAACTTTTTAAAGCAAAAAACAAGCTACCCCATTCTCTTTTAAATAACAGCGATAGCCGCAGCCTTTTGGGCGCCGCTCTAAGAGCATATGGCAATTAAAAAGTTTTCATCCAAGTAATTTTTTTTTTTACCTGCTCTTCAGGCAGGTGGTAAAAGTTGCCAGCTAGCAGTGCGTGTGCGTGTGCTCGCTGTCGAAACGGGCTGCATCGCATTTTCAGGCACTGTCTCATGTTGAGCGTGAAAAAAGATGCAGTTCCTGCCTTTGGGAGCAACCAACGGCTACAAAAGAAAGTTTCCCCAAAAAAATGTCGTGTTAATTTCATTTTCGTAATAGCCCTCAGTTTATTTGGTATCAAATATGTGCACATAATTAAGTATAGGTAGAGTATTAATCGTAGTTAATAAAAAAAAGAATTGCCCATATGAAGCATAACTAAATATTGGTGAAATATTAGAAGTATTTGTTGATTATATTAGTCTAAAATGGAGAGTATTTTTTAATGTTTTTTAAAGTTTTTTAATTTAAAAGCGAGAATATTTTTGAAGCTTTTTTCCGTTGTCTTTTTATACCCTGAACCCATGGGAATTCAGGGTATAATGGTTTTGTTAAAATGTCAAATGCATCTAACAGGCAAAAGGAGGCGTGGCAGACCCCATAAAGTATATATAATATCTTGACCAAGAAGACAAGCTGAGTCGATTTAGCCTTTTCCGCCTGTCTGTCCGTCCGTCCGTCCGTCTGTCCGTCCTTCCGTCTGTCTGTAGTATCTATATGAATGCGTCGATCTCATAACCTATACGAGCTAGAGACTTGACATTTTTTTAGATACTTGTATAACACGCGCAGATCAAGTTTGTTTAAAAAAATCGATAAATATTCCTGGTTTATTGTTGTCGATTAAAAATCTAATCGAAATCAAGTTATTAATTTATATCTCGTACATCTTTGGTGCTAGAGTTTCCAAGTTTTGTATTTAAATTTATTAAATTTTATATTTTATAGAATTTTGATTTTATTTATTTTGGGTACCCGTTTTTAAATAAAATATTTTTTTTTTTGTAATTTAATTCACGCTTTCATTTTTTTTATAAATAATAATAATTACATATATTTTAAAACGCAGATCAGACGGTGCTCAGGGGATCTCCTAGTCGGGCACCACCGACTTGAGTTTTTTTACTTGTTATGCTTATAGCTTTTTACAAATTATAATAAATTTTCTCTCTACCTGTCCTCCCAGTATTTCGTTCTCTCCCTTCTCTCCTTTCTCTCTCTTTTTGTCACTCTCTCTCAATATCTGTCTATCTCTGTGTCTCCTTCTCTCGTTCACTCTCTCAATCTCTCTCTCTCTCTCTCTCTCTCTCTCTCTCTCTCTCTCTCTCTCTCTCTCTCTATCTCTATCTTTCTCTCTTTTTATTTCTCTGTTTCCCTCCCCTATTCTCTCTCTGTTCTTATCTCAATCTTCCCCAGCCCCCTTCACTCCTTCTCTGTTTCGCTGTCCGCCTCTTTCTCTCCCGCTTGATTTCGCTTACTCTTACAACTCTCTTTATATTTTTTTATCTCATTAATATCGCCTTTCTTTACCAACCTCCACTCATCGTCTTCTTCACACATTGAAGAATAACCTTTAAAAAGAACCTTTCTCACACATTAAAGTTCATAAAGTTAATTTCAAGTATTTTTATTGCTCGTATATACACTTATTATATCTAGTTTGACATTGAATGCTCAGATGCGTCGTATTATTTGTATGAAAACATTTATTTAATTGCCTGTCCCATGCAGATGAAAGTTCTCAGTGCGAGCAGTGAGTCAAATATATTGTTTAGATAAGAGCCTGTTATTTAAAGTGCACCTGAAGGGATCTGGGGGCGTGGCAGTTAGTGACAGTCGGCATCCGATGTGCCCATTTTCTATGCGATGCCAAGAATTGTGACTAGCAATAAAAGTGATGCAGAGAGAGAGAGAGGGGGAGAGAGAGGCAGCTAGAGGAGTGAGTGCATGGCTCCTGTGGCTGCAGCAAACAATTATTGTTATTTCAATTTAAATGCAGCGTGCCAACCCCTAAACAATAACAACAACAGCAAAAGCAACCAGGTAGAGCCCCAGCCAGGTAGATCCCATTCACTTGCCTCCCATTTGCGGGCTTTGTGCGACGCTATCAAAATTATACACCTTGCAGCTATGAACGGAGCTGATGTGATGAGTGCTTGAGTGTAGGGCAGGGTGCGCATGAGATAGACAAAGGGGAGGAGAGGGAGGGGGTGAGAGAGAACTGTGTAACGGTTGTTGTGGCTACAGTCGGTTCATTGTAATGCAAATTACGTATACGCCATGTTGGACGCTGCTGCTGCTGCTGCTGTTCGGCCTCGACTTTTGCTCTACTAAAAGTGCCTTCATTGCTGTCTCTATGAGTGTGCGTGTGTGTGTGTGTGTGTGTTGTGTATGGGTGTGTGTGCATTTTGACCGTTTTTCATTGTCAGCTCTCAAAAATAATAATAATGAAAATGCGAGCTCTTTTTGAAGCCTTGCTGCCTTTAGTGCAGCTGCACTGAGATAGAGCCAAAACCGAAATTTGGTTAGCAAAAATCCAATTAAACTATGAAACAGCGTGGAAAATAATTTAGTGCCAGTATGCGTGTGTGTATGAGAGAGTGTGTGTATGTGTGTGTGTGTGTAGCTATTGAAATTAAAGCTAAAATCATGTTTGCTGTGCGCTGACTAAAAGAAATAAATCAAGTAAATGTAATTAAGCTGAAATATTTGTGGTGCATGTCGTGCCGAATACTCTAGCAGAGTTTTTCATTTGGTGAATTCAATTTGAATATTATTATTTTTATTTTTATTATTATAAAATTATTATATTTATTTTATTTTTTATTGAAATTTTCATTATAATTTTAGCTTTTTGCTAAGTTAGCTAAAACATTAACCCAGTAAATATATACGCTTATATTTATAGAAGATTTATTATAAGAATTATTTGAATTTTAAAAAAATATATAATAATTAAATGAATTAAATTTTTGAATATTATTTTCTTATTATATATTTTCAAATTTAAACTTAAAAAAACTTTTAAGAACTTTCTTTAAACTCTTTTGTTTTCTTTAAGAAATTTATCTTCAGTTAACATATAGAAATGTAAGTTTACTGCAGCTAAAGGATTTACTTAAGGATTGTCTTATCAAATTTAAATGCCTTTACAAAAAGTTGCTCTAGGAATTAGAATTTAAAAAAAAATATAAATATAGTTCATGTTTTTCTTATAAATATAATTGAACATTTAAAGTAAAAACTCATTTGAACAAAATTCATTTGGGCAAAAGTATTCACCCGTTGATCTTTTGCTGTAATTTTTTGCTTTAATGACAATCTATTGCTCTACATTTGAAATTTGTTTCTCTAACCCATTAGAATTTGTTCCATCCAGTCGAGAAACTCATATCGGTCAAGTGGCTGTCGCCAGCGCTGATGACCACACGCTCGTTTTATGGCATTTTTCTTCACTCTTATCAGAACTTCAGGCGACAGGTTCCCGTATTCCTAACGATTCTTCTCCTTAAGGGCTTCAAGAGTCTGAGATTTGTTAAGGCAAATCCGTAACTTCAACAACCACCTTAAAAAGAAGTCTGGAACGGTTAAATCTTATGATCTGCCCGGCCAAAAAATGAGAGGTTAAGCGACCCGGAAATGCTTCCTTCATTCAATTTTAAGCGTTGCTGCGGAGTAAACCGATTCATGGCTTGTCGATTTGTATTCTACGTTTGCTTACTTCACAAATCTCAATGCCAATGGGCCCCATTGGCCAAAATAATAGCGTTTTGCAATAGAATGATTACTTATGCCCCACCCAGTATATGTTAATCGTAATACTCGTTTCAACTTGTTTTCAAAATATTATGTTTAACACAAAATTTTGCTGTCCAACATTTCAGTGGCGCTACTATTTTTATGAACACAGCTATATGTCCATATCTTGAATTTAAAGTTGGACTTAATTCACATTCTTATTGGCTACATTGCTTAGCTCTCTGCATCTAAAAGAATGTGTTTTGTATTACTTCGCCTTATGTCTTAAAGATATCCCACGAGTCAGCTCAGGTCTAGTGTTCAAGCCTCAACAATTAATTTTATTTAATTTTAATTTATTTGTGCTTTTTACTATATTTCTTTCCCATTTACTTTCATTTTCTTAATCTAACAGCAACCATTCGCTTAACTACCCTGCACACAATATCTCACTCTCTATCCACAAATATCACTCCACATACGCTCTGCATAGGATTGCCGAAGGCTTAGCTCCATGGCTTATTGGTTTAGCTCTGCTCAAAGTTGAGCTCAAATTGGCAAAACTAAATCACAAACAGAAGTTGAGAGAGAGAGGCCAAAAAGCAAAATACAGAACTTGTTTCGTTTGCTACGCCCGATGTCCAGCTGAAAGGAAATGCAACATTTTGTAGCAGGAAATGCAGTCAACTAACTTTTCGCATGCAGCTTAAGAGCCCCATGCGATGGGCATCAGATAGCAGCTCGGGCTGACTTGACTGTGACTCGGTGTGTCTATTCAAGTGCCAGAGCCAGGAAGTTGTCGCATTTAAATGGAAAAACTTTAACACAATGCGCAAGAGTGAGGAAATACAACAACAACAAGAGAAACAACAACAACATCAACAACATCAACAGCAATAGCCACAAATGGAAAACATTTCAACGTTAACCGTCGATTGAAACAAACGAGCAGCTTAGTCATAGCCACAGACTGCGAACGGAAACCGCATCCGAGCTGTCATCAATGTGTTGAACCGCGATTGCAGCCGGAACAA
Source organism: Drosophila leonis (assembly GCA_035045365.1). Lineage (NCBI taxonomy): Eukaryota > Metazoa > Arthropoda > Insecta > Diptera > Drosophilidae > Drosophila > Drosophila leonis. The sequence goes on along the minus strand of JAWNPC010000202.1, from coordinate 7,949,106 downwards.
TGAAGCTCTACAGCCCCGCCCCCTGCCGCCCCTCTGCCATAGACCAAGTGTAGCCCAACTCCAGCCGCCCATCGAGCAAATGAAGCCGATTTTGGTTAAGTTGGCGTTTACAACTATGAAACAGTTATGGATTTGAAGCGCTTCAAGTTTTGGGAGAAGTTAGAGAGAGTGAGAAAGAGCAAGAGTGACAGGGAGAAACTAAAGGTAAGTCTGCATTTGAAGAGAGAGAGAGAGGGGGGGAGGGAGCGGCAGAGAGAGAGAGAGGCAGATAGAAGGTAAGTCTGCATTTGGCAATTTCTATTATATTATTGTAAAGTAAGAAAAGTTTGAGCAATTCGAACTAAATTTTGAGAGTTTTTTGTCTGTCTCTTAGATATGTTTGACAGCTTGTTTTTGCTATCTAAATTTATCCAATTTATATAGAATTGATGAGAGCTGAGAGATATTGAAGTTTTTTAGGTCTTGTTGTTCTTATGAATAGCCATAGGCCATGGCATAGTTACAACAGAGACTAAACATTGGTTAAGTTAATACTTGCATTAAGGAGCCTAGCAGTCAAGGGGATTATCAATTTAATTGTCTGATTAACAAACTACCTAGAGTAATGTCTTCTGGAAATAGCAGTATGTACTGAAAATGTATTTCTACAAGCACTTGCATTAACTTCATTTAAATCAGTTTTTATTTCTTTAGCAAAATTGGCTTCTTTTATTACAAATTTTATAGCTTTTAGAAACATTTATTTTATAGTTTGTTTATGCATTTAATAATTTGCAACAAGTGCCTAGAAAGAATTGAAAACATATAAAGTATTAGTATATTATATTTTAGTATATATTGTATATCAATTGTTGGCGTAGAGCTTGAAGCCTGAAGTTCATAACTTGTTAGCTCAACAACTCCATTGCTTGACGACGAAAACACGTCTAAGTCTCATCTGTGCTTTTATTTTAAATTTATTTATATATCAAATATTTTATATAATATTTTACGTATCGAATCTTAAGCTAAGCACCAATTTTAATTTCAGATTTTTATTTTTTAGTGATTTTTTCCTTAAGTTAATAAACTAAATTTTTATCACATATTTTTCATATAAAATGCTTTTGGACATGTTTGAAAAAATTTTTTTAACTAAGCTCATTGCAGTTCATAAAACTTATTTATTTATTTTTTTATTGCCATAAGTGAGTTGAATGTCATGAAATTTCCTTTATGTCACATAAGCTAAATGCAGTTAAAATTTTATAACTTTTTTTGTTGCTCTTTTTCGTGCACTGAACCCATTGAAAATGATAATTTAGGGTATATTGGTTTTGTGAAAATGTATGTAACAAGCGGAAGGAGGCGTGGTAGACACCTAAAAGTTTATATATATTCTTGATCAGGACAACGAACTGACACGATATATGTAGCTATTTACGTAGTTCCACCTGTCCGTTCCTTCGTCTGTCCGTCTGTCCGCCTGCCCGTTCGTCCGTTTGTCCGTCTGTTCGCCTCCCGTTCGTCCGTTTGTCCGCCCGTTCGTCCATCTGTCCGTTAGTAAGCCATACGCAGTACGAGTTTACCAGTTTCTATTTAAATTTTCTTATTTCTCTATCGATAAATATTGATAATTTGCCTACGTTTCTTAAGCTTGGCTTGTATACCATAAGAGCTAGAGAGTTCACATTTACTGCGTAAGTTCGCAAAATGAATACAGAGATTTTGTAGTTATTGCACTTTGAATACCGCCCATGCATATATTGGTTTGCTATAAAAGAAGTATAGAATGATTGTGATATCAGGTTTCAGGGTATCTCCTAGTTGTTCACTCCCCACCTAGAGCACTCTTACTTGTTACAGTTATGAATTTGCATCTATCAAACAGTCATCGTCAATCAGTCTGTCAGTCAACACAAACAGGTTTACCTAAAGTTCATATCATACAGATGATATTCTGTTCTTTATATATAGATTTGACTGTAGTTTAAGCAAATATTTTTGCTAGCTGCTTTACGTGCGTTGCCGCAAAACTTTTCACTTTTTTTTTAACTTTTTACTCTTGGCCATTTAGTATTTCACTTTTTGTTGACTGCCAACGGAATATTCGCTCTGAATATTTAATTGTGCGAATGTTCAGAGTGTGTGTGTGGGTGTGCGTGGGTGCTGTGTGTGTGTGTGTGTGTGTGAGTGTGTCGTTTTTGGTCTGTGTGGTTGCATATTTGCGGTGCTTTTTGGCTCTTTTTCGATTTTCGAAATGCGCTTTTAGTTGTTTGTTGTTTGCATTTCTTTGGCAGCGTTGTCTGAGTTGTTGTTGTCGTTGTTGTTGTTGCTGTTGTTACTGATGTTGTTGCTGCTTCCTCTGTTGTTTTTGTTTTGACAACGTAACTGACAACTGTGTACACAACATTCTTAGTGCTGGCTGTCTTTTTTTTTTGGCAGTTGTGGCTGGCTATATATATGTGCACACATACATATACACATGTATATATACAGTATATGTGTACCTACATATGTATGTTTCTATCCTGTATACATATATTATAAAAATGTCTGCATGCTTTTTGGGGGCGGCGGCTTATCTCTTTTCGCTTATGCACTACTAATGTGTGTGTCATCGTGTGTGTGTGTGTGTGTGTGTGTGTGTGTGTGTGTGTGTGTGTTAGTATGTTTGTATTCGTGTGTTAGTGTGTGTTTGAGTGCATGTTTTGCTGGCTACATTGATATGCAAATACTGCGGCCTTAGATGTTGACATTGTGGCGCGTATTATGTTGAAATTAAGCCGTAAACACAGCCAGCACTATGCAAACGCAAGAAAAAAAACATTTAAGAACTTCTTTAAAACTCTTTTGTTTTCTTCAAGAAATTGATCGTAGTTAATATATACAAATGCAAATATACTAAAGCTAAAGGATTTACCAAAGTATTGTTCTATAAAATTTTAATGCCTTTACAAAAAGTGGCTCTAGGAATTAAAATTTAAAAATAAATATAAATATAAATCATGTATTTCTTATAAATATATTTCAACATTGAAACTGCCACATATATGTCATTTTTATAATTTACATACATGCAAAGCGTTTGGAATTATAAAAAAATATATATTATATATATATGTATATATATATATATATGTGTGTGTGCGTGTCTCCTGTCATAAGGTCCAAAATATTTGATGTGAGTACAACTTCTCAGTTTTGGTTTGAAGTTAGCAATGTCTTCTTCATTTGTTCAGCTGCAGAAAGCGAGTACAGGGAGAGCGACATTCTCGCTTATTTTAATTATTATTAATAATTAATTATTACTATAAAATACATTCCGAAAATTTCAGAAATACAGTCGAGTCTCGATAATTCGAAATGGCAAGGGGATCAGGTTTTTTACGAATTAGACGGAAATTCAAATTATCGAGACTCGACTGTACCGAATTTTTTTCAAGGGGATAGATTTTGTTTCGATTTATCGCGATTATCGATTTAGCGGGGTACAAATTATCGAGACTCGACTGTATAAAAATGATTATACTAACAATTACACATTGTCTTATAACTACAATTATCATTAAAATTGTTATTTAAAGAATTCATTAAAATGGTGAGTATAACTATTACAAAGCTTTTTAATATTCTTAATATTGTATTATTAACAATTTAAATATTTACCACAAAATAGTAGAACGGGAGCACTGCACTGCACGACTGATCAGGTTCGACTGAAGCTGCCCAGCAGCAGGCTTGCCCTTATATAGGCGGCTGCCGCCACTCAAAAAAAGAGCCACCTCAGCGCTAGAGCGTTTCTCTGAGTTAGTTTTTAGACTCGAATATTGAGTGTAAAATAAGAGTCCTCTCTGCTGTTAGATGTTCGATGTGCGATCAATATAAGATGTTCGATCAGACAATCAGACAGACAGGCAGAGAGAGTAAGAGAAGGAGAGAAGCAGAGAAGAAGAGAAGGAGAGAGAGAGAAAGAGAGAGAGAGAGAGATAGAGAGAGACAGATGGAGAGAGAGAGAGAGAGAGAGAGAGAGAGAGAGAGAGAGAGAGAGAGAGAGAGAGAGAGAGAGAGAGAGAGAGAGAGAGAGAGAGAGAGAGAGAGAGAGAGAGAGAGAGAGAGAGAGAGAGAGAGAGAGAGAGAGAGAGAGAGAGAAGAAAGAGAGAGAGAGAGAGAGAGAGAGAGAGAGAGAGAGAAGGAAAGAGAGAGAGAGAGAAAGAGAGAAAGAGTCAAAGAGAGAGAGAAGGAAAGAGAGAGGGAAAGAGAGAGAGATAGAAAGAGAGAGAGAGAGACAGAGAGAGAGAGAGAAAGAGAGAGAGCAAGAGAGAGAGAGAGACAGACATAATTGGATTGGATCACGAATATACATATATTCATAAAAATATATATTCATATAGAGCTATATATATTATTATCCTTTCATAATTAGTAATTATTATCAACAATGTTATAATTGTGATAATCTTATTGATTATTAACTAAATATAATTCACATAATGACCATTATATTTATGACTATTTACTGCATAATCATTATCCAAATGATCAGGTTCAAAGTATCTAATTTGCCACAACATAAACCAACATAAAGTGCAACTGCTCGCATTGGTTTTAATTTAAAAATGCCTTTAATCTTCATATACTCGGCTACAGCGAGCGAGCACAGGCAGACTGATATTTCCACTCTAACCAATTTAAATTCAAATGCCGCTCTTATTACTTATAATAACTTATTAATATGTATATAATACATTCAAATTCTATAAAATAAGCGTAGTATGAATGCAATAGTTGATCTACGCGGTATCTTCTAGTCAGGCACTTCCCACCTAGAGCACGATTACTTGCTCTAAACTTTAACCAAAATTGTGAAAACAAGTTCAACGCGAGTTTCTGCTTTAGTCTGTGCGACAACAAATATTTGTCATAATAAGATTATATGTTTATCAAATTTAAATCCATCCCTAATAACTATTTTCAGTCTCTGTTCTTCGCATCAATCATAGCTATTATTCATGTAATTTAGACGTATTACACTGAGCCATGTCCTCATGCGAATATGTTTCCAATTTGAATATGAAAAAGTTATGGAACATACAGAACATAGTTCTCCACTGTTAATCACATCATTTCAATGTAAAGGGGGGAGAGATAATGAAGCTCTCCTCCACCCACGCCGCCTCTCCACTTCGATGACATTCCTACAACATTTCGCAACACATTTCACATGTTAATGCCGCAGCAGCAGCAGCAGCAGCCACAAAGCTGCAAGCTGCAACAACCATTATAAATGTCATCACATTTCAATAACAAGCTCCAATTTATCCCCCTTCTCTCTCCTCTCTTTCCTCTCTCTCTCTCTCTCTCTCTCTCTCTACCTCCCTGCCACACATCAAGCAGCGCAACAAATTTCACATGTAAAATAAATTTGAGCTCCACAAAATTGCAAACTAATCAACATATTTTTACTGGTTCTCTGGTGCTCTGGCTTTTTGGTTAGAAGCTAATTTATGGTTTGTGATGATGTGTAATAGGCTTTCAAGTGGGGTATATACGTTTTAGTTACATTGTGATAAATAAATAAATAAAATATTTTAAAAAATATATAATATAAATATATTTTTAATTTATAAAATAACTTTGAACTTCTTGTCTTAATTTCTACTTTTATGCCTTCGCCTTGATTATCCAAATAAAATAAAATAAAATCCAAATTAATAATTAAATTAAATAAAATAGTCAAAATGTTTTTAAAAGATTTTGACTATTTTTTTTTTGTAATTTTCCAATCATTTTTGTAATTTTTTTATTTAAAACAATTTTTTTCTTTTAAAATTTATTTTTTAGAATTTTTGTTTAAGACTCTAGTTTTTAAACAACAAAAAAACTAGTTTTAAAGCTGATATAAATGTATACCAAAAATCTTCACAAAACATTGTTGGAAAATTAAAAAAAAAATTATTTGAAAATATTTAAAAATTAACAAAAAAATAATTATAAAAAATTTTTTTTTAATTATTGGAAAATTTTTTAAAATGATTGAAAAACTTTAAAATTAGTGGAAAACTTTTAAAAATGATTGAAAAATTAAAAAAAAAAGTATTAAAAAGAAAACAATGGAAAACTTTAAAAATTTAAAAAAATGTTGGAAAGTTTTTTGAAGTTTTAAAAATCATATTTTTACAATTCAAGCTTAAATTTGTCTGTTTATATGGATTTAGGTATAACTTGTTATAAAATTGTTAGCTAAAGCTTCTCGTAAGGCTTTAAACATATTAATACAACAAATAGATTAAAATAGGCAAAACAAAAACTATAAAATATATAATATAATAAATGAAATGATAATATATTTATTCAAATAATATTTTGATTTAAAATTCATTCAAACTTAAGATATTCATAAATCATAAATGAATTTATAGCACATACAAAATTTATATAGTTATACTACATTTTGTTAAGTATACTAAAAATATTTTCTTTAACTAAAAATAAACTCTAATTTAAAGGGAGTTTTTTGTATTAAGAACTAGTTCACTTTGCCTATTACTGCCAGCTGGCCCCGAGTATAAATTCGAATTTTAATTTTATTTTAAATTTCATTTACAACATTTAGCAATGTTGGCCATGTGGCCATGCAGCTATAGAATGGCCTAAAGCACATGGCCACAATACTTTGCAGCTTCGAATTGCATTAACTATAAAATCCACGCGTTGGCTGTAAATAATATATTCAACTAGCCCATGGCACATCACTGTGTTATTAATAACACTCAATTAACACGCCCACACACACTCACACACATTATATTATGTTGTAACTCTGTATACTGCATTCAAAGCAGCTGCTTAAGCCGTAGTTAAGGCCCTCAATCGACTCCTCGGGCCATTTGCAGCTTCATTAAAACGCATATAAATCAATTAGTCGACTTATTGCCTTCATTCCTAGGCCCTGCCATTCTCCTAGTTGAGCCTTCGTCCTTGGCCTCAACTCTCTCTCTCTCTTGCTCTCTCTCGGTCTTGCATCATAAGCTGAGCGCTTAATTTACTTTTGGATTTTTATTGGCCCAGTTAGTGTGCCTTGGGCCACGTTTGTGGCAAGTTACCTTGGCTACCTCACTATTAAGCTGATTAATTACGACAATTTTGACATTTGGCCAGTGTTGGACAACGCTGCAGCATGTCGGCCAGTGTGCCAAAACTTAATCAACGAATTGAACGACGACAGGAGAAGCAAGGTTAGGGATGGCAGTTGGATAAGTATATAGATAGGGTAGATAGATATATGAGAGAGATAAATAGATAGATACATTTATAGATGAATAGATATGTAGATAAAGAAAAAAATTTATAGATGTGTGAATAGACTGATAAGTAGATAGATGGAAGGGTAGATGTAGAGATTGTTAGATAGACAGATGAACAATGTGGTAATCCAGTTAGATATGGTTAGATAGGTAGTTAGTTGAAAGATGGATATATATGTATAGATAAATAGATAGATATTCAGATAGATAGATAGAAAAGTGGATAAATGAATAGATGAAGCGATGGAAAGATAGATACTTGTAAGTAAATGTATTGATGGGCAGTTAGATGATGGATAGATGATGAATAAAGAATTCGCTAGATGGATAAATATATAGATATATAGAGAGATTGATAGATAGATTAAGGTAGCTAGAGGTAGTTGGATAGAAGCACAGATGGTTATATAGATACATATATTCATTACATAATATTCAGATACATAAATATATAATATACAGAAAGATATGTATATATACATGTCGGCATAAGTCTGCGTACGGCTCACACTCGCCGAAAGTTAAACTTTCAATTAAAAATGACAAATTAAATTTTATTTATTTCTTTCAATTTTAAGTTCTTTTTTATGGTTTGGTTTGCAACTAAAATAACAAAATTAAATTTATTTAAATTAAATAACAGAACATACTTCAAGTTAAGGCGGCCAAAAGTCTACGTACGCTTTGTTTTTTTTTATATATTTTTGCTAAAGCTAAAAGGATGTTGGATAACCTTTCTGCTTTATAACTTCTGCCAACCTTCTTGGCATTGGTCTCTATTGACGAATGGGTCCTCTTGACTATGCCCCCAATAACTCGGAAGCTTTTCCCCTTCTTCCACAAATTTACAATAATTTTTCTCTCTGACAGAGAGATTTCCTTCTTTCGGCCATTCATTTCGTATTTACTTATATATATAAAATTATTTGTAAATATAAAACCATTTGGACAATAGAATTGACTTGGAACATATTTTTTGCTAATAAAATAGAAATGTTATGCTAAAAAAACAGCTGTACTTAGACTTATGCTGCTCTGTGTATATAGATGGATAGATATTCAAATAAACATATAGTAAGGTAGCTAGACATTGTTATCTAGTTATTCAGTTATATAGATCAAAATATTGAGAGCTAGATGGTCAGATAGATGGATAGATTGATGGATTTCTGAAAGAATTTGTATACGACCCATTGTAAGCTCTCTCTATATCTAAACGTTTTCCTTTTTTTTATAGCTGAACTCATTAGATAAAATGGATGCTTTCTTGAAATATATTCAAAGGGGCAGTTTAAGGTCCTTAACATTATTATACACATTATCTAGATAGTTCTGCTTCTATCTCTTGAAATTTGGCAATATTTTCATAATCAGTAAACTAAACAATTTTTTTTATCAAAATTGCACAAAAAAACTTATTGCTAATTGCCCGATAGTCTTAAACTTTAGTATAAACACATAGTGGGATGCCCCACTTATGCGCTGAAAAATTCATAAAGATTGTATATCTAGAACCATAGTTAGCTAAGAACATACTTGTATAACATGTATAGTAGGGGGTAGTGCGAAGGGGACTCGCTATCAGCAAAGCGAGCATGAAATTTCTCTATGCATGCATAAAAGAAGATTCATTCAAACAGTATCGCTGCGGTCACGGTATCCCATAGTCGTTCACTTCCAACTCAAAGCACACTCTTGAGCAAACTTCAAACTCTGCCTCAAGTCGGGCAAACAAATTTGGTGTCTTAGCAGAGATTTTTCATTCAAATAGACGTTGTAAGTGTCGTAATGCTGGCGAGTCCATTTTGTTCTGTTGTGTAAACAAAACAAATGAAAATTCGTAGCTAATTGGAAGCGGCCACAAGTTGTGCGTCTTGGCGAACATTTTCGTTGCTGTTTGCAGATGGATTTTCATTTGGTGTTGCTTACAGAGTGTGTAGGCTGGGGGGGGTGGTGGGCGGTAAATAGAGCAAACTTTTTGGTAGATCGGCTAATGAGGCTTTTCGGCAAGTCGCAGTCGTTGTCATGCATACCTAAAACATTATTAAAAGTCAACTTCTATTTGCCAGGACAAAACAATTCATTTCAGCTCAGGCATAACGAACTGGCTGGCAGTGGCCAAGCAAGGACATTATACATACATAAAGTGTGTGTAGATAAATAGGTGTAGCGCCCAGCGCCCAACGCCAAGTGTTTGCCATAAGCCAAAAATTGGAGCACCGATTTGTTGCCTGACTCGTGCAATGCGGCGTATGAGCAACAGCTGCCTAATGGCAGCAACGCGCGCTGCCTCACCTCTCTCCCTCTCTCTAACTCTCTCTCTGGCACTTTATACCCTGAACCCATTGAAAATGCGAAATCAGGGTATAATGGTTTTGTAAAAAGTGTAAAATGTGTGTAACAGGCAGAAGTAGGCGTGGTATATTCTTGATCAGGACGACGAGCTGAGTCGATATAGCCGGACAGACGGACGCTGTCCGTCCGTCCGTACATATGTATGTATCTCAGACCCTATTAGATCTAGAGACTTGAATTTCTTTGTAAGTCCCTGTATAGCACGCACATATCAAGTTTGTTTTTAAAAAATCGATAACAATTACCGCTTTATTGTTATTGATTAAAAACCTAATCGACATGCAGTTAAACAATTATATCTCGTATACCTTTGAAGCTAGTAGAGTCGCCAAATTTGAATTTAGATTTATTTATATTTTATACAATTTGGATTTTTGTTATATTTTATTTTATATACATAATTTGTATTATTTATTATATACATATAATTTAATTTTAATATAAATATAATATTTTTTTATAAATTAATTATAATATATATATATTTTTATAAATTATTTTTAAGATAAATATAATATTTTTTTATAAATTAATTTTAATATAAATATAATTTTTTTTTTATAAATTAATTTTTATATAAATATAATTTTTTTAAAATTTAATATTAATACAAATATAATTTTTTTTATAATTTAATTTTATTAGCTTACATTTTTTTTGCTTTGATAAATACATAACTGCTAGATGTATTTTAAAACACAGAGCGGACGTTGTTCCGGGTATCTCCTAGTCGGGCACCATCGACTAGAGTTTTTTCTTTCTTGTCTGCACTTTTTTTCGTGCTCGTTAAGCTGCTCACACATGCAGTGGAATAGGTTAACTTATCTCTGGCCTCCATAAAACGTTGGCCATAATTCAAGTGCTTGTTGCGCTCCGCGGAAAATAGGTTTATTATTTATAATAATTATTATTATTTTTGCTTATAATTTACTTTCGCTTGTAAACTTGTTAGGCAAGGGAATTTTGGTGAAATGTTGAGCTATATATGTAAAGAGAGTATAGATAAGGAAGACTCTTATAACTTAGTTGTTAATAATAGTTTTTTTACTGTAAATCGATTTTTTAATGTATGTATTTAAGAAAACCTGTTAAAAAAAATCTAAGAAATATTTATAATCCTTATTTAATTGAAATCTAACATTTAAAATAGTATTCATATTTAATAATAATAAATTTAAATCAATAATGTTTATAATGTATTTAAGAAAACTCTTAAGCATCTTTAAAAAAATCTCAGAAGTATTTATAATTTTGATTAAATTTATAACCAACTCCAAAAATACTTTTAATATTTTTAAAAAATAACGAAATAAATTTAAGCCAAACTGTTAATATTGTATATAAGAAAACTCTTTAACATCTTCATACAAAATCTCATAAATATTTATTTAATTTATAAAATTTATTTAATTTTAAACTAATTTCTAAAATAATATTCATATTTTTAAAAATTATCAAAATACTTTTTAAGCCTAACTAAAACCCAAATATCTTTGAAGAAAGTTAACATTTCTTGATTACTTCAATTTCAAAGTTGCTTAACATTTATTAATTCTTGCATGCGATAAATTTGTCTAGTCTGTTAAATATCCACAACGGTTCATGTCTTCACTAATGTTAAGAGACATTTGCAATGTAAATATAAGTGCCATGTTAAACAAGCAAGCGCTGTTAACATCGCCCGTTGTTCAATCTCTTAACAGCAGGCAGTTGGACCAGCTGCACTGATATTTTCGTTCGACTGCGTTTCATGGCAGACTCTTGTTTTGGTTTGGTGCAAATGCAAGGCCTAAGCACGAGCGCTTGGCTTGAGCCAGGCCATAAAGCAAACACAGCGCCGCGGGGCGCGACCTGGTTTCTCAATCAATATGTCAACCATTTGGCAAATAGCGAATGATAAACAGACGCCCAAAAAGGCAGCTGCACACGGAAAATGACCGGGTAACAGACAGAGAGAGAGAGAGAGAGAGAGTGAGAGAGAGTGAGTGAGTATGAGAGTGGGGTCGAGAGAGCGCATTTAACAGAGCGCTGTTCCTTACACACAAGTGTTAGAGCAGGACCGCGGCTGTAGCTTAACAGCGCGCTGTTAATCCAAGGAGTATGAGAGAAGGGACGAGAGAGCGTCGCGACTTTTGACTCTAGCAGAGCACTGTTACTAACATACAAGCGCGTTGCAGCTGAACAGCGCGCTGTTAATCGCACAAGTATGAGAGTGGGGACGAGAGAGAACATCGCTGTAGCTTAACAGAGCGCTGTTAAGCACACGCACTCGGCTATAAAAACTGTACGCGCCCAAAAGTACAATTTTTTATGGCTTTTTTTTTTGGCTGGCGACCTGCTGGCGTCTTTAATCGTACGCTGCGAATTGTTGGCCAGGCAAATGTCTGGTATTTAAATAAAATAAGAAATCGCGTCTTTATTTTTATTGCTGGTAAACAATTGCAGCTTGTTTGGGCTGTCGTAAAAGCCGGGCTAAAAGTGTTCCACAATCCAGTCAGCCAGTCAGCCAGCCAGCCTTAACGAAGTGTTAAATCTTTAAGCAAATTTCGTGCAACACTCGAGGTTGGCTTAGGCAAAGCGGCTAAAAGTAGGTGTTAGATGCTTTGTAACGCCCATTGAGTGTCAGTCAATTTGCGAATTACTATTTCACCTGCCTGAGGGTCATCATTTCGTCGTGTGTCCAGTCCAGTCCTCTGTATACCTTGAGCCTTACCTTTACCTTTACCTTTTTTGCAGCCTTCTCTCAAGTGGGCGGCCTAAATTCTAAAATGAAAAGCTCAGCGGGCAAGCCAATAAGAATGAAAGGTTGACCCTTGTCGATATCTAAGATAGTCGCTGTTGAGATACGCTTTCGCTTGAGGAGTCTAAGGGCTTGAAATGCTCATAGATAATGGAGTTTGATATGATCTATATAGACAGACATAGTCAGATAATAGATGACATATTTATAGGGCAGGTGTGAAGCGCTTGACGAAGCTATACTCTACTCTCTCTCTTGCTACTTTCTCTCTTTCTCTCTCTCTCTTTCTATTTTTCCACTCTCTCTTTGATTTTCTCTATAATTCTAAGTGAAAGTAGAAATTTTATTAGAATATCTAAAAAAAGATAAACATATATACAGCTGTGATCATAAAAATAGTAGTGAGACTGAAATGTTCTCCAGCAAAATTTTGAGAAAACAATTTGAATATATATATGGATATAAATAAATATATAAATGTTAATTTTAATACTCGTTTTCAATTGTTTATCACAAAAATTTCAAAACATTTCAGTCGCACTACTATTTTTATGATCACAGCCATACAAAATTATCTCTAAGATAGATAAACAAATATTAATATAAATACCTAAAACCTTCATAGCTGAAACACCCAGTCACTGGTAAGGGTATTTATTTGTTAGGTCAATGGGCTTACGGAATGGAATCAATCATGATGGCCGGGACAAGACCCTCGGGGCAGGTTTTAAATGTAAGAGAACCAGCTGAGCGGGGCCTAAAAATAAAATAGAATTTATGTGGACTTTGCCTGCGGGACCTGAACTGAGCCGAATGCAAACGTTGCGACAACAACAGCAAAAAACATAAATAAAAGCGTACAAAATTGAAGCATTATTCACTTAAATATAATCTGCAGTCATTTGCATGTCTTGGACAACGCTTCAGGCTTCAAACTGCACAGTTATTAGTGCAGAAGCTAGAGAATGTAAAGTATTTTTTGGGTATTTAATACCCTGTAAGTAGAGGTTGATGAGAGGTAGAACAAACAAGTTGTTTGATCAAATTGAATGGAATATGTAGCATCTGTCTCTTAACTATCTTTTTTTTTGAATAGTTGATTTTGAGTATACAATTTGTATAGTCATTCTCGAGTTGAAAGCTTTTGCTGTTCGTCTGTCTAAAGGAACTCAAAACATTGAAGCTAAAGTCATGTGTGTTGCCTCTGCCTTATATTGTAGAAAGTAATAGTTTTGGTCACGCCCACTGAAGGCGTGGCTAATCGATAAATACTATAGTTTTCATAACATAAACACATTGCAGCGATGGAGACTTAAAATTTGATATATATATATATACAGCTGTGTTCATAAAAATAGTAGTGCGTCTAAAATGTTGGACAGCAAATACAGTCGCGCTCAACTGAATAGGTTTGGAATAGATTTGGAATAGGTTTGGAATAGGTTTTAAATAGGTTTAAAATAGGTTTTAAATAGGTTTGAAATAGGTTTGAAATAGGTTTGGAATAGGTTTGGAATAGGTTATATATATATACATATGTATATATGTACATATATAAAAAGAAATATGTCACTTTTTAAACTCGTTTCCAACTCTCCAACATTTTAGGAGTGCTACTATTTTTATGACCACAGGCTTATACTTATGTATATATGTATGTATATGGTATGATATGATAAATATTTTCGAAAATAATCCATAACTATATAAAAATGGTACGTTCATAAAGCTAAGTCCATTTCAGGTCATGGTCATTTAGAAAAAAAAGTATCTTCTACAGTTCTAGAACTAAGAACATGGAATTTTTCAAGTAGCTTAAGGCTAAACTCTAATTTAAATATAACTATAAATTATATGATTGAAAAACATGAATTCAATATGAAATGTAGCTGTTATTTAGACTGTGTGCAAGTATAATTCAGTCAGTAGCACCCGACTGCATTCTTACTTGGTTTTTTTTTATATTATTTTCTTTTATTTATCATCAGAAAGTTAAATAACTTAACTTCCTGTCAGCCCCTTAGAATATATGTCTTTATATAAAATATATTATTAATATAAGCTACAATTTTAAAATATTTCTAGATCCATTGCCTTTTAGTTAAAACACAGCTAAGCTAAGTAAACAACTGTTAATCTAGATTTAAGTTGTCAACAAATACAATATATACTAACTGCCAAAATACAGGGTATCTGCTAGGCGACATAATATATTTTGCTGTCAGTTCTCGCATGATGAAATGCAAAAAAAGCTTGTTAAAAATAAATTTATATATATATTTAAATATAAGTATATACTATATAAATGTACATTTTCAGTTAGCTAATTTCATGTCAAATATGAATTTGGGGTGTGTGCAGAGTGTAGGGTGCAGAGTGTAGGGTACAGGGTTGCTGCCTCTGCCTCTGCCTCTGCCAGGATATTTCATATTTTCTCTGCACATTTTACGGCACGAGCTAATGGACAAATTTTATTTATTTTTTATGTGCGGTAGGATGGGGTGATGGGGGGGGGGGTTAGATGGGGAATGGGAAATGACTTGCTAATTACATTTGTACATCTCGGTTTGTTTGGCCATGTCGCCCCAAAGTATGCAAAAGTTATTTAAAGCGGACTTAGCGCTGCTCTGGACCCCGCCAGCTCGCTAAATAAACATTTGCCTAAATGACGCGACACGCGACACACACTACACACACACAAACACACACACACACACACATGCATCACTGGGTGTTGACGCTGTTGGTTCTTGGTTGACATACTTCTTCTACTGCTTCTACTGCTTCTTGTTGTTGTTTTGCCTACTTTATATACCCTGCAGCCCAGCAAGCAGCCTTCCCTCGAGAGCGTACTGTACAGTGAAGTACTCAAGAGCAGCCGCAGCAAGCATTTGCGCTAGACTGAAGACGGGAGAGTAGTACCTAAAAGAACATACACACATATGAATGCGTGTGTGTGTGTGTGTGTTCCGGAAATCTTTCACTAGACGAAATTGTCCAAGAGAAAACTTGAATTTAATTAGAGAAATTTAACAAGAGGAATTTGCGTGTTTGAGTTGTTGGGAACATCTTCAACCGAATGCTGTATTCCCTTAACTGCCACTTGGAGGCGCCACCGCCTCAGTGGCGTTGAGACAATCAGGCAACTGTCAGACTGCGGTGGGGGAGGGTGCTGGAGGCGGGTGGTTGGAATGGGGGATTGAAGCTGCTGTTCGTTTTTTATGGGTCCCTTAATTGGCGCCAACGAGGCCACGCCTCGCTGCCCAGTTCGATGTTATGGCTATTGATTGATACGCCACGCCCCTGCGCCAGCCCACATGATTGAAGCGGAATGTTGCAGCAAGGTCAGCGGCTCATTTCTCATGGGAGGCTAAACTAACACGACGCCAACAGCCAACCCACCCCCACCCCTAAAATCAACGGTCAGGTCAGGGTCAGCAGCAGGGAGTGGGTGGGCGGGTGTTGATGAAGCACTTTTTGCAGCTAATAAATATAAATGCCGCCATTGTCAAAGACTGCAATTTCCGTTGCCTGATTGACTGATTGATGGCTGATTGATGTGCGCATTGGCTACTTAGAGACTACTTAACGCGTTTATTGCCGCAATGCAAGCTACATAACTACATTGTAGTCCCGTTCTTTCCATTCTTATTCTCTTTGTTGTTGTTGTTCGTATTAAACATGTCAATTGATTGTTTGCCTGCCTCTGCCTCTGCCTCTGCCTCCGCCTCCAGGCCGAGCTCCACTTCGCCAGCGAAGCGCTTCATAAAAATGCAATTCATGTAGCTGTATTTGTAACTGTAATGGGAAGCCTGAAGTATAACGGCAATAATTCCCAGAGCAGCTTCTTTTTGTGCTTTGTTCAGCATATACCGTAAGCGGGTCTATTGGCAGCACACATATACATACATACATACATACATATACCGTTATATGTTTGCAACGGTAACAATTAAATGCATTGAAATATATTATTTTCAACTAAATTCCCGTTGTATTTTAAGGCTATGCAAATACTCAGGATTTATTGCTCTGCTCCTGTTAGAAATTCAGCGCTGTTATTGCAGCAGCGCTGCGCCCTGCACTTGAGTGAAGTAAATTTGTGCTCAATACCAATGCATAAGATCTGAGCACAACGAGCAAAAGCGCCCCGCCCCTGCATATTTAAAGCGTGTGATTTAACGCATGTGTGTGTGTGTGTGTGTGTGCTGTGTGAGGCTTTGCATGTTTTCTGCGCCTCTCTTGTCTGGTGCTGAGCTCAGTCTGTGTATTGTAAATTGCAGCGTTGTTACTGCTTTGCTGTGATTTGCATTTGAGTGACGTAGAGTTGTGCTACTCTTGCACAAGATCAAGAGCATAAGCGCCTTTTACATGAATACATAATGTGTGTCTCTTCTGATTGTTGCTTTAAATATTTATACAACTTTTAATAAAATGTTTTATAAATTCCGTGTGTATATAATACAAATTTTAATTTAAATGTGCTTTATTTATAACAATTTATAAAACAACATGCATATATACACAGACAAACATATAGTCAGTACTGCTTACTCCTCAATTTAAAATATTGAATATCACATTATCACTCAGTAGATAATCGCCTGCCTAGCAAATTCGCACACATCAATTGCACTACTTGCAGCTGACCCACTCGCACACATATATAAATCACTGCCTGCTGTTCCTCTCAAACATTTAAAAATAGCTCAACAGTAACACTGCAAAGGCTTCTGTAAATAATTGAGCTATGTTCCACAATGTCCGCTCTGAGTATAATCGTCTTCATCTTGCGCTGTAATCACTGTCGTGCTATTGACTCCTCCCTCGGTCACACATAAAATCAAAGTCAATAGCCAGCCTACTCTTGCACACATATTATCTACTACTTGCAGCTCATACATACATATAAGAGCAGATCAAAAGCAAGAGCGATAGAGTTTCTCTCACAATTACCTACACTGCCTGCAGCTGACTCACTCTTACTATTTCAGCAGCAAATCGAAAGCTCAAGCAGCAGCCGACACACTCGCACACATTCAAATATTAGCAAGTTGTCTTGCTCAGCAGCACAAGCTTTTAAAACGGGATCAAAAGCACAAGCGATATTGGCGCTTGTAGATAACTTGAGTTGCCTTCCACAATGTCCACTCTGTGTATAATCGCTTTCTAGCATCGCTGTAATCCCTGACAAGCAGCCGACTCATATACACACACACACATGTTTGCTATACTAGTTGCTGCTCAGCTCAAGCATGCAGTCGACTTACTCGCACGCACACACACATTAACCGCACAATTAGCAGCCGGCACACTCTGACACTTATCTTTACTCAACAGTACAGGCAAATTAAATATGTATGTACATTTATACATACATACATACTATGTGCATTTACAAAGGTAATCTGAATTATGTGTGACATTGCAAGTGAAAGCTAGCTGATTTAATTAATAAAGATATTATATTATATTTTGTTATTAAAGAATAAAATCTTACTATAGGTTGAATAATGTATTTGTGTAATTGAGCGTTTTCCAAATACAATTATCTATAAGCATACATATGTACATACATACATATGTATGTATGTACATTCATTAAACTATGATTAAAGTAAATAGATAAACTAAGCCATGCAAAGCCGAAGAGCGGGAGCGCAAAAGGAAATAAAATAGATATATACATACATACATATGTACATTCATATGTACATACATACATACACATGTAAGCAGCTGCGCCGGGCTACACATCAACACAAACGTTTATATTTCTTCTGTGCTCATTAGTCCACTCAATAAAGTTTCTCATGAAATCCACAAATAGGCGCAGAGAATTTGAAGGCGTAAGTTGAATCGAAACTGAGATGAGCGAATACACACGTGCACACATACGCAGAGTGGACAAAAGACTGCAAGCAGTGTTGCTAATTTAGCTATTTTCGCGTCAGTTTTGGCTTTTTACAAACGAATGCGGGATTATAGCGGCAATATATAGCTATATTGAATTATGTTATTATTATGTGTTTAGCGTGGGTTAGTAGGATAAACTGTATGTTTTATAAGCAATCATCGGTTTTCATAACAAGAGATGGGATTTTTTACAAAGTCAAACAAAAAATTACTTAAACAGCGGTTAATCTTTATTTTTCTGGATTATTCAAGCTATTTCTGGCTTTTTTACTAGTTGATCTAGCTTGTCGTTGTCCTAAAGAGTTCGCAACACTGCCTACGAGTACTCAGAGGGAGGGAGAGAGAGAGAGAGGGCGTGGGCGTGGGAATTATCTTAGTTGAGTGCTTATTGACTATTTCGACTAAATAGCTTTGTATGAGTTTCTGCAGCTGAGCACGCGCTTGACAGTTAGATAGTTGCGCTCTATACAAGCTGCATGCGATCAGAGCATTGTTAAAAGACTCAGTAGGTTACGCAAAGAGTAGTTCCGTTAGTCAATTATTAGAGTTACTCAAGTATTACTCAATCGTGCGATCAGAGAGCAGAGAGCATTTTGCATGTATTGCTAATTTTGCTAATTGTCTTCAGTTGGTGCAGTGAGTTCAAATGGGCAAGGTGCGCGTCGGTGGTTGGTCTTCATTTGTATTTATTTTTTCGCGAACAATTTCTTTTTTTTTTTTATGTGTAACATATATATTTTAATAAATTGAAAGCTTTGGTAAGTGATTTACTGTGTAATAATCTATTTGTTGAGCTTTCATAATAATATTAATAATAGCAGCCATTTACAATTATTATCCACAATAAACTTGATGTTATGCAGGATATCTCCTAAGTACATACGCTTCACAAGCCTTGCGCCTGTGTATTGAGCGTGTTTAACTGTCGGTTTTAGTGTGTTAGCCATAAAATTGCGACTTTAAGTAGCCATCATGTTTCAGCGCAGGGATTGCGGCAGGGGTAAAATATACGAGGGTTGTATCTAAAATTTGATGAGTGCTTAAAAGCAGTTTCATTTGTGTGAGAGCAACAAAATAACACAAACTGAAGTTGTTGTTTAGAAGCAAGTTCATCAATGGATTGTTAAGCCAAACATTAAGCAAACATTAAATAAACAAAGCAATTTGTAAGGGCTCCCATTGAGGGCTACCAAAGAGGAAGAAGAAGAACAACAACAAGTCAAAATAAAGTTTAGAACTCCTTTTGGTAAGGCTTTAAAAGCAGCAGGCAAACATAACTATCGATTTTGTTGGAAAAGATTAACATAACAACCCAAACAACAAAAGCAACTTCCGAAAATAATCTAAAGCTTGGCTGCCTTTAGGGAATTTGATATGTCGACTAGAAATTATAATGCCAGTTGAAAAAAAAAAAAATAAATATAAATATATATATAAATATAAATCTGCATAATATCTCAATTCCCGCAACTGTCATTAAACGCACCAGCGACCAGAACTATGCAACGCATTAAGTTGTTCAGTCAAGACAGAGACAGAGAGAGAGAGAAAGAGACAGAGATAGATAGAGAAAGAGACAGCCAGTCACAACTCTGGACAGGCGACATTTTTTTGATTTTTCACTGGCAAACAGAGAGCATAGAGAATAGAGCAAGTCAAGAAAAGGAAAAGCCTCGGCATAGTCATTGTAGTCAAGGCGCCAAAGCAAGATAAATGGCCCAGAAGTAAACACATTTGGTGTGAAAACTGGGTAACTGGGTAAGCTGCCTACACACACACAGAGACACTCTTAACCTTACAGTCGTAGCCCGTCCGCAAGCTCAGCCGCGACGCGTCGGCTGCCAAAGTGAAATCAGAAAACTCAGCGGAAGGAACAATAGAGTTACATTGAGGCATGCAGCAGCAGCAGCAGCAGCAGCAGCAGTTGATGATGCGACAGTCAAATGAGCCAGGACACACTGCCAAGAGTCAGCCTCACTCTCCCTCTCCCTCTCTAACCCTCAACTAGATTAATTTATGTTGCAGCCAACTCACTTTTCTTTTCTTTCTCTTTATGGCCAAAACATTAGCGAAAGTTATTTGCCTTATAAATTATACAGTTGGTGTGCATAAATTGGCTTTATGTAATCGACATCTTGATTAGCTGGCATTAAAATTTTGCACAGCTCTTTGAATTTGAATTCGAGTTGGAATTTGAATAGCTTTTTGTGTGTGTGTTTTGGCCACATTTGACTGAATTTTTATGATTTATAGTTGACATTTTGCTGCTGCTGCTGCTGCTGCAAGTGGCGCATAGATTAGTGCATGTTGTGGTGTTTTCAAATACCCTGTAATAAATGTTCAAGTGGGCATGTGCAGTATGTGCAAAAGTTTCAATTATAAAATTATATTTTTTATTGTATATGAATATATATATATAAATAATATTTAAAAAAATATTTTTTCATATATTTTTTTATATTTTTTTCATATAATTTTTTTAAAATATTTTTTAATATAATATTTTAAAAAATATTTTTTCAAATAATCTTTTAATATTTTTTCATATAATATTTTTTTTATACTTTTTCGTATATTTTTGTAATATTTTTTAATATAATATTTTATGTAATATTTTTTTAATATTTTTTCAAATAATATTCTTTTAATATTTTTTCATAAAATATTTTTTAATAAAATATTTTATAACAAATTTTTTCATATAATATTTTTTAAATATTTTTTAATATAATATTTTATAACATATTTTTTTATATAATATTTTTTTAATAGTTTTTAATAGAATATTTTTTTTTTATATATTTTATGTTTTTTCATATAATATTTTTTCAATATAATATTTTATATAAAATTTTTTTTATAATATTTATCTTAAATATTTTCATATAGTTTAAAAAAAATATTTTTTAGTTTAATATTTTATATAATCTTTTTTTATATTTTTTTATATAATTTTCTTTTTTAATTTTATCATATAATATTTAAACAATTTTTTTAAAATTTAATATTTTATGTAATATTTTTAAAAGCTTTTAGGAATATTTTGATTTTACGAGAATTATTAATACATATTTTTATATCAATTGTTTTTAGTTGCATTTATATTCATTTGATTCAATGCATTTTTTTTCACTTTTGTACAGGGTATCTGACTGTGCAGCCTTAAAAATAGTTTTGATTATTTCTAAAATTTATTTTTGTGGTTTTAGCTTCAAGTGGATTTCACATTTGTTTGGTATTAAAAATGAACACGTTTCGTTTTGTGTTTTGGAAAGCTTTTAAACTATGTTATTTATGCTGTATAAATAAATATTTTAATTGACATATATAAATTTGAATATATATATATATATATATATATATATATATATATATATTTGAACACTTTTGGAATAAATTTCGTTTTTTTATCTAATGCTAAAATTCAATCAATGTTCGATGTATTGACACTTAATCCATGAATAACATTCCAGTCGGGTGCAGACGACTGTCTGATGCTCTTTCATGATGGCATTACAGCAACACATATAACTTATGGGTCTATCTACAAAAGTCGTCAACAGTGTAACATAAAATATTATTCTGTTTTTAGCTCTTAGAAATATTTAGATCTATCTGCATAACTAATCCTAACTCTTTGACTATGGCAGATATAGTCTTTTCCAATTTGCACACACTCTATACTCTCAATGCTAAGACTCAAAATTTAACAAATGTAGTGTTGATCTCTTAATTTATAGAAGTAAGACTATATATAAACGCCATCAAATCATTTCTAAATCTAGAGAGATTTAGAGTTAGGCAACACTAAATTAGTTTTTAGCTTAGGAATATTTGCAGTAGAAAATACACAAATCTGTAAAACGTAAAAAAAAGTAGTTATATAATCTTGAATACAAATATTTATTTCATTTTCTATAAATAAAATCAGATATAAATAAAATCAGCTTTTGCTATTGACTTTCAATAATAACATTGATGTTTCAGAACAGTAATACCCAATTTGCCCCGCTCCTATCTTCACTTTATTTAAAGGAGGTATACAAATATACATATATACCCGACTACATGTGTATTCCAAGTGTAAAGTAAATAACTTGACTTGCGAACGCACAGTGCACAAAAGCCAATATACTCTGCCCATTTTGTGAACGAGCATAAAACGAGTATAAAAATTAAATCAATTTTAAAGCGATTTGTTTGCTTTTTGTAAACGATTTCTCTAGAGTATTTGGGGCTTAATGTTTGCTAATATGCTAAAATCGGTATTAAACTATGAAAACCAATAAAATTTATTTTATTTATATTTGTGCTTTGAATTTTGTATAGTGACTGCATTAAATGTCATTTCTACAATATTTAAGAGTTGTCCCAACTCTAAATAAAACACAATTTGAAGAGAAGATTAATATTATATAAGGATATATTATATATAGATATACATATATACAGTTGTGTTCATGAAAATAGTAGTACGACTAAAATATTGGAAATAATTGGAGAATAAGTAAATATATATATATATATGTATTTATCTATATTAATTTATCATCAAATTTTGCTGTCCAACATTTCAGTTGCACTACTATTTTTATGAATACAGCTTTTTAACATATACTAAAATTCTTTTTACTATATAAATTGTGGATATTTTATATGTATTTATATATATATTTATCACCGTCGTGAACCAGTTTTTTTGCAATTTTATGATACCCTTTCGATATGGTCTATACAAATATTAAAAATTCAAAACTTGCTGAAAAATTAATGAAAAGGTTCTCTATATATATTCCAATTGTCTTAAAATATTATATTTATCACAAAATTTTGAGTCCAATATTTCAGTCGCACTGCTATTTTTATGAACAGCTCTATATATATACATATTTGTATATATTATTAAATATTTTATAATAAAATATAATATTTATACAATATATACAGCTGTGCTCATAAAAATAGTAGTGCGGCTGAAATAACATTTAATATTAAAATAAATTAAATGAATTTGATTCAATCAATGCTTTAGTTTCATCTCTTTCATCTCTTCAGTTTAAGCTAATTGCAGGAATACAGTAAATAGTTTTTAGGTTTCATTGTTTATTGTAATTTAATATTGATGCGCACGCAATTCTCTTCTCTTCTAGAAACTTTGAACAATTTTCATTTGTATTATTTTTGGTAAGTTTATTCATTTCGTTTGAGTTTGAATGAGTCGAAGTGCAGTTAGTTTTTCCTGTTTTCTTAATTTCCCTTGCCCAAGTTTGTTCAGCTTCCTGTTCTGCTCTTGCTGTGTGCCTTCCATCAGTTATGCAGTTGCTCATTTCGGTTGTTGCCAAAACTTTAGACTAAGAAATGGGACTAACAGAGAAAGAAAGACAGAGATAGAGAGAAAGAAAGAGATAGAGAGAGAGAAAGAGATAGAGAGAGAGAGAGAGAGAGAGAGAGAGAGAGAGTGAAAACTTTTTGCCAGATCTGAACCGTTGAATCGTTCCATTTCAAGTGCTCAACTGTTTTGGGCCATGTTACTGTAAAATCCGTTCAAAGCAAAGTCAAGTTGGATATGTAAGATGCTTATCCTTGTCTTTCTTCATACACACACAGACACACACACGTGACTAAGCTCATTGGCACTTTGCTACACTGTCAGTAGCAGCACCGCAATCAGCTTTAACCCTTTCAAGAACAACTCTGCAACGAAATCCAAACAGAAATCCCGCTTTTAATTAGATTTATGCCCAAGTGGCCAATACAAGAACAACACACACATACACATACATACACATACACACACACACACACTCACACTCACACACACTCACACTCACACACACTCATACACACGTGCTGAGCTTTGAACGACGCCGCAGGGACTCGCACGCCAGCAGAAGCAGAACACAAAAAACAATAAGAAATAACAAGAAAATTTCAAATTTTTGTCAGACCAAAAAAAATGACGTCCGCTACCCATCGAAGGGTTACCACATCAAAATAAGGTTTTACAGGTGCGCAACTCTTTACTATGGCATAAATATGCAGCTTCTGGGATAGAAATAAAGTTGTTTAAAGTTAGAGAAGCAAACTTAATGAATGAAAAATAAAAATATATAAGAAATTTTTTAAAATTTGTTTTTTTTATATTTGTATGTAAATTTATCTCTATCTCTATCTCTATCTCTATCTCTATCTCTATCTCTATCTCTATCTCTATCTCTATCTCTATCTCTATCTCTATCTCTATCTCTATCTCTATCTCTATCTCTATCTCTATCTCTATCTCTATCTCTATCTCTATCTCTATCTCTATCTCTATCTCTATCTCTATCTCTATCTCTATCTCTATCTCTATCTCTATCTCTATCTCTATCTCTATCTCTATCTCTATCTCTATCTCTATCTCTATCTCTATCTCTATCTCTATCTCTATCTCTATCTCTATCTCTATCTCTATCTCTATCTCTATCTCTATCTCTATCTCTATCTCTATCTCTATCTCTATCTCTATCTCTATCTCTATCTCTATCTCTATCTCTATCTCTATCTCTATCTCTATCTCTATCTCTATCTCTATCTCTATCTCTATCTCTATCTCTATCTCTATCTCTATCTCTATCTCTATCTCTATCTCTCTCTCTCTCTCTCTCTCTCTCTCTCTCTCTCTCTCTCTCTCTCTCTCTCCCTCTCTCTCCTTTCTCTGTCCTAGCATTAATACTACAAAACATATCAAGGTTTAACTTTTTTTTGAATGTTGAATGAAGTTTTGTTGCCATTATTGAAGGCAAATTGATGTGCGCGCTATTGTAGCTGTTGTGCTTTCGCATTGGCGTAGTCGTGGTCGTGGGCGTGGGGGGTGGCTGTCAATTACGTAAATTGGTCTTTGGATACGCAGAAATGTGCCCAGTGCAGTAGTCAAAAGTTAATCAAATCAATGTTTGCCGGTCTTATCTTAGTTACGTGTCTATTTGTTATTTGTCAGTCACTAAGCTACTTCATGTATGTCAATATGGGCCCAGGTGGAGGACCCATCCATTGCACCCGTCCGGAAACCTCTTGGCATCGCTTTGAGGAGGCAACCAAAGCGAACGACCAAGTCGACCGCTCGCCCGCCCTTTGCCCCGAGTGCTTTGTTCTTACACTTGACTGGTCACATTTGCCAACTGTCTAACATCTCGCTCGCACTCATATCTCTCTCTCTCTCTCTCTCTCTCTCTCAGTCGCTCTGTCGGTCCGTGTGTTTGCGTACCTTGGAGGGCTCGGTTCAGCCTCTGTGTTTGAGCTCAGTGCATGCTTCATCTAGCTCACCTAACACCATTTCCAATTTGAACATAAAATCGAACTGAGACAAAGACATTGGAATTGAAATCAAAAGGAAAACCAAAGAAACGACTACGGCGACGACAACAACGAGCCTGACAATGGGAATCGTATGGAAACGAGAATCGAATGGGAATCGAACCTCGCAAACTACAAAATGAAAACCAGGCAGCTAAAACGAAAGCCACTTTCCACATTTGTTTCCAACATCAGCCAAAGCCAGCTGTAACTATAGATATTGAGGCCAAATTACACGAAATTGAATTGCTGCTGACAGACGAAAAGAAAAGACTTGAAACATACTTATTATAGCATGATTTATTTCGATTATAAGGATGTTAGGACAAATCGATGTTAGACGAAGGCAACTCTACCTTTGGACATCAAATCTATTCGTGGCATAAAAGGCGCTAGGATGGTCATACAAATATGGATAAATGATGGGAGATATTTGTATAACAAAATATGAAGTTAGTTAGGACTTGGCTTAAGACAATAGCTTACAACTTGTGTGAGAATCGAAGTTTTCTCAGTTACAGATTTCTTTGTCTTAGAATCTAAAGCGCATTTACAGCTGTGTTGATAAAAAATAGTAGTGTTCATAAAATTAGTAGTGTTTATTAAAATAGTAGTGTTCATCAAAATAGTAGTGTTTATTAAAATAGTAGTGTTCATTAAAATAGTAGTGTTCACTAAAATAGTAGTGGTCATAAAAATAGTAGTGTTCATTAAAATAGTAGTGTTCATTAAAATAGTAGTGTTCATTAAAATAGTAGTGTTCATTAAAATAGTAGTGTTCATTAAAATAGTAGTGTTCATTAAAATAGTAGTGTTCATTAAAATAGTAGTGTTCGTCAAAATAGTAGTGCTCATAACAATAGTAGTGTTTATCAAAATAGTAGTGTTCACAAAAATAGTAGTGCTCATTAAAATAGTAGTAGACTGTAAAATTTTGTAATAAACATAATATTTTGAATAGTCGTTTCAAATTGTTTTCAATATATATATTTTTTTGTTTATCTGTATATATTTATCTACATATATTTATCTATATCTATTTATCTATATACATATATTTATCTATATATATTTATCTATATATATTTATCTATAAATATTTATCATTATATATTTATCACAAAAATTTTGTCGCACTACTATTTTCATGAACACAGCTGTAGCGCTAAGCCTTGACCATTGAGTGGGCCTGTACTCCAGCTTATACAACTTAAGTCTAGATTTGTGCCAGTCTATTCTACTATGTTTTAAGTTCATTAGATTCCTCTACAGTCAAGAGAATATAAACTATTCAGCCTTTGGATAGATATTAAGGTACAATTGTAACTGTTCAAACCTCTTCAATTTAAGATCTTACTTCCAGCTCACAATCTGCACTAAATTCTCATAGCGCAAAAGTTATTTCTTAGCAATTGAAAGCTACATTTATCTCTTAATATATATTTATATTTATAGCTCGTGTGCAGTGAGTGCGCACTCAGGTAGCAGCAGGTGTATTGCCACTACGTTAACTCTGCTCAGCAGCAGCAACAATTAGAGTCGACTGTAAGTGGAACTTAAAAATGCAAAGCATACTTTTGGGGCGCATTAAGAGCTGCTGGAGCTGTCAATTTGTTTAGAGGCGGGCGCAAGTGAAGTCATTAATTCTGGCCATCTATACCTGATTGAGTAGGAGTGGGGAGGAGGTGGTCTTACAGTTGCTTGGGAAGCTAGCGCAACGCCTGCGGTGTTGCCATTTTAATTGTTTTGCAAGCTGTGCGTGTTTTGCATGGCCAAGTGTGGGCGTGGCCGGCATGAGGTTTCGGGATGTAAACACTAATTTCTGCTTGGGCATTGCACACACGTAGGCGCGAGCAGCCGCCTTTTAATTAGCCAACGGGGCAACTGAAGTCACGAGCAGCCGGAACATTGCCAACTTTGGCTCATGGCACTTAATTAACCTGGCCTGCTGCATAGTCTGCCAGTCTGTCCGTCTGTCCGTCCGTCCGTCGATCTGCCTGGATTTGTGTCTAGTTTTAGTGCGTAGCAAACTTTACCTGTGGCATTATGCATGCATTGCCTGGGCGTGGCACCGTTTCAATTTCGAACTTTGATGTGTCAAACTTCAAAGTGCTGCCAAATGCAAACGAACTGAAATGAATTGTAATTGCGTTCGACAGTTTCGCGATGGCATTGTGAACTGCATTGACTTGTTGTATAGAGTGAGGGAACGCCAGTTGCCAGATACACTAGCTCCCTGCCACTCTCTCTCTCTGTCTCTCTCTCTCTAGATGTCTATACGCCCAGCTTCAGCGCTCGAATCTTAAACTATTCAAGTTTCTTGGCTTTAAGGCAGCTGGCAGGTGTTTTTTTGTTGATACTCCAGCACAACACAAGCTCCATACCTAGCTGTGTCATAGGAAAAACCAGCAATGCACAAGTTCGGCTAGTCCCAACTGTCAGATACTCTGCCCAAAGCTAGTCACTCAAGTCTGTTAAAGGTACTTTGTTATAAAGAGTTGACTAACTTTCAGTTGTTAATAAAAACAAAAACATATTTTTTTGTAATACTCTGCCACTGCCCTAATATACCCTTTTGGTTTTAGATATAGTGTATTTGCGAAAAATGTTGGTTTGAGGTGCAAAAAAATGGCTGTCGGCATTCAAAGCTGCGTGAAAAATTAGCCTCATTGCCGTTTGCTGCTAGGAGAAGCAGCGACAGCTGCGGCTGTTGTTCAACTACTTTTTTTTTGTGTTCACTGTTCACTATACCCTGTATATAGGGTTGATATTTTATTGGGTAGAGGCCAATTTTAATATATGTTAAGAAAACAAAGTTTTTTATATAGATTTAAAATAAAAATATTGAAGGACTATAGCTCTTCTGATATAGAATATATTCAACATTTAGAGAGAATGTGAAGGGTGCACTATTCTGATGACGCGCAGTGTATTAAAATAAAAATATATATAATATTTGAAAAATAATATGTGTATATATATAAAATATAATAATATATAAAAAAGTTTACATTTCATAGCAAAACTCAACATAAAGATATTAAAATTATATACAACAAACTTACTTAGGTCAGCTGCGCATATTCTAGGGTATTTTCGTGTCGACTCAACTGCAGCAATACAGTTATTTTTTCCTGTTTCTGGCGTGCCTTTGTTTTCGACTCACCTAACTGCATATTTGGAGGCGGCAGCCAAAAAGCTTTTGCAGTTTTTGCTGCTGGCTGCGGTGCACATTTCGTGGCTTTTGCGTAACGACACAAGCGGCGTCGAGGACGCTGGCAGCTGAAATAGCTGAAAGCAGCTGCGCGGCTAATCAAATTAGAGTGTGGGGCGGGGCGCAGCTGTGTGTAAATGTCAAAGGTTATGCGAGCTGAGAAGTCGTTAAGTGTTTCTGAGAATTGTTTTTTATTATTAAAATTTACGCTTGGCAAAAGTTAATGTTAATTAAAATTTTTTTATATTTTTTCAAAACTATTTAAGATTCAAGACCTAATTTGCATTGCGCCCGGCCCGATCCATTTCAAGTGCCAATTTCAATCTTTATCTTGGCTCATAATTTCATATCCCAAGTTTGCCGCAGTTGATTTGCAGCCACATGAAAGAAAGCAAAAGCAAAGGCAAAAGCAAAGGCAAAGGCAAAGGCAAAGGCAAAGGCCCAGGCCCACAATTCCAAAGATTTTTCCAATCACATTTTGTAAGTCCCACACACAGACGCACGCCTGACCCGCAACGAATAAAAAATAACTGTGAAATGTGCAGTTGTATGAGTGTGAGTGTGCGTGTGTGTACGTGTGTAACTTATGTTTCTGTAGCAGACACTTTTCCCTGGTTGTTGTGGGCAAAGTGCATGGCGTACCTTTTTGCATACACTTGAGAATTTCGAAAATTTCACGTGAATAACTGTTGTCTCTCTCTCTGCTTCATTTCTTCTTCTTTTTTTGCCTCTGCTGTATTTGCCCAATCTTTCTCTGTCTCTCTCCCAGTCATTCTGTTGTTTTTGCGTTTGTCATCGAAAATGTTTTGCTGCTTACCCAGCAGCCAATTTGCAAGCATCTCTTCACATCCTTCTCGCTCGCACTCAAGCTTCGGTTATGATCCATTTCGCTTTGTCTGCCGTCGTGCAGGGCGTAGTTTTTGTGCGATGAAAGCAGCCGCAAAATAAAAACTGTAAATTTATTGTGAACCACATGCGATTTTAAAATGGTAAACAATGTTTGATATGCTCCCAGAGCGAGCGAGTGAGCGAGACGGAGAGAGAGAGTGAGCGTAGCAGAGCAGGATTTACACAGCGTTACATATATACATACATACATATGTACATACATACAGTAAGAGGAACAGCGAGGATGAGCGATATGTAGAAGTTGGGCGTATGCCCTTGAGGCGATCCAATTAAATTACTCCGAATGCAAATTGGATACAAAAAAAAAAAAACCAAATAAATAAAAAATTGAGTTTTGCGAGCTGCCAACAGAATTTCGCATTTTAATTAGCAAACAAATTATGAATTAAAACGTTGCATACATTTCTGTGTCGCTTTCATAAATTAACCCAATTAAAAATTGTCGCGCAATCATTACATTCGTTCGGCACGACAACAAAGATGAAACAGATGAACTTGGCTGACAATCATAGTCATTTGTATACACAAATTTGTCAGTTAATAAATAATTAAGAGACGTTTGTTTCATGTTTTTGAAGGCATTTTAAATTGACTTTCTTGACAGGAGTTTAAGCAATATCAAATTCTTTATTATATT
The DNA here is from genome assembly GCA_035045365.1 of Drosophila leonis. Classification (NCBI taxonomy): domain Eukaryota; kingdom Metazoa; phylum Arthropoda; class Insecta; order Diptera; family Drosophilidae; genus Drosophila; species Drosophila leonis. Next base: position 7,918,714 of record JAWNPC010000202.1, on the reverse strand, counting down.
TTATAATTAACTTGAACAGTTTTTAAATAAAAATTTATAAACTTTGCTACTAAAATAAACTTTGCTACTAAAATAAAATCAATTTACATTTTTTTTTATTAATTTGAAAAAAAAAATTAAAATGGTATTAAAATTTTCTAATAAAAATAAATTAAGATTGTAATTTTTTTTTATTTTGAAGAAACTTTAAAATTTTATAAAAACTCTCTTTTAAAACCAAATAATGAATATCATTTTTTTTAAATTTAAAATTTTATTAAAATTGTCTTATAAAATAATATAAAAAAATTTTTTTTTTGTTTAAAAAAATTTTTTTACTAAAATAAAATCTAGAAAATCATTTCAAGTTTATTTTTTTGATTATTATGAAAAACTTTAAAATATTATTAAAATTAAATTAAAAATAAAATAAGATATTAACTTATTATTATCGTGAAGAAACTTTAAAATTTTATATAAATTCTCTTTTAAAACAAAACCATGAATATATTTTTTTCTATTTTAAAAATTTATTTAAAACTTTCTTTTAAAATAAAATTAAGCAAATAATATTTTATTTGAAGACAATTTTATGTTCTAAAATAAAACCTAGAAAATCATTTCAAGATTATATTGAAAACCTTTAAAATTTTCATTAATATTTTCTTAAAAAATAAAATTAAGATATATAGAAAATTTTAATTTTTCTAAAAAATTCTTTTTAAAAAAATCAAGAAATTAATTGTTTCTTATTTAAAAATGTATTAAAAATTTTCTTTTAAAATAAAATTAAGAAAATAATTTTGATAAGCTGAAGCAAATTTTTGTCTAAACTTAAATCTAGAAAAAAACCTTTTTATTTGAAGAAAATCTAATCAAGTTTTAATGTGTTTGAAAGGAAATAGAGAGAATTGTCTTTAAAATTCTTAAGCACTTACAAATTGTTGGTTTTTTTTTTGTATTTTCAATCAGTTTGTGTTTCATGAATATGCATTTCTGAAATTGAATTGATGTTTATATTTTTAAACTTGCGTGCGTAAAGTTCGCTTTATATATATTGAGTATATTGCATTGTAGAGTATATTGGTTTTGTGCATGGTTCATCTTGCTGTGTGTTTGTCTGTCTATATGAATAAAGCTAGAGACTTAAAATTTGACTTTTGAGTTTAGTTTATGAACTATTAAGAATTTTAAATATGCTTTATTCATTATTATTTATTAGGCGCTTGACAAATCAGGAAATACTCTACTTGAAACAATAACTTTATTATTTAAGAAGATATTAAAGTTTGAGACTTGAAATATGGCATAGAGGTTCATGTAATTAAAAATAATATTTTTTTATTTATTTAGTTGCAAAATTAGAAACAAACAAAATTAAAAAGAAAGAAAATTTTGTAAATAAAAATTAAGCTTAGTTAAGTTGGCCTTGCCTCTTGGTTTAACAAATATTTTTGCTGCACTCCGCTTGGGGCATGACAAATTGTAGAAAGTGATAGGAGCTAGAGCCTTAAGATATACCAAATTATATATATTTTGGCAATTCACTACTTCATCTGAGGCTTAGAGATATAGAGCTCAAATTGAAGAGTTTTTTATGCTGTTCTCTACCTCAAATGCATTAACAAATATTGATTTTTGCATACGTATTCAATTAAACCAATTGAAAATGGGAAATCAGGGTATAAATGTTTTGTTGAAATGTCAAATGTATGTAACAGGCAGAAGGAGGCGTGTTAGACCCCATAAAGTATGTGTATTCTTGATCAGAGAGACGAACAGAGTCTATATAGTCATGTCTGTCCGTCTGTCCGTCCGTCCGTCTGCATGTGTGGTTCAGGGGATCTCCTAGTCGGGCACCAACGACTAGAGTTTTCTTACTTGTTTGAATTGAATTTGTACTGTGAGCGAGCATTGTGCAGTCGTTTGCGCCCGCCTGTCACATTTTTAGTTGCTAAATGTTTGCTTATGCCAAAATACAAGCAAAGTGCAACGAATGCTGATTGAGAATGCAATAAATGCATTTTTACTCTACTCAATAAAACTATGTAGAAATTGTTGTAGCTAAAGCTAATATATATATATATGTATGTATGTCAACATTGTTGCCTGCCAGCAAATATGCAATGCAAATTTGAAAAACCTCAATAAATGAAGTGGAACATTTTGTCTGACACAGCTGCGAAATTTCTGCTGCAATTTCAAAGTGCTTTTCATAGACATTTTTTCTATGTATTATAAATTTGTAGCTTGCATTTGCCTTGAGTTTTTGCTTTTGCAATTAAAAATTCTAAACATTTTGCGCGTAATTAACAAAGTTCTTTGCCACTCAGGCAAGTTGCTAAGAGACAGAGATGAGGAAAAAATATCTCATGTTGCTGCTTATCTCCCACTCAACCAACGTGCGCATATCAGCCATGCATAAAATTCTAATGATAACATGCGCTGCTCTGTGCCATTCAGCTGTGAAATGAGCTGGCATGCTTGACAGCCAGCAGCAGCAGTGGCAGTGGCAGCTGCCAATAAAATGTCAGCATGAAATCAAAGTCATCTCCACCTGCGCCTGCCCTGCACAGCTCAGCTCTGTCTGGCATCATTAGATGTCCCGCTGTTGCTGCTTTATCGCTGCCTTTCCCTATTTTCACAGCTTTCCATTTCACTTAACATAAGTAATAGGCACACACACACACACACGCACACACACACACACACGCACACGCACACACTCTCAGCTCAGCTATGGATCGTTTTTTCTCCCGTTTGCTGCACTTTTGCTTGCAACATTCCTAGCTGAGGTACTCAAACTTTCAGCTTCAACTTGTTTCATTGCAGTCAGCTGCGTCTGGTTTGTCAAACAAAATGTTTAATTGACAAATCTCAAACCCATTTTCGTTGTTGTTTTTTTGTTTTTTGTTTTTTTTAAGTAATTCTTATAAATTCTATAAGTTAAAAAAATAAGTCTGCGAAAATATAACTCGAATATGTTGCTATTGAAGAAGCGCAGCATGTCTGGAGATATGTTGGAATCGAGCTGCGTAAAGTACAGCAATTCTGCCAGCATTGTGGCTCACATAAGGCCAATACAGGAGGCGGGCGATATGCTGAGTGATTTGGAGCCAGAGCTCATACAAGTTGCTTCAGTTGGCTGCTCGACCACGGACATTGCCACAGGGCGCAGCAACGATAGTCGCGTATGCCCCAACTGCCTTTTGCCCTATCCGATGCATAAGAAAGACTTGAATGTGCAGCGCAAGCAGTCGATAAGTGTTTTATGGGCACGTGGCTGGCAGAGGACTGCCAGCAGCTCGCTGAGGCCACGTTGTGTGGAGGCTACAATGGATCTGCCGGCCAGGCATAGAAGGGAGAGGCTATTGGCCCAGAAGAATCTGCTCCAGGGTTTCTGTACGTTGCTCAAGGACAAACGTTGCCAGCACATAGCAAATGACTTGACAAATCGATCTCAGAGCGATCTGTGCCTAGCTAAAAGCAATCAATCCCAACAGCTGCCCAGCATACATAGCCTGACGGACACGACGGAATCTGAGAGTGATAACAATGACAGCATAGCCACAACAGCAGTTGAGTGCCAAGCAGTGCTGCAGCCGGATGATGCTGCTCAGGTCACAGCTGCAGTTGACTCGAAGCTCCAACTTGGGGCTGAAGAGCAACGAATTGTGGATCAAACAGCAGCTGCAACTCATGCAGCAGCTGATACGGCCAATAGCTGCTTGTCAAATCTCACTTTAGATTGCTCCCGCCTAACTATCGTCAGGTCAAAGTCGGCGGATTATTTACTGAATCTCCAGCGTGGACAGACGTTAAAAATTGCCTTGGCCTACATCAACTATCGCAAGCTCATGCGCTACTAAAAATGTCGTACAATTGTTTTTTTTTTTTTAACTGCATGTTTTCTCTACTCTTTTTAATGCACTTTTGGATTGAATATAATTGAAATTAAATGTATATAAAAAAATTATATAGAAATTTGTATGTTTCTTTCTTCTTTTTCTTAAGTTTCGATTGACTCTCTAATTATTTGTCAGCGTATGTAAAAGTTAAGATAAGTAATATGAAAATTATAAAAACCAAACATATGGTAGTACCATACAGAGATTAGGATGTTATAATTATGTGGAGAAGTCTAGAAGAATTTATAGTATAAGTCTTATCAAAATAAATTCACATTGTTTAACTATTTCTTTACCTACGGCAGGCATAAGGCAATTCATCAGCTAATGAGCAATGTTATTACAGATTTTAATAGCTGAATGTTATCGTAAGCACTTGAGGAAATATAACTATTGTATATAGGTATCACAGTATATTTAAAACATATTATTATTATTATTATTATTATTATTAATATATTATTATATCTCATACATCTTTGAAGCTAGAGTCTCCCAATTTTTTATTTAGATTCATTTATATTTTATACAATTTCGTTTTGTTCTGCTTTAATAAATATATGATTGAGTATATTTTAAAACGCAGATCGGACGGAGTTCAGGGGATTTCCTGGTAGGGCACCACCGACTAGAGTTTTGGAATGCTTTGGAATAGTTCGGAATAGGTTTGGAATAGGTTTGAAATAGGTTTGGAATAGGTTTAAAATATTGTGATAAACATAATACTTTGAAAACAATTCAATCTTTTTAATTTTTAATTAATTTTAATTTAATTTTTAATTAATTTTAATTTAATTTTTATTTTAAAAAATTTACTTATTAATTTATTTATATATTTTATTTTTCTTTTCATTTTGTATTTTACTTTTTTATTATACTTATATGAGCCTTTGCTAGTTCACATTAAACTGAATTCAAAATATAAATTTGAAGAAATTTAATTTAATTTAATCAATATTTCAGATACTTTTCGAATTGAAGTCATATTTAATATGTTAATCCAATTATAGAAAATAAAGAATATTTCTTATATTTTTTAAGACAACTATTGTACGTCTTCACATCATAATTCATTTCAAAAAGCACATATGCAGCGAGACAGCAGAATGCGAAAATTCTCTTAAAAATATATTTCTCATGATATTTCGCAATAAAAAAGAATAAACATAATATTTTAGAAATAATTTGAATATTAATATTTTAAATTATAATATTTGTTTTTGAAAATATGTTTATTGAAAAATTTTGCCATCGAACATTTCAGTCGCACTACTATTTTGATGAACACAGCTGTAAATGATTGAAATCAGGCAAAAACTATTATCGAGTTCAATGTTATCGAAATGTGAGCATATGTGTTTAAAATATTAAAGTGTCTACAATATTAAATAACTTAAAATAACTAAAAATGATAATGACGTATTTATCTCAGGTAACTCCGTACATTTCCATTTCAGTCGCACTACTATTTTTATGAACACAGCTGTAAATGATTGAAATTAGGCAAAAACTGTTATCTATTTCAATGTTATCGAAGTGTGAGCATATGTGTTTAAAATATTAAATATTAAATAACTTAAAATAACTAAAAATGATAATGAGCTAAATAAGCTCAGGTAACGCCGTTCATTTCCATTTCCATTTCCATTCCAGTCGCACTACTATTTCTATGAACACAGCTGTAAATCTGACTTTTCACATCTCTGGTTTGTTCAAAGTGTATCTCAACTTCAGCTGTATCTTATGCTAAGCAGTTGTTTTTTTCTTCAATTTTGGTGTCATATTTGCACCTGTGGCTGTGAGCGTTAGCGCAAGCTATGCAAAGTTTTTATTTCATGCTTTTTTACCCTCGTCGTTGTTGTTGTTGTCTGTCGAGTGACACATTTGAATATGACAGCCAAACGCTGCTGGGCATAACAGCTGCGTGGGCGTTTTTAGATTTAGGGCGTGGCCATTGCGTTGCAGTTGCATGCGTCGCATTTGAGATTTCAGATTCGAGAGATTCATTCAACATGGCGCTGTGAATACTTGAAAAAGCATTTTGCGTTCGACGCTCCAGTGACACGGATTTCAAGGCGATTTAAATGCCGTTAGCTTCAGGTGTGTGTGCGTGCCTGAATGTTGATTGCATATGAATCTCAGATTTATGACACTGAATGCGAATTGGCCAAAAAAGAGTTGAAAAATACCCAAAGGCTGCTGCTGTAAAGGGCAGCTGCAGCACAGGTGGGCTGAAACCTATTCGAAATCATTCGTCTGTTATGATCGGCAAAAATGTTGATAGTAACTAAATGTCGCACGGAATTAAGTCTATCGTGTGGGCCGACTAATTGGCAACTGAAGCGCATAGAATTTTCAACAATATTCGCTTAATCGAATGCTAAAATTAAACATAAAATTTAAATACAACACCTAACATTAGTTTTTACACACACGCAGGAGCAAAAAGCTGTGTGAACTGAATGAAATTAAGCGCAAAAAACTGGAGGAAGCTAAAACTGCATGACATTTTTAATTATCTAGAACAAGCGCATTTAGCACACAACACACGCGCACACACACACACACACGCACGTGTACTTGCAAATGAGTTGCTCAGACACACACACACAGAGACACACACAGACACAGAGACACACACCCGCACACACAGTCGCACGCAAAAAATCGTTGCATACTTTGCGGGCTGCTGGGCATTTAAATGAACATTTTGCAGCTAACTGCATGTGTAGAAGGAAACGGACTGAAAAACACCAACACACACAAACACACACACACACACACACACACACACACACACACACACACACACACACACACACACACACACACACACACACACACACGCACACATCTCTGCAGAACAAGTTAGCAAATGTTTTAGTATGCGTGACTCGTAGTTACCCTAGGCACACGAAGTTGTTGCTAAACTAAACAATTGAAGTGCATTTTCTATGGAAGTTGCTGATATTGTTGATTTGATATTGATTGTTTATATATTTACTGATAAATTTCCATAATAATAATAATATGTGTTGTAGAGTATACATGCACGCATATATTTATGCAATTGTATTAATAAAAAAAAAAAGAAATAAAAAAAGAAACATGTTTTTATATCTCTTATTTTACTTTTTATTTATTTAAAAAAAATTTTCGTAACTATTTTTAAATTTAAAAAATTTTTTTTTATATATAAATTTTTTTTTAGTTTTTCAAAAAATACTTGCTATTATAATTTTTTTTTTAGTTTTTTAAAAACTATTTTTTATTCTATTTTTTTATTTAATTACAAAAAAAAATTATTTTTTATAATATTAACAATATTTGTTATAGAGTTGTTATTTTGTTTTTAAATATTTTTTATTTTTTAAATTTTTGTTAGATTTTTAAACACATATTTTTCGTTTTTTAATTTTTGTTATATTTTTTTGCAAATATTTATTATTTTTTAAATCTTTTCAGTTTTTATAAAACAAAGATTTTTTTTTATTTTTTTTTTTAGTTTTTTTTTTGTAACAAACATTTTTTGTTTTTTAATGTTTTTAGTTATAAGAATTTTTTTTTATAAATATTTGTTATTTTATATTTTTTTTTAAAATTTTATTTTGGAAATATTTTTTATTTAATAATTTTTTTTAAATTTTCTTTTAGTCAAAAAAAAATTTTTTTTCATTTTTTAAATATTTTCTATTTTTTAATTTTTTTAGTCTTTTCTTTTATTCGATGCAATATCAACAGATTAGTGCCCAGCTTTGAAATTGAGAAAGTACTTATGTTATATTATATTCTAATTGGAAGGTAACGCGTAATTCCGAAACACGTATATAAAAGAATTACATTTTAATTTATAATAAACAGAGGCTAATATTGCTCGGTGAGCATTAAATATTTAAAAGCTAAAATATGGGCAAAGTATTGTATAAAGAAAATCAAAAATTGAGTTAAATTTCGGGCAACTATGTCACTGACAGAGCTGTTAAAAATTCCATTTGAATGGAAATTCAAAATGGGTTTTCAGAACAAAAACCCATTTTGAATATCCATTCAAATGGAATTCTTAACAGCTCTGGTCACTGATTACAACTCATGTCAATGGAAAGACCGATGTCTATGGTGCTACACGAAAAGCTTTGTCAAAACTGGGTGAGATGCATTTTGGATTATGGCAAAAAGAAGCCGAAAAGAAACTATAGAAAAAGTAAATAATTCTTTAATTATTCTTTAAGTGTTTGCATAGCTGCGTGTAAATATTTTGTACTTTTTCCTAAATTTAAAATAATTCAAATATTGACAATATATTAAAATATTTTTTATTTTTGCTAAATAAATAATTTTTGATATACTTTTTACATACACTCCAATCAAAGTTTGTTCACACTTAATACGCCCCTTTCTTAACCCCTTTACAGCTTGCAGGGTATCAAATGTGTTGTAAGAATGCAAGAAAAAGGCACCCAGAAAGCAGTTTACATGCTTTTTGGTTTTTTGCTTGCTCGAAAGTTTAATGAAATATTTGCTAAATTGCAAAGAATTTCCAAGGGTTTTTCATCTTTTTTCTCTGTCTCTCGCTTTGTTCATAAATTTGTACGCCGTGTGTTATAATTGTTAATTAAAGTCTGGCGGCTGTGTGTAAATTTTAAAATTCATACGCAACGATTTATGAAAAAAGGCGAAATGTGCAAAAGCTGTGAAAAGAGTTGGAGGTAAATTCAAGCGTAATCAGCTTTGCTTTAATGCTCGACTGCGAAAGCCGACAAAACCCAGCATAAAGCCCCATTCCACACCGAAGGCTACAAACGGTTATAAAAAAAATATGCCTTTTTATGGCAACTTTTGTTGCTGCTGCTGCAAATGTATTGGTGTGGCCTATGTGGATGTGAGTTGTGTGTGCGTGTGTGTGTGTGTGTGTGCTGTGTATGTTTTATTAAAACATTTCAAGCCAAAAAAAAAAAAAAAAATTTATATATACTACAAAGAAGGAGAAGCAGCAGAAGAAATCCTTTTCTTCAGTTGCGAAGCAACTTCTTAATACGCTCACAGCCTTTCAGCTATTAATAAGAACTTTTAAAATTTTCTAATTAGGTAAAGTCTATTCAAATTGAAAATATATCTAAAGAAATAAAAATAGAAGAGATGCTAATAATTTAAAAAATATATTTTTAATAAAAAATAAAAACAATAATTTAAAAAGAATTAAAAAAGGTAAAAAAAGTGGGTGAAGCCAAAAATGTTAAATATTTCTTAGCTCTTTTCAGCTTAGCTTTTGCTTAGCTCTGTATTAAAATCCTAAAAGATGCAACAATCTCCTTTTGTAACTTAGGTATTGACTTAGTTTTCTTTTATAAAAATACTAAAATACTTGTCGGTATAGTATTAGTAAAGAGTATTATGATTTAGGTATTAGCTGGTCTGGTGCAGAGGCTGAGCAAGACATAAAGCTAAACCACTGCAAGAATAATGTATAAAATGAATTTCTTTAGCTTTATGAAATGCATTTGACCTGATTTTATTTATGCGTAAGAATTCAAATATATGCAGAGAGTTTTGAGCAAAGGAAGAAGTACTTTTCCATATGCAACTTTTGGTCGCTTTTTATTAGTTTAAAAAAATAAATTTTAAACAAAGAAATGTAGCTAAAAATATTTTATTTTATTTATATTAAATTTTAAATTAATGTAAAATAGAAGCAAAGATATGGATCAATTTGTACTAAAAAGCTGCTTCATTTAAGTTACTTTTCTGCTCATATCATAGGCAAGTGCAATGTCATGTTGCCCACTGACAGAGTAGCAATTCATATAATATATAAAATATGCCTATAATATATATATTCGTGTATATGCTGAAGGCTCCTTTAGCTCTTTCAGTTGTGCATTTAACGGTTTAATTAATAACAGCAAAGAGAAAACAAAATATTTATCAATAAGTCGACGAGTCGACGAGTCATAAATACGAAAACTGAAATCTGACAAGGAGAAACGAGCTGTTTGAAGAGGTAGCAAATGCCATTGAAATGTTTTTTAAGGACTGGCAAATACTTTATTAATAACATTAAGCCCGCAGTCAGTTAATTGTTATTTGAGCTGTTTATTAACTGATTTCGCTGCGTTTGCTCAACTCTCGAGCATCAGATTTGAGAGCTAGCAAAAAGCGGCCAAAAGTGCAACTTGATTTATTTTATTTTATTTATTTGCTACAGTAATAAGCAGAGTCGAAATGAAATAGAAGAAGAAAACTTTGCAGCGCTCTGAATATTTGTGCAGCACTTGAAACTGTGCGCCAAGAGAAATGCTACGAAAAATGAGATAGACACTGAGAGAGAGAGAGAGAAAGAGAGAAATAGTGTGAGAGAGTGAGATAAGCCACGCTGAAAGCATCTCAAATTAGGCAACACTTTTCACGACAAACTTGTCCGCCCGTTTGCCAGCATCAAAGGCGACTTTCCAAGCGACTTATCGCCAACATCCGGACACCAAGTGGGCGAGAAGCGAGAGAAGCTACAGTACGTGAAAAGCCCGCACACACAATGCAAATGTTGTCGTTGATAAGTTTATCAACAGGCCAAAAGGGCATGCCCCGCATAGCCCTCAAGCAAGTGCGCAAATAATAAAGCCCAACATGATTTTCTTTTTTGGGAATATTTATTGAAAGCTTGTCAAACCAAAAATATGTTCAATAGCACTGCTGTTTTGCGGGCTATCAACGCATCTCGAGCAGTTGTCCTTGTGCTTCTTCCACTGGCACTTATCTCTTCAGGCCTCAGTCGATTGCGACAATGTGCTGGTCGATGCTTGGCTGGCGTTTGTGTTAATGTCTGTTGACATGGAAAAGCCTAAAGTTATTGTTTGCAAACACCATTTGCCTGACCTCGACCCTGGCTCGTCGTGTTTTAGCCCACAGCCAAAGCCACAGCCACGCCCACCTCAAAAAGCTACATAATTTGCCTCTGCTGGGCTGCTGAGTTTGCTGGGCTTGCTGGGTTTGCTGGGTTTGCCTGGGTTGCCTAATAAGCGGCTCAAGTGTTGGCCTGGAATTAATGCGTTCACCCTGCCCCGCTGGCCCACTCCAACTGTCACTGAATGCTGTTTGTTTATGTGTTTATCATTGCTGGCCATCCAAAAGTTACATTTACCGGACATGAAATGGCCATGACTGTGTGTGAGTGTGTGTGTGTGTGTCCTTCAGTTAGCCTAGGCTATCATAGTTGCTGACTAAGTGCGTTTGCTAACGAACCAGCTTGTTGGCTTTGCGTAGCATTTAGAGAGCTGCAAAGCTTGCCATTAAAGCTAAATCAACATTTTCAACCACATTCGATTTTGCACCTGAACTTTTTTATTTCAACAACTTTTGATGGAAATTAATGGAATTTTACATGTTTATTTTAGCTTAAGTATGAAAATATTTAAGAATATTTATTTTAGAGTTGCTTAGAGTATCGAAGTCTAATGCTGAATGAAATGTAGCCCTGAATCTAATGTAAATATGAATTCTGCTTATGATTTTAATGAAAATGTATGTAACAAGCAAAAGGAGGCATGGTAGAGCTTATAAAGTAGATATTATAGATCAGGATGACATGCTGAGTTTATATAGCCATGTCCATCTCTCAGCTTAACCGCATGCAAGTTTGTCTTAACACCGAAAGATAGTCGCTTAAAATGTTAAATGTATATTTTTGAGTACCAGAATTAGTCCAAGTTTATCATTTATTTTCTTTATAACTCGTCCCATTAATTATCGATAATAATCAGTATTTTTATTTGAGGTTTTAAGCATAATTTATAAAAACTGTGGAAGATAAAGTCTTTTCTGATTTTTCCCTTTCTGTTTCTCTTTCGCTTTCGCTTTCTCTTTCTCTTTCTCTTAAAAAACTGTAAAAGACATAGTTCTTTCTAATTTTTATACTCATTCACGAAAGTGAAATGAGTATATTGGTTTGGTGCAATGTCCGTCTTGCTATCCGTCTGGCTGTCCGTCCGTCTGTCCGCCTGCTGTCTGTCCGTCCGTCTGTCCGTCTGCTGTCTGTCCGTCTGTCCGCATGAACGCAAAGCATTTCGCCGCTATTGAAGCTAGAGACTTGAAATTTGAAACACATACTCGTGTATACCCTCGAATTATAAGGTGTTAAGATTTTCGCGATACGCTCACTGGGGGCGTGGCAACTCGGAAAATGCATTTGCCGGTATGTCAGAAACCCTGTTAGTTGAAGTCCTAGAGAGTTGAAATTTGGAACGTATACTTGCGTTGACAAACCAAGATAAAAATAAAAATATGGCGGATATATCTACGCCCATTGGGGGCGTGGCGAAGCAGGTAAAACTGTATTTTCTACAGTTTTAGAGCTAAAATGCCCCAATTTTAATAGCTAAATTACTGTTGACCTCTTCTATTGATTTGGCAAACAAATTTTAAAAATTATATATATATACGCATTGGGGGCGTGGCAAATCAGAAAATGGACCTGGTAGCGTTTGGGTCGTGAATGAGTATTCAGCAGTCGGTAACGCCCGACTGTAACATTTTTATTTGTTCTCTTTCTTTTTCTCTTTCCCTTACTCTTTCTCTTTCATTTTTGGCGAATTCATAAAGAAGGTCAATAGAAACTTATATTTTTAATTCTAGCTATAAAACTGTAGAAGACATAGCTTTCTTTGATTTACTTTATTGATATTTTTTGGATCTACTGTGTTTTAGTGCGGCCAGTTTTGTTTCAGAGTTCCAAGATTTCGTCGACACACACTTCAATTTCACTTCATGCAGTTTTCAAATGGAAAAACTATTCAAAACTGATGAATTTATGTGAAGTGTCATCAATTCTGGAACTCCGCCACAGCAAAGCCATTACTCTTTGTGACACACACATACGCACACACACACAATCTCTTAACGCACCATTGCCCAAAGGCCCAAATGCTACACTTTTTGATATTTACTAAGCTCGCAGATCTAACGGCCTGCCATTTGGTGGGCTTCTCTCCATTTCCATTTCCATTTCTATTTCCATTTATATCTAGATATATATTTATATATGTCTGCCATTTCCATTTCTATTTGAACTGGCTTCACTCTAATTTCTATTTCTGTAGCCAAGTTCCACTTGAAGCTTGTGATTGATAAGCGGCTATAATAAATTCCGTTATTAGTGAGTGGCAGCCGCAAAAGGCACAAACGAGCAAATGATGCGTAAATAAAAGTCCAACGCGCCCTCCACAAGGAACAAACGACGAACAGGCCCAAGCATGGAAGTTGGCCTATTTGTTGAATATTAGACAAATAGATCTCTGTGGCTCGACTTGATGCGCTTATTTGTTTATGAATGGAGACCAAAGCGTCGCACTCGATTCATTTTGATTCGATTTGATAGAATTTGACAGGACATTGGGCAATTCAATTCGCTTTCGGCGCCTCAAGCTATGTCAATGGAAATGACGAAATGACAGCAAAGTAAATGTGGGCGACAAATAGTTTTTTTTTCACAAATTTGTCGCCCGGTTTTTGGCCGGTTGGGCCTGGGCCTTGGGCCTGCGCCTTGTCTATTGTCGTTGGCTGTGATCCAGAACGGAACCCTTGCAATCCCACACTCCAAGCCCTCTGATTACGTCCTGCTTTCTGTGTAATTATGTGTTGGCAACTCACAGCTGGCGGCAGCACAGGGTGTCGTCGCCACCGCCACCACAGGGTGGCATTCAATTTTCACTGTCGCTCTCCGGTATCCAAATTTGTGGCAACATCAAATTTTGTATGCTAATTTCAATTAAAAGCTTTGAGCCATGCCATTCTACTGCCCTTCCCCTACCACAGCCTGGACGAGTTTCCGCACACTTTGCCTTGCTGGGTAGGCAGGTTCAAATTGGTCAATGAGCAAGGTGCCAAAAGTTGTTTTAAAAGTACTTTAGGTACTCAACACAAAGTTTCTATTGACTGGCATGACAGGCAAATGAATCACTCAGCAGACGACATTGTCATTTTGGGGCCAGCTCCAGCTCCAACTTCAGGGCCAACTGCCCCAAACAAACAAAGCAAAACAACAAAGAAACGCGTTTATTTTTAGCCTCAGCTAATACGTGGAACAGACTCTACCAGGAATCACACATGTCCTGCACACGAATCGTTGCTGTTTAAAGAGAAAGTTTTTGGAATTTCTTTGTTGTTGCCGAGCTACAGGGTATATGTGTTTTAATGTTTTGTGAAGAGGTTTAAACTGTTGAAATTTTGTATATGTATATATGAAGAGCATGTATGGAGGCTATATAAATTGTATGGCATGTGCACATTATGGATTTCCAGCATTTTCAAGAATTTGAATTCGTTTTCACACTTCAGCTCTCTAATACCCTTTAATATTTAGTTACCCCAAAGCTTAAATATTCTATATGCATATATAAATATTTATAGTTATATATAATATATAAAATATCTGGACAATCTTGAAATTATATTTGAATATGGTATTAAATTTTGCTTTCTATTCACATAGCCCTTTAGCTTGAAGGATATTTAAAAACTAATATAAAAAAAATTTTAACATATAACTCAGTTATGTTCTGGAAATCCTGAGTACATCCTAATACCTAAAGAAATTTTTATGATTTGTGAAGATTGGGGCACATGAGAAGCATTATATTATATATTTTATAATATAATAAAAATACTATATTAATGCTGCTGATTCCTACATTGACTTTGGGAACATTTTATATGTTTTTACCAATATTTAGTAAATTTGTTTTTTCATTCTTACATATCTAATCATCATTCAATTCTTATAATCATCACATTATCATTCATTTCTTAAATATCATACAATAAAAACTTAATTTATAAAAAATATATATAGTAAAAAATTAAATATATATAAAAATTTATATATATTTATATTATAAATATAAAATTAAAGTCTTAATCTGTATTTATTTACTTTTCATTTTTTTATAAACCCAATATTAAACCTTAATTAAATATGTACATTTAAATCCTTTTTTTTTAACTTTTCAAAAAATTTAATTATTTCCCATTTTTTTGTGCAAATTCAAAAGCAATTTAATTATTAAAATAAATAAAATCAACGAATTAATAAATGCGACTAATAAATCGTTTTATTTTGCTTTTTATTCAATTTAAATTCAATCAACAAATTAATGTGGTTAATTAAAAAACGTTTTCGTTACGGGTATTTAATAGTCGTGCATTGCCTGCGTCTATTTCGTGCTCAAATATTATTTATTTGCTTCGCCTCGCACAACAAATAGCAAATATTTTTCCAGCGTATTTGTTGATGTGTGCGCAAAAAATAAATAAAATAAAATACAATATTGTTGGCAGTCAGCGTGTAGAGCGTGTATATAAGAGTACAAAGTCTCCCACACACACACACATCTCCACATACCTTAATACAATCTGGTATTCAGGGAGGCTTTTGTCTGGTTTCGCTTTATTTGTTATTTAAGAATTGATCAGGCGTTGAATTTGCTTTCACTTGTATTTTATTTTACTCTCTCTCTTTCTCTTTCTCCACTTTTTTTGTGTCTTTTTTTTTGTTCTTCTGTTGAACTGAGCTGTGCGTCAGCGTGCCTTGGTTGCCTCAGCAATGACAGCTTAGTTATCCACTGCCCAGTCACCCACTAGCTCAGCTCACTCATTCCACACTCGATGTTTTATTGAAATCGATTGCGTAATTGGGCAATTTGTGCTGCTTTTTGGCTGACTGATAATCAAAGCGGCATTTGAGTAGCTTTTGCTTTCAGCCTGCGTGTGCGTATTAGCCACAATTAGACGACGTTCGAAATGCCTTTGAGTGAAGTTGCGTTGCGTTTCGTTCGACTCGACTGACTCGACTATTAGCTAATTGAAGTTGTCCTGCGGCAATTTATATTTAAATATTCTATCTGCTCGCATTGGCACATTGAACTCGTTATATTATTATTTCACATTGTGCGCATTGTAATCGCCATGTTCAAGGCAAACTGATAAAACTGCCGCATACATAATTCGGAGCACAAAAAAACGTTCATGCAATCGGCACAGAAGTAAAAGTAAAATAAATAAAAATTGCAAATAATAATAAAAATCAAAATAAATGGTCGCCGCACACGGCCCAAAGCGTTACGTTAAAAAAAAACGTAACCAGAGTGTGGGCGTGGCTGCATAAATGTGGACTGCAAAAAAAGAAGAAATTGCAAATTATTGAGCAAGTCAATATACGAATTTGAATGCACTATGGAAATATGAAAGTATTGAAACAAAAGTAATAAAATATACAAAATATTACAAAAAAGAAAATGATTTTAAGCTTTGAGAAATTATATATATTATATAAATATATATATTTTTATATATACAAAAATATATTTTATTAAAATCATTATAGTTTAAAAGTAATTTTACTATATTTTATTGACCTTATTTGGATGTTAGCTTGAGATCTGAAGGAATATCAAGTAAAGGGCAAATTGTCTGTCTATAAGTCAATCGACTTCTGATTTTTCGTTAATATTAAAAAATATTTCCACACCTTTGGCAGACATAAAATGATTCATGTTTGAATGGCATATCCTATGGAATATCTCAGCAGCAGCAAAGATTATCGATAACTTAAGCAGCTGCTGATATATGGTTATCGAAAAGAGTATCACTTTTGTTTTGTCAACCTTTACTTTTTAGTTTATTCAGCTGTATGACAAGAAGTTCACATGCCAACTATATTTTTAATCTTATATAAAAAGAGAATTTAGTTTTAGTAAAATGTGTTTAGTTAAGTAAAGTGTAAAAACTTTAATATTATACTGAAAAAAATAATTCTTATTAATTCAGAATTAAAGCCTTTAAGGTTCACATATAGTGGATAAATAGAAAGCACGTCTTCTTATCTGACACAAATGGTCTCTGGTCATGGCTACTTTCGAAAGTACCTAAATAAGATGGGGAAAACTGCCGAATCCAGCTGCATTTACTGCGACAATGCAATGGACGACGCAGAACACACTTTCTTTAACTGCGAAAAGTGGTCAGAAGAAAGAACCGAATTGGCAGAAACTGTCGGTGAAGTTAAAGTAGAGACGTAGAGAAGTAGAGAAAAGAGTCTGTGACTTCGCCGAAAAGGTTCTCCGGCGGAAAAAGCGGGACCTGGACGCAGGAACACAGATGGCAGTGCTCAGCTAGAGCATATACAAGGGCTCCACCTTGAAGGTTAATGCGGGATAGCTCCTGGTTCCAAGGTGGGAGGCAGCCCGAGAAGACGAGGTTTTTTAGTCGGCAAGCAGTATTGCAGTCCGACACACCAGCCAGAGTGACGACCTGACTGACGGTGCATAAAGCATTTTTACCTAAAAAAATTATTTTTTTATTTTATTTATTTTAATTATTATTTTATATGATTAATAATTTTAATTTTTTATATTTATTCTATTTATTATCTTTTTATACTTACAACTTTGTTGCCTTCTTTTCAGCAATTTGTGTACCTGCAGCTGCTTAAACACATTGAAGTTAGCTGCTTAATTGATTACAATTTCTTTGGCTACATCATCTACCACTTAGCTAATGTACTCACATAGGTGCAGATGGATGGTGCCGGGCAGGCGCATAAAATATTTAAATAAGTCGCCTTGGCATCTGCCCATTTTGCACACTTCACATTCGCGGGTTTCGTTTGATTTATGCGCCTTAATGTTGCCTGCTTAATTTATTTTCGTTTCGTTTCGTTTCGCTTTCGACGCGTTAATTTGCGAGCAAGAGGAAGGTGGAAAAGAGGGGAGAGACGGCAATTTTGGTAATTTATTCGTTGCGCCCACCATATGCACAATTAGCGAATCGTAAATCTCTGTACATTTGTGGAACAAGCCAAAAAAAGGAAGCAAAAAACAAAAACAATCTACGATCCTTTAAATCATGTAAATTGATTGCCAGTCTATATATTTATAAATTTATATTGAATATAGGTATGTATAAATTCAAAGTGAATTGTTAATCAATTTATATCGAAAATATATCAATTGTTAATAAATAAATATATTTGTTTACAGGTTTTCTATTTATATTTATATGTATATTCATATTCATATTCATATTCATATTTATATTCATATTCATATTCATATTTAATTTCATATTCATATTCATATTTAATTTCATATTCATATTCATATTTAATTTCATATTCATATTCATATTCACATTTATATTCATATTTATATTCATATTCATATTTATATGTATATTCATATTCATATTTAATTTCATATTCATATTCATATTCACATTTATATTCATATTTATATTCATATTCATATTCATATTCATATTTATATTCATATTCATATTCATATTCATATTCATATTTATATTTATATTCATATTCATATTCATATTTAATTTCATATTCATATTCATATTCACATTTATATTCATATTTATATTCATATTCATATTCATATTCATTTTTATATTCTTATTCATATTCATATTTATATTTATATTCATATTCATATTCATATTTATATTCATATTCATATTTATATTCATATTTAATTTCATATTCATATTCATATTCACATTTATATTCATATTTATATTCATATTTAATTTCATATTCATATTCACATTTATATTCATATTTATATTCATATTCATATTCATATTCATATTCATATTTATATTCATATTCATATTCATATTCACATTTATATTCATATTTATATTCATATTCATATTTATATTCATATTCATATGCATATTCACATTTATATTCATATTTAATTTCATATGCATATTCATATTCATATTTATATTTATATTTATATTTATATTTATATTTATATTTATATTTATATTTATATTTATATTTATATTTATATTTATATTTATATTTATATTTATATTTATATTTATATTTATATTTATATTTATATTTATATTTATATTTATATTTATATTTATATTTATATTTATATTTATATTTATATTTATATTTATATTTATATTTATATTTATATTTATATTTATATTTATATTTATTTTTATATTTATATTTATATTTATATTTATATTTATATTTATATTTATATTTATATTTATATTTATTTTTATATTTATATTTATATTTATATTTATATTTATATTTATATTTATATTTATATTTATATTTATATTTATATTTATATTTATATTTATATTTATATTTATATTTATATTTATATTTATATTTATATTTATATTTATATTTATATTTATATTTATATTTATATTTATATTTATATTTATATTTATATTTATATTTATATTTATATTTATATTTATATTTATATTTATATTTATATTTATATTTATATTTATATTTATATTTATATTTATATTTATATTTATATTTATATTTATATTTATATTTATATTTATATTTATATTTATATTTATATTTATATTTATATTTATATTTATATTTATATTTATATTTATATTTATATTTATATTTATATTTATATTTATATTTATATTTATATTTATATTTATATTTATATTTATATTTATATTTATATTTATATTTATATTTATATTTATATTTATATTTATATTTATAT
Source organism: Drosophila leonis (assembly GCA_035045365.1). NCBI lineage: Eukaryota > Metazoa > Arthropoda > Insecta > Diptera > Drosophilidae > Drosophila > Drosophila leonis. The sequence goes on along the minus strand of JAWNPC010000202.1, from coordinate 7,899,252 downwards.
TTATATTTATATTTATATTTATATTTATATTTATATTTATATTTATATTTATATTTATATTTATATTTATATTTATATTTATATTTATATTTATATTTATATTTATATTTATATTTATATTTATATTTATATTTATATTTATATTTATATTTATATTTATATTTATATTTATATTTATATTTATATTTATATTTATATTTATATTTATATTTATATTTATATTTATATTTATATTTATATTTATATTTATATTTATATTTATATTTATATTTATATTTATATTTATATTTATATTTATATTTATATTTATATTTATATTTATATTTATATTTATATTTATATTTATATTTATATTTATATTTATATTTATATTTATATTTATATTTATATTTATATTTATATTTATATTTATATTTATATTTATATTTATATTTATATTTATATTTATATTTATATTTATATTTATATTTATATTTATATTTATATTTATATTTATATTTATATTTATATTTATATTTATATTTATATTTATATTTATATTTATATTTATATTTATATTTATATTTATATTTATATTTATATTTATATTTATATTTATATATTTTTATACAAATACGTATAATTTGTAGGGTAAACTCTAGTTGCTTATACCCGCTTTGTGCACTTTTACTTGTTTTTATATTAGTTTTACTTTCTCTCACTTATTACATTTTTCAACACGCTCGAAACTTTTTGGCTCGTGCAACTGGCGCCTATTTAGTTTGCTTTTTCTAGCTGCACCCTTTTTAAAGTCCTGCAAGGGGTATGCTAAGTTATGGAGGAAGTATGTTGCATATAGAAGAAACTTTCTCTATTATTGTTAGCAATCTCTTTTTGTACTATTCTACGATTGTTTAGCCATTTGTCATATTAAATAAGATTCCTTTAAATCAATTTCTTATTATAGTTAAAGCATTAAATTATATTCATATATATATTTCCCCTCTTCCTCTATGTCTGCAAGGGTATTACAGCTGCAGGCCAGCGACAATTGATATTTCTTGTATTTTGCCCGTTTTCCATTTCAATAGTTTCAGCCCTTGGCCTATGTGTTTTTTTTCGCTCTGTTTTTCGTCTATTTAGAAAAAAAAAACTTTTATGTGTAATGGAAACTTTTTCAAATTATATCTTTTTTTTGCGCAAGTTTTTCTATTTTACTTTGGCATTGTTACAGCTGAAGTGGGCTTTGGCCGGCAGCGTTTAAGGGCGTGGCATTAAAATAAAGAGATAATATAGATAATAAACGAGATTAAGTGAATCTAAAGCTAATAGGATATATTTATAATAAATGCTGAGCTGACACAAGAAGTTCTTTCGTGTCTTTTTCTTTCTCATTGGACAGATGTTAAGTTATTCATAGTTCAATGCCACATAGGCTTCGTTGGGGCTGTTTTGAAATGCAAATGAGACTGATTAGCACAAGAAACGAGTTATATAACACTGTCTACGTCTTGCTGACTGCTCCCTTTGCGTTTGCATAAAACTTATCACAAAAGTTGTCGAAACTATTTGCTGTCAAGCTCAGACGCAGGCTCTGGGCCTGGCAGAAGCAGTTCAGTTCATTAGCATAGTTTACATTGAGGCGAACGGGCAGCCAGGCCGCAGCTTTGCCCAGTTTTCGGACATTGTCTTGAGTCGCAGCGCTTTAAGTCTCAAGTCTACTTACATTTCACTTTGCGTTGCATTTTGGTGCCTCTGAGGGCTGCCTGGCTGCCTGGCTGCCTCAACTTGGCTCTTTGCCTGCCAGCTCAACTTGTGGGGGTCACTTTCACATAGCAAAAGTAGAAGAGCTCTCTGCCTTTGCCCACTTAATGGGCGTCCATATATAATTATGCGTCCATACAAAGCGAGCGTTAGCAGCGCGCAGCTGGCGCTAGAAGCTAAGATGCCATTGTCTTTTCTTTTTTTTTTTGATCAATCGAGTGCATGTCTCTCGCATGTCTCATAATATGCCGCACACGTAACGCCTACAAGCTGGCACGCCCACAGCCACGCCCACGCATAATGCGATAAAAGTGCCTAAAAGTATTCTAAGCTTTTTGACATGTGCGACATCAGCTGAGGCTGAGGCTGAGTCTGAGGCTCGCAGGCAGCGCCTGATTAATTGAAGTGGAAAATGTGTCTGCACTTACAGAAAATAATGATATAGATATAAGATTATGGAAGAAGAAATTATAATGACGGGTTCTTCAATGTGAACATGTAAAAAATTGTAACAAAAAGCAGAGCTTGTTAAGTGGATGGCTGAGTTATATGGAACTTGTCTAAATTGTTGCTTAAAACAGTGAAAACAAGTAAGAATGTTGCAGTGAAACATGAACGACTATAGAATACTCGTTCACGGCGCAAAATTTGATTGTAATTAAATAAATGCGCTGACCATATAATTTATAGGTTTTTTGTATGCTGAAGTTAAAACAACTGCAAAATTAGGCAATTTTAGCTAGAAAACTCTGGAATATATAGATTGTTTATTGACTCTCAACACCCCCAGGCATAGGTATATAATTTTTGGTGAAACTCAAAAAGATTTAAAAGTTTAACTGTTAAAATTGTGAGCACCAACTTTAAAAATTTGTAAGGCATAGTTTTTGCCGATCTGATATGCCTCTTCAAAAGGCAACTCATTTAGTAATTTTGGTAAATTAATAGAGGAAGCAAACAGTGGAACTAAGTTGTGAACAAGTTTGAGTTTTTAGGAAAACAGAATAAAATAATAACAAATAATAAAACATATAAAATAATTAAAGAGGAAGCTACAGTTTGTGTCAATTTGCACAGCTCCCAATAACTATGAATATATATATATATATATATATATATATATATATATATATATGTATATATAAATATGTATATGCTGTCTTCCTAAATTTGGAGCCTAAGCCTAAGCTCCGGTAAAGGTTTTCGAAATAAAAATAATAATAATAAAATAAATAAAAATTACCGGAGCTTTATGCTCCAAATCTTAGGAAGACAAAGCATTTTCAATTTGCCCCGCTCCAAAAGGTGTTGAAAAATAAATTAAATGAGGCCAACAATAACTAAATTATTAAATTTATAAGTTTCTAGCTGTCAAAGCCTCTTACGATTTTTCGCTGTCCGATTAGACTAATGTACTAATGTTTTTATATGTTTTCATAGAAAAATAATTAAATATAATATTAAATTAAAATTACAAGGCTGAAACTTTTCCTAATAAGTGATTAATTTCTTTATATAACCAAATTGATTTCATTATAATCGGTGTTTTGGTTGAAGAGATAAAACTTTTCATATTTTTGAAAAAAGTCAAACCTGTTCAGTTGAGCATGACTGTATACCATAAATGTTTATATAGGTGTTATGTATGCCCCAAATTTCAAGTCTCCAGCCCCATTTTCGTTTATATATTTCGACCCAATATGGCATTTTTTCAAGGGGACAAATTATACCTAAATCTGTAGAAGATCTCAATAGTAACTTACGAGTTGAATTTTGGAGAATTCCAGTATTAAAACTATGGAAAATAGAGTTAACCCAATTCACCATGCCGCCAATGGGCATGGATATATCTATTATATAGTAAAGAATTTGGACTGCCAACACAAATATATAAACCAAATTTCAAGCCCGACTAACTACGCCTCTAAATTGAATATAATAATAATATATTTATATTAATACAAGTATATTTTATATTTTTTTTAATATTCTTAAGAAAATATATAATACTTATAAATTAAACCAATTGCTTTTATCAATTCTTTCATTTGCTAAATTTGAAATTTCTCATAATAATTGTGCTCAGTGTGTTTTGTGCACTGTCTGAAGCTTGATTGATGGCACTTGCTTTTAATTAAAATTTATTGTGGCTTACTTTGCGGCTTGGCTGGCAAATTAAATTGCTTGATTTTTGCACAAGAAATGGGCATATTAATGCCCGAGCAACAGACGGTCAGACAGACGGCCCGAGATCAAGTTTTGTATCGCTTTGGAGTTTTTCGCAATTTGGCTAAAAGTGCTGCGAGCATTTCATTCTGATTTTGGCTTAAACATTATTTTAAAAGCTTTTTCCTTTGCTTTGGCCGGCAGTGCACGGATTTTGCTTTTTGTTGGCTGGACTGGAGCTTAGCATTCAGACCATTTGCATTGACAACGACAACGACTGCGACTGCGACGGTCGCTCTGGTCCGGCTATTGTTGTGCTGTCTCTTTCTCTCCTTCTTACTGTCTCACTTCTGCGTTCGTTTCCCTTGGCATACGTTACGCCTGTCAAACGCCTGTCGGCATGCAATAGTTTCTTCTTCCTTTTTTTATGCCCTGAGCCCATTAAAAATGTATGGAAAATGGGTATCAAGATTTTGTGCTCCTGTATGTGACAGGCGGGGGGAGGCCTGGCAGAGCCCATGAACTGTACAGTAGATAGATATAATGAGCTGATCTGATTGAGCTATGGGTTCGTTTTAGGTTACTAAGGTTGGAGATTTCAAATATGAAATATTGGCATGTTTTTTTGACAGATTAATCTATTTTTTTTGCTATCGATAAAAATCGATAGTTTTGGATATTGTTAAGTAGTGTATATTGATTATGTGCAATGGCCGTCTTGCTGTGTGTTTATCTGTCTGTCTGTCTTTATTGAAGGAGTGGACATAAAATTTGAAACTTAAAATCTAGCTTTAGCACAGGTTAAGGTATCTTTCTGTTGATCCTTTCCACAAAACTTATCCGTCCGTAGCTAAACTAAAAACTGAAAATATCTGACTTCAAATTAAATTTTGTTACTTTTGTCATGTGAACTACATTAGTATTATGCAGTCAAATACAGCTGATTGTCTGATTGATTGATTGAGTGTGGGTATTTGCTAGCCGGTCACATCCAAGCCGACCTGCTGTTCACCTGCATCATGTCAGAGGCTCTGCTTGCCTCATTCATGCCCATTATGCGCTCGTTGCGAGGAACCTACGTAGACGCTGTCAGCTTGCTATGGCTACGCCCCCTGCCATCCCTCTCTCTCTCACTCTTTCTCTCTGCTGAACAATCGCATTAAGACATACACAGAGAGAGAGAGGCACAGTTGCAGTCTAGGGAGGACTTCCGCAGTCAAACTGTGGCACTAACCGTAATTGTTGACTGTGTCTGCATGTCTCTCACTTTTCTCGCTGCCATTTGTACAATTGACAATTGTGATTGCATATGTTATAATGCAGTTGCCGCTGAATAGAGAGTAGAGGGCAGGGCATGGTCGGGGGGTTAGGCACGTGTAACGCTCAGCTCGTCTCTTTTGTTTGACTGAAGAGTAACTAAACTAAGCAGGCGAAGCTAGCTCACTCACTCGCTCGCTCACTCACTGCGTCTGGGGATTGAGTCATGCGTATGCGACTTGACTGCAGCAGCTGATTACTGATTGCTTTCAATGACAGGCTGATGTCACTGCCAAGTCAAGTCGAGGCAATGCCACGTCGGATATACGCTAGCGCAGATAACGCAGATAACCATAACCACTCACTTCTGGCCCAGAAAGCTGATGATGTCAGCTGCCAGTTATCAACTTGATTATGTTTGTCTTCTGCAACTGCTCGATTGATTGACGCTGCGCTACAAAACGTCCGCATTCTATTCCCAATCACATCGCGATATTTCTGATGAATTATTATTATGTGGAACTGCTAGCAAATACCAAATTACTCCAGGGCATACAGAATTCAGCTGAAATTTGAAAATGTTTGCAATGGACTTTGACTTAGTATCAGAAGCAAACTCCAAGAATATGTAATCGAGTGTTGTAGACTCGAATGCTTAGTTGTCCGTAGTTGTCCATGCCAAACACATTACCATATTTTCACACCAGGCAAAACTGTTTTCTTTGTCCTGTGCCCTATTCATAAGCTGTCAAGCTCTATGGCTGCTGGGAATTGCCAGGCCCCAAAAAGCAGAAGGAAGTTGCAAAATAGTGAAGCTATGTCGTTATTTGAGCCAAACCCACTTTGGCCATTGTCCGCTGACAGCGTTAACTTTTATCTTTCATCCGTTCCGCCCGTTGCCGTTTTTCGTGGTGCGTGCCGCGCCCTAAAAAGCAGAGAGCAAACGATTGCCGCCCAGCCCAGCCGCCCAGCCTAGCCCGAATGTCCAAATCATGAAATGCAATGGCAAGTGGAGCACGTGCTGGCAGCTGTCAGCAGCGAACGGGCGTAGGTAGAGGCTGACGAGCTGCATTCGGACCGCCTGCCGCTTGCGGCTTTTGTTTGCATACTTTTCGGGGCCAAAGTTCAAATCGCTGCTGTTGCACTCGAGGTTGAGAGTTGAGAGCAACCGGCATGACTTTTGTCCGAGTTTGGCAAAGTGAATCGTAGTTCTCTAAGTAGTCAGCGCACACCTGCCAGCTGTGCCACCTGGCACACTTTCTATCGCACTTTTTTCTCAGCGAAAATCTGAGCCAAAACGCTGCCTGCTGAAAGGACTTGAAAAGACGCTAACTAGCCGCATTCAGACAACGTGCCAACAGCTCCATTGTTGGCGTCTGATTAGCTTCAGCTTTTCTTTTTTTGGGTTCTTTGTTAACCAACTGTGAAAGGCACCCAACGGGACAGAGAGAAAATAAGAGCGAGAGAGAGAGCGTGAGAGAGAGAGAGAGAAAGGAAAGTCAAACAAGAATCCTTCGTGTTTTGCTTTGGTTAACACTTGAATGCAGCGCATGAGCTTGAGACGGCCAAATTATGAAATTGGCTTAAAGGCGCGTGACTAGTTCAAAGACAGTTTTTATTGTAATGCTTTGTCATGAAATATAACAAATTTAAAATTTAAGACGGTGTCAGTAACATTTTAGCATTTATTTTAATATTATTTGATGAGTGTTTTAACTGAAGGTCAATAATTTAAAATATATTTTAACAAACATTTGTTAGTTAGAAATCTTGTTAAATTAACTTTTGTTATTTTAGGAATATTATTTATTTTGTAATTATATTAAGTATTTCCACATCAAAACATTGTTGACAAGATTCCGCTCAGTTTCATTTAAAGATTTTTATATAATTTACCAAATTTTCTTTTTAGTTACATTTTATGCAGTCTTAACTATTATTTTTTAAAAGTTTACTAAGTCAGACGCTGCAGTACCAGCTTTATATTTTGTTAAAATCTCAAATTGGATTTTAGCAATTGAGTAAGCTACGTGATGCACTGAAATGAGTGACCTACAGCGTTTTGTGCTTTTATACCCTGAACCCATTGAAAATGGGAAATCAGGGTAAATTGGTTTTGTTAAAGTGTGAAATGTATGTAACCGGCAGAAGGAGGCGTGGCAGACCCAGTATATATATTCGTGATCAGGGCGACGAACTGAGTCAATTTAGCCATGTTCGTCTGTCCGTCCGCCCGTATGTATGAACACGTCTACCTCAGAACCTAAAAGAGCTAAAGACTTGAAATTTTGCTTAGCACGCGCATATCACATAATTTCACCTATGCTGAACAAATATGCTGAATACAAAAATTTAACAGAATAGTGCTTAAAAGTAAACTAATTTAGTCTTTGGCTGAGTATCAGGCAAGCAGAGTATGGTTCTTTTAAAATATATGCAGGCAGAAGGAGGCGTAGCAGACCCCATCAAGTCTTAATCAAGGCGAGGAGCTGATCTAGCCATGTCCGTCTGTCCGTATGTATGAACGCATCGATCTCAGCACCTTTAAGAGCTAGAAACTCAAGAGGGCGTAGCTTCAGTTCCAGGCGAAGGCAGGTTTACAGGGAAAGTAATTATTTTTTTTGATCGAAAATTGTATTTTGATTCAGTGAGTTTATACATCTAAATGTGTTTAAGTGCGTATGCATAGCTACAAGCTGTGAAGTATATATTAAATTACTTTAAACTAGAGCTTTTTACTTATTAAATCTTTATCTTTGTCACATTTTTTTATATTTCTTTTAATAAGTTTTATTTTATAATTTATTTTTAATTTATTTTTAATTTATTTTTGTTGTGTAATTTTTTTTAGTTACCTTCAAATTATTTTAAACATTTTTTTAATAAATATTATTTTATATTTTTATACCCTGAACCCATTGAAAATGGGAAATCAGGGTATAATGGTTTTGTTAAGCTGCCAAATGTATGTAACAGGCAGAAGGGGGCGTGGCAGACCCCATAAAGTATATATATTCTTGATCAGGGAGACGAGCTGAGTCGATTTAGCCCTGTCCGTCTGTCTGTCTGTCTGTCCGTCTGTCCGTCTGTCCGTCTGTCCGTATGTATGAACGCGTCGATATCAGAACATATAAGAGCTAGAGACTTGAAATTTTTTTTGGAAGTCCCTGTATAGCACGCGCATATCGAGTTTGTTTTAGAAAATCGATAACTATTGCCGTTCTTTTGTTATCGATTAAAAACCTTATCGAACTGAAGTAAATAAATTATATCTCGTACACCTTTAGAGCTAGAGTCTCCAAATTTTGCATTTAGTTTCATTTATATTTTATACAATTTCGGTTTTTGTTAGATTTTGGATATTGGTTCAAAATTTTTCAAAAATTTTCAAATTGAAGGTTAATTGCAAATATAGCCAATATGTGAATGAGTTTGCAATTTTATACAACTGCAAGATATTCAATATTATATGTAGATCATATGCTGAAAATTTCATTGAAATCCATTAAGTATCACAAAAGTAATTAAACAAAACGTTTTGTCAATTGCAACATGTGACCAGAAACCCACCCCTGTTTTCATTTTTTCTATACATGTGCACACATACATTGAGACATTCGAATGCGAGCATTCTTGTCTGTTCTAAGAATCACAACAATAACAGCTGACTGCGTGAATTTTGTTATAATTCTAAACTGCCTTTAGTTTCAAATTTGCTACTACTTGTTTAAGCAGTGCAGTGGCGGTGTTGATAGAAGCGGGGCACGTCGTGCCTTGCAGGTCTGGGTTCAAACCCAGCCGATGTCAAATATTTTTATGTCGTATTTTCTTAATATATTTTGTTTTTTTTTTAAATTAAATTATTACTCTTTAAAAATTATATTAAATTCTTTTAAAAAAAAACATGCTATTTGATTGTGAAAGTGCAAGATTAGCAATTTAATTAAATTTTGTATAAGTTTGTAATGTATACAAGATACGGAATATATTTAAAAACGCAGATCGGACGGGGTTCAGGGGATCTGCTAGTCGGGCACCCCCGACTAGAGTTTTCTTACTTGTTTTTTTCATTGTTACCTTGAAACTAAAGACCAAAATCTAAACCACAAATGATAAAAAGTGTCCAAAACTTTGCTAGTTTGTTGGCCAATATCTTCCAGAGGACACGTTTCTGTTCAAAATTCTGTTCACTATGCATAGCGCGTGGCAGCAGCCAGCCAACAACACTTGATGAGCTTTCCTAGCTGCGCATTTCATCTTTGTTGTTTTCACTTCTTCTTCTTCTTTTTCTGGTATCTAGCGAACAATTGCGAACAAAATTCTTGACACATATTTTTTTTGTGTTCTTTTTTGGCAATTGTTGTTGTTGCGGTTGTGTTAAAGTCAACGGTTATGGGCGAATAAAATGTGACATGGCCGAGACTGCTCAGCCGGATGTGCTTTGGCTGGTGTTCGTCGTAACAAGTGTGCAACACTGTGCTACAAATGCGATTACGTATACGCAGCGTGTGACGGGCACGGCACGTTGACCGTTTTGTAGCTGAATCACAAAGGGTTTGCGGGACGTTGAGGAGGATATAGAGCGGAAAGAGACCCGCCAGGAGCTGGGTCTAATATAATTCTCAAAAGCGCCCACATCCTGGTCATGTCTGGCTGCGATTCTGGACATGCCGCGCATAATTTAACTGGGCGTGGCAGAGAGAGAGCTCTCTGTGTGTGTGTGTTTGAGTGGGTCACGTGCCATTGTTGAATTTCATTTGTGGCATTTTTCAGTAACTTTTTGAGCCTATTAAAAACTGGACAGCAGTTAAGCTCCCTAGCTTTGAGCACTAAGTGAATCGCATTAGCGCAACTCTCGAGAGCCTGTTGAGCGCTCAGCACACTTAGCTCGAGGCACCAACTCGAATAGCTCGTTTCCCTAGATCATATTTTGCATTTACTTCTCTTCTCAGCTCGATATAATAGAAATGTTGCCTGGCCGTAAACAGAGCTGTCAGACGAGCAGCAGCAGCAGCAGCGGCGGCATACCGGACGTCTATTAAGTCAATAGAGTGAAGGGGCTAAAGGGCAGGCGGGGGCGTGTCAGAGACAGAGGGAAGTTATCTGCAGCATTGTAACATGCGCCAGGCATTTATAAGCAATTTATAGAATATGTTAACCCAGCCAGACTCTCAGGCTGGCGTTGTTTTCTTTTTCTTTTTTATGTAATCGGAGCTGACTCGAGTTGCGAAACGAGGAAGTTAACTAAAGCGCATCGACAAGCTTCAAGCAATGTAGACAGTTAATCAAAGAACGCCCTGGCAGTCGGGGCAAAAATTAAAAAAAATAGACGAAACGACGAATGAAAGCTCGTAAAAAATGTTATGCATAAAATGGGATTAAAGCTGGGGGAGCTGAGTGAGAAGTGAATTGTGAAGTGAATTGAATGTGAATTTCATTCACTTCTCAAGTGCCTTAAAGCCAGCTTGTCAGCTGAGTTGAGTTTAAGTTTTGGCAAACAATTGCAAGAATTTTGTATTTTTTTCTATAATAATGAGAAGCATTCAGTTGGCGTTGGCAAAGGCTAAGAATTATTTCAATTATTTTCAAAAAGTCAACAGCAGAAAAGGTTACATAAATAACTGAGCTAAAAATTTGCTGACAAGCAGCAGCATGGAATTTCATGTAGTTTAGTAAATTAAATTCATTAAATCAACATATTTGGTATTAAATTTGAGCTCAACTAAATATAAATTGATTTATTTTTTGTATATGTTGAGCAAACAAGAACCATAGTCAAAGAAATTTGTATAAAACAAAAACTGTTTGTGCTTTTCTGCTATTCAATATTGAACCTTAACATGCTGCTGTGGCCATTTTGGTCAAATTGAACTTCAAAAGAAATTTCTGTTTCTTTTGAAGCTCCATTCATGTATGGAGGAGCACATCAAACAAGTGTCCAACCTCAGCTAGGCTGACAGTGCTTTAAGGTCTCAGCATGTTGAATCGCTAAGGATGCTCTCAATTCACGAAAGTGAAATGAGTATATTGGGTTTGTGCAATGTCCGTCTTGCTGTCCGTCTGCCTGTCCGTTTGTCCGTCTATCCGTCTGACCGTCTGGGGCGTGGCAAATCGGAATTGAATATATAGCGTTTTGCACAAAATCTGAAATGTTTGGAGCACATTTGATCCTAGAAACTGGAAATTTAAAATAATTACTCGGCTTGACAACCCGATAAGATATGGCGCATATATCTAAGGGCGTGGCAAATTGGGTATTTTCTACAGTTTTAGAGCTGGAAACTCAAAATTTAACGACTAAATTACTATGTACCTCCTCTTTGCCAAAAACTATATATATACATATGTATACAAATGAATACCAATTGGGGGCGTGACAAATCAGAAAATAGAGCTGGTAGCGTTTGGGTCTTGAATGAGTATTCTGCAGTCGGTTACTCCCGACTACAACGTTCATACTTGTTTTTTGTTGCAAATATAACTTTTAGGCTAAGCAAAATATTTGAAAAACTTTAAGTTACATATGAAAATCAATTTCGAAAGCTTTAAAATGAATATAAAGTGAGATTAGTTAACATTGAATTAATTTTTTTATGTGTTGTATTAAAACATTTTTATTTATTTTTATATTTTATCATAATACTTTTATTATTATTTTTTTTATCATAATATATATTTTTTTTTATTATAATATTTTTGTTATTATTTTTTTATGATAATATTTTTATTATTATTTTGTTTGGCATATTTTTATTATTTTTTTATCATAATATTTTTATTATTTTTGTTTTATAATATAATTTTTTTGTTACTATTTTTGTATCATAATATTTTAATTATTATTATTTTTTTATCATAATATTTTTATTTTTATCTTAATATTTTTATTATTATTATTTTTTTTTGTATCATAATATTTTTATTTTGTATTTTGTTGTAAAAAGTCATATTTTTTCAAGGACACCAAAATATCAATATTTTTCTTGCCATTTAAAAGAAAGATAGAATTTAATAATTATTGAAATTGAATCATTTTTTCGTATTCTTTTTCAAGCTGTTTATTTTTACCACTTTGAAATGCTCGATTTACACTCCACTTTCAGAAAATTTTAAAATGCTTTCTTTGTTTCTGGCGCTTTGATGAATTCTCTATCAGATTCATTCATCCACTCATCCATTTGCCACGCTCTGCCGTTTGAGGCCTCACTGTGCAACGGCTATAATTTCTTGAATTCGTAGCAATCAGCATCTTGAGGTTGCCTGAAAATCGATAGGATAATGGATAAGAGTTTAACTATGCTGCCACTATTCAGTTGTGCTATAAATTGCTGGCGAACTGAAAAAAATAAGAAAGAATAAATAATAAATATAATAATAAATAATAATAAATTTATAATAAAATCAAAAAAATTTTCAAATAATTATCACAGCTTTGATAGCCCTAAGACAATTCATGAACAAATGGCAAATGTTATTGAATATATAAACAGCTGAACGTTAGCAATAACTTTAACAGCTGCTGAAATATAGTTATAGCAGATAGTAATGCTCTTGCTTGGACACCCTAGACATATGCTTTCCATGATGTTTAAATTCTCGAATGCCTTAAGCATTCTTGATGAGTGTCTCTTCAACTTTTGTATATCAAAATAAAACAGTAATGGCTTCAATTCAATAACTTATATTACCTTATAATCTAATCTCCAAAATCTAAATCATAAATCTAATTATATTTATAGCACAATAGTTATTTGCTTACCTTGCTCTCACGCACACAGTTCATTGGGTGTATTCACAGAATGGCAGCCATTAGATGCTGTGTCTCTAATGGCCATGCTCAAGTTGGCAGCCACCGCAAACGGCATCGTTTAAACAAGTGAAGCAGCAGGAGCATAAAAAGGAAAGCCGATTGCCAAAACACTAGCCAAATTGTTGGCACGCAAAACCGCAAAGAGCAAATACAGAAACCGCAAAGGCGACTACCAATGTAGCCCACATACGACGTGCAAGACTCCTGGCCCTGCTGTCCCTCTTCCTCTCTCTTCTTCTGCCTTGTAGTCCTTGTAGTCGTCGCTCGCTTATCGCTCTCATGATGTTTACGAACTTGTGAGCAGCAAAATTAATTGAAATGCCCCAAATTTTGAAAATGCTGGAAATGTTGTTCTGCAGCAGCAGCAGGAGCAGGAGCAGGTTGGAGGCAGCTGCCGCCATTTGGCGCTCAAATTAATTTGCTGCCAACAAATTGCTTTGGAAATGGCTAAGCAAATTTTTATTTTGCTTTGTTTGTTTTTTGTTTCTCATTTAAGTTGTTCGTCGTGTCTAAACTGTCTGAACTTGTTTTGGCGCTTTGCCGCACTATTGAGTGTTAAGTAATTTGCAGTTTTTTCCTATCCTGATTGGGGGCTTTTTTTTAGTCCTGGCTGGCAGACAGGTGAAAATTTCTGGTTAATTGGTTGCGGAGCTTTCAACGCCTCAGCACACAAAGGGTTTTAGGGCAGCAGCCTCTAGCCACCTACGTGCCCAAGTCATTTGCATAATTTCCAAGCAGCCCAAGCATAAGGACGCGAAGCGCTCAACCCAAATCAGCAACAATTAACTTTAATGGGAATTAATGCTTTCAAGATTTGGCATTTTTCTTACGCTTCGCTGGCCATAAAACTCTGTTGTCTGTTGTCTGTTGCCTGTTGCCTGTTGCCTGTTGCTAATACCTGTCATATGTCAAGAATCATAGCACTAAACCTTTTTTACACTTTAAATAAAGTGGACATATTTGGTTGTAATACTTGTAAGTGAGGTTAAAGGAGTATATTGGCTTTTTGTGCAATGTTTGTCTTTCTTTGCATTCATCAGAAGACTTGAAATTTTGAGCATTCCTTCGAGTAAACTGTATTCTTATTGAAAAGATTATTTAATTTAATTTTATGTTTGCTTTATTTGCTTATTATAATGTTTTGCTTAAAGCATTTATTTAAAGCACTAAAGCATTTATTTATTATAATTTACAGAGCTTATACTTTTTTTTTGTCTATGCAGCTGAGATAATATATATAAGTAGGAATTTATTTGTGCAAAGTTGTATTTTTGTGTGGCAAAAGAAAATGGCCGAAAACCTTTTGAATATTGACAAGATTAAGATTTTTCTGATACACCATAATATTGGAAATATTTCATATTATATTTTAGAGATTGATATTTGGAATTTATGTTTAGCAATGTCATAGACTATGCCAATTGGGAAGAAAAACTATAGCTTCTATAGCTGGAATTCCATTAATACACAAAGACAAATACTTTTCTTGACCTACCAAGATTTTTCGTGTAGCTTTAAATCAATGCAAGCAAGTTTAAGGCACTTTAAGTTTCAAGAAATCAAACGACCGACCACCTCGAGTTGCAAAATCAAAGTGGTTTTGTTGCAATGCTCAAGGAGAGTTTGATGTGAGTGCCCTAACATGCATGCGATATAAGGCAGCATTTAAGGAGTAGAGAGAAATAGACTTATCTCTATATACTAGAACTCTATCTCTCTCTCTCCCTCTTTTAACAATACAAAGAGATACATATTTCGAACCACTATAACTTTCTCTCTCTCCCTCTCTCTTACTTGTCTTCCTTTTTTGTCCTCCTCTCTATTGGACCAACTACTGCTCTTCAATTCGAAAGCTAAACATAGCGCTGTTTGTTTTGAATCCAGCAATTTAACCTACCCTTGACATGATCTATACTCGTATCAAAAATTCTATTTGCTTGTCTATTAAAGGTGTGAAAAATTGAAAAAAAAACTATATATGTCCTAGTTTTCAAGCTAGAAAACAAAAACGCTGCTTCAGATATGGAACTATAATTTAATCACAGTTTAATCATATTATTATATGATATATTAATATTATAATCACATTATTATTTTTCATTTCTTATTTAAAATATTTACTAAAATTGACATATCCGGCTTATTTCCCTTCCAGTATTCTATTTGATCTTTGTCACCTGCTTCTATATATACCCATTGCTAGCTTATGGAGCGAGAAAACAATAATCAATTGGTAAGTCCTTCATTTAAAATTCATTATCAAGAATCTCCGGCAGAGTGCATAGCTCCAACTATTTGTGGTATTCCGCATTCAAATCGTTTTTCAGCTCTGATTCTAATGGCTTCGACTTGAGTGAACTCTAAGCTCTATAGCTCATGAATAACCCAACAAGCAGAAACTGTTTTTTTATAGTCAATAATGCTATTCATAAGATTTAATAAATATTAAAAGAAATGTAAAGGATTTGCTAAGCAAGCTGCTGTGGCACTGCATAGTTTATGAACGAGATTATTTTGCAAGCTCATTAAAGCTTTTGAGGAAGCGGCGGGCCTTCAACCAATTCCGCACAGTAACCTTAATTATTCATGTTTAAATTTCACTTCAAATTGCAAAAACTCGTTACCCCGGACTGTGTGCTGTAGCTATGTCCATTTGGCTGATGTTCTCAAAAGAAACTTTTGCTGGTCACGCAGCGAGCGCAAGGTGAACGTTAAGCAAACTAGCCAAACGTAGGTGGATACCGAAAACGGAAGCTGATAATTTGCTTTCAGTTTTTTAAATAAAATATAAATCAAGCCACAACGAGTGAAATAACAAGTAAGAATGTTGCAGTCGGGTGCTACTGACTGCACGATACTCATTTAGGGTCCAAGAACAGCTGAATTTGTTCTGGCAAAGCAGTCAGAAAGAAGTCTGCAGTAACTCAACTGTTCCATTTCGGAACTCTAGCTTTAAAATATTGCATTATATAGTTTTTTGCTCAATTTTCCACGCCCCCAAAAGGTATAGATACATAATTTGTTGTAAATCAATAAAAGTCAACAGTAACAAAGTCGTTAAATTTGGAGTTTTTTACTGTAAAACTATAGAAGATACTTCTTTTTTTACAATTTCGAACGCCCTCAATAGGTGTGGTCTGACAATTTTTAACCAAACCTTAGTAAGAGTCTAGATTAACGTGAATGTAAAAATTTTGTCCTTACGATCCAAAACTGTGTAAACTACAGGGTATTTTCAATATGCCACGTCTCTAAAAAAAAACGTAAAAATATTTTTTAGTTATCGATAAAGGTCAACAGTCACTTAATTATCGAATTGAAGTTTCTAGCTTTAAAGCTATAGAAGTTATAAGCTTTTTCGGTTTGCCACACCCTCTATGGGCGTATATATATCCACTATAAAAATGTGATCTTGGTTTGTCTACCCAAGTATATATTTCAAACTTTAAGTCTCTATCACTTTAAATAGCATCATTTCTAAGATACTGGAACGAGCATTTTCCGATTTGCCACACCCCTAGTGGGAGTATTGGGCAAATCTGAACACTTTATCAGACGATGAAACCCACGAATATATATTCCAAATTTCAAGTCTCTAGCTTCAAGACAAAGTACGGACAGACGGACGGACGGGCAGACGGACAGACGGACGGACAACTAGACGATCACTGCACAAAACCTATAAACTCATATCACTTCGTGAATGAGTATGAAAACGCACTGACAGAAGGTAGTGGGTGTGTCTTCAACGGTTTGTCAAGCAGTTGGCCAGTCGGCCAGGCAGTCTGTCAGTGTGGCTTATTTGTTTGTGCCTGAAGTCCTAAAGCCTCTGGGGCCGACAGTTCGTTAGCTGATGTTGTGCTTGTGCCTCTGCCAAAAACTCTCAGCGGTTCGTTAAAGTTTTTAAGCCCGCAACACGCAGCTGCGTAGCTTGATGAAATAAAATAAAATGTGGCAAAATATATATATATAAATATATATATAACTCGAGCTGACGTGTTAATTAGTGTGACTTTTTGTGGGTGGGCGTTACGTCAGCACGTAAGGTCCAGATAAGATATTTTGGTTGCGCAGCCTTGACTGTTTGCCTTAAACTCCCACTGGCTTTGTGCTCTGCATATTGTCGACTCATTAAAAATCAGCGCGTTATGCCAACCACAAAAAGAGGAGGAGAACAAGAAGAAGAGGAAGGGAAACAAGCCACGACGATGATGGCGACGACGACGACGACGACGACGTAGTCATTTTCATAATCAAACAAACTGAAAATCACACAGCACAAAACACAAGGCCAGACCAGTGGATGGCTGGGGACCGCAGCGGCAGTCACGTCAATTGCATTAGAAATTGCATTTAATGAGCGACAGCCAGAAGGCGGAGCAGCTGCTGCCAACGTTAGGCAAATGGCGTAGAAAATGGCGACAGCCAAAGTCGCCAAAATGGCGCCCAACATGGCGCGTGGCCCAGGCGAGCTTAGCTGTTTGGAATTTGTCATTTATCACCGTCACAATTAACTATAAAGAACCTTTTGACAAACAACAACAACAACAGCAACACAAAAGAAAGAAAACACATGTTCATGTTGTAGTTGCACTCAACATTGGCAAAACGATTCGCGCGCGAATCAATAAAATTCGCTTTAATTTGCATAAATCAAGCTCATTTCGAGCATTTTAATTGCGTTTTGTGCACATTATTTGGGCCATAATGGGCTTTGGCTATTGATTGAAGCGGATTCATGCAAAATGTTGACGTGATTAAACACATTATTTCATAAACAATTGCATTTTGTATGGCATTTGCAGTTGAATGGCCTCAAAATGTGAATTATTTCTGCTTCAATTTTATAGTTGAATGAACGAACTTATTGCGAGTCAACACAGAGCTGAAACTATAAAATATGATTAAATGGATGAAATGCAGGGAGAGAGTGAAAGCAAGAGAGAGAGAGAGAGAGAGAGAGAGAGAGAGGGAGATAGAGGGAGAGAGACAGAGAGAGAGACAGAGATAGAGAGCGAGAGAGAGAGAGAGAGAGAGAGAGATAGAGAGAGAGAGAGAGCGAGAGAGAGAGAGAGAGAGAGAAATAGATATGCATTCAGATTATTTTATTTTGGATAACAAGCTTATCTCAAAAGCTGAATAAGTTATAACAACTAGAAATTTGACATAAATATTCCTGAAATAAATAAGTTTTATACCCTGAACCAATTGAAACTGAATGATGAGTTCAGGGCATGTACGAAATTAGGGCATACACTGCTCGTCAATTGGTTAGACGCACCCACACTTACATTCAAATTTGTCTTACTACTTAAATTTGAAAAGCAATTGAAGAAAATTTGATATACAAAAACCTTGGTTATTCAATGACTCATCAAGTATACAATACGAAAAAATTTAAGTTAAACAAAATCGTGTTTTTCTCACATTTTATTAAAGTTGTTTAAAATAATGCACTTCTTTCTTGGTCAATAGAATAAACTCACTTCAAGTAATTAATTTTGGTTAAGGAAAATGTAATTTTAAAATTTAATTTTTAGCTAATAGCATTTTTGACTTATTAGAAGTAAATAAAAAATAATTTTAGTAATGAGTACTGACTCCTTCACCCTTAACCCTTAATTTCATCTATCCGGTGCTTCATGGAATGATACAGGAAAACTAAGTAACTTAGCGAAATCTTGCTCCAAGCAAGTTGAATTGTTGTAGTTAGCATTTCCTTATCTTCGTATTGTTTTCCATCTTCGTATACTGTCCGTGAAAGCCATCCTCAGACACTTCCAATTATGTTAAGGTCTGAAGAATATGGTGGCCACTTGAACGACTTTACTACTCGAGCGTTATGCTCCGACATATATTTAAAATTGCCAGTCTCTAGCTTAAGTAGCTGACGAGATCGAGATAAGTAGCTGCGATTTCGCCTCAGCTTAATGGGCTCTGCCACGCCTCCTTCTGCCTATTACATGCATTTTCACAAAACCATTATGCCGTGATTTCCCATTTTAAATGGGTTCAGTTTAGAAGAAAATCCGTTTCAAATATTAGAGTCTTGTACCTAGGTAAATATTAAGCTTTCGATGTCATTATTACGTTCTGAAAGAAAGATAATCTAGAACAAAAGTTATTCAATATTTATACTCGCAAGGTTGAGTCATGTTATGCAGCCCAAGCGCCGTAAACGGAGTGTGTTTGTGTCTGTGTGTGTTTGTTTTTTATAAATATATAATTTTATAAATATATAAATAAATAAATAGAGTCTAATAAAAACGGCTTTCTTTTTAAATATATGCAATTTTTTTTAAATTTTTTATGTATTTTACATGCTTTAAATATATTCAATAATATCTCGACATATCGAATATTCGATTATTTTCTACTCTGTCATGCACATTTAAAATGTTACCAAAATAACCACAGCCAAGATTCTGAATAGTTCAACTGAGTTCATCCATCTACACTCTGATCCCAGCACATATATATTTTATATTTTGACTTACGCACTCTATGTTCATCCGTCAGTCAAGAAAATGATTGGAGAGCGCCAATTGAGGGCCACCAGCTGAGCGGCTAAGCCAGTGCCAACTGTGGGCTTTGCACTCGCCCGTTGACGAGAGTAGGCCACAGCGCCGAATGGCCAATTGTGACAGCTAAAAATGAGAAGACTCTGAAAACGGAGTGAATGATTACTTAATGCGGGCACTGTTGACAGTTGATGGCAGAAGGGAACGGGCGCTTCTTAACTCCTGTTTAACATGTCAAGGACGGCAGCCTTTGGCTTTTGGCCCTTTATTGCTTCATGGTAATTCAGATGCTTCCGTTTGACTCAAACACGACTCGACTCGCTCGGTAAAATTTGTTTCTTACGGCCTGCTCCAGCAGGTGTTTGTCTTCATTTTGACTGCTGCCTCGCCTTGGCCGTTGGATCAGTCACTAGGGTCACATTAATTTCGAGCTGCGGCAACTGGCATATAAATTTGGTACGATTGCCATTTAATACTCTTTGGATTGTTTGGCAGTGGGTTGCTTATGTATGCTGAGTTTAGTTTTGTTTATGAGAAGAGTTAAGGTTAAGGTCCTACTGCAATGCCTGAAGAGCAACTTTTCAAGCCAGTCCGACAACTTTCGAGTAAAGCCTCTCTAAGCGCTGGGCCATCTACTGCCTGCTGCTGCTCAGTCTCATTCATTCAATATGCAGTTTGCAGTTTACGTTTAGAGTTCTGTGGGGCAACCAAGACTTCTCTTGATATATATAACTAATTACAGAGTATATTGCAGTCGTGCAACTGTGTGCTTCGCCCTGTTTGTGCTGCGGCGTAATTTGCATATGAAATGTTTTTAAGTATGCAAATTTCCAGCGAGCGCATGAACATGAAATTTGTAATATTTGCCAAGCTAACGGCATGTGCGATATGCCCTTTATTTCCGACAAAACATCTGTTAAAGTGGCCTAAAAAAATGCAAACTTATGTTCTGTTTAAATACATATCTTAGCTATTGAAAATGAAACTCAGCTTGAAAGATATTTATTTTTTTTATTTTATTTAAAATTTCCTTTTATAAAATAGTTGTAGCTTAGATGGTCTTGAACTAAGCAGAAATTAATTAAATACAATATATATAAGTAAATATATTTTATTTATATTTAAATTTAATATTTATTTATATTTAAAATTTAAATATATATTTATAAACAGAAATCAATTAAATATATATAAATAAATGTATTTGAAGGCTATAGAAGTTATCTATTACTAAATACATAGTTTATGAAAAGCAATAGTTAGAGGATGTAACCATTACAGGTAAAGTTCAAGGCGATATTTATTAGATTCGAGTCAAGACACAGTCGAGGTCTTAAGACTGGTGGCATCTGAGTCTTTTCCTAGTTCTAGTGCGGGTGCTAGCAGATCTTTGTGCTGCAGTACCTAGTCGACTAGCCAGGTAATTTAGTTAAGAGTCTAGTCTCTTGGAAAATTTTTTGGCCACCTCTTTATTACTGTCTCATTATACTCATTCACGAAAGTGAAATGAGTATATTGGGTTTGTGCAATGTCCGCTGTCTTGCTGTCCGTCCGTCTGTCCGTATGAATGCAAACCATTTTGCCGCTATTGAAGCTAGAGACTTGAAATTTGAATACTCGTGTATGCCCTCTAATAATAAAGTGTCAAGATTTTCCCTATACGCCCACTAAGGGCGTGGCAAATCGAAAAATGCATTTTCCGGTATGTCAGAAACCAGGTTAGTTGAAGTGCTAGAAAGTGCTTGAAATTTGGAACGTTTAGTCGGGTTAACAACCCAAGATCAAAAAGATATGGTGGATATATCTACACCCATTGGGGGCGTGTCAAATCAGAAAATGGAGCTAGTAGCGTTTGGGCCGTGAATGAGTATTCTACAGTCGGTAACGCCCGACTGCAACGTTCATACTTGTTTTTGTTTGCATCTTGAAGTCTCGCTCGATATCCCAAGTGATCTTTCTCAGTGTTTCGCCTGAAGAATACGCAGTTTCTTCAATTATGTATGTATTAAGTTATATCAGCGCTAGCTTCAAATATATTATTTTCTCAATGTTGGGAAGAGTTGGGCTTGGAGCACTCAATTTGTTTTCAAATGCATTCATTCAAATGGGAAATGGATTGAGTAGGCTAGATTGATGCTGCTATTGATATTGATCAGGAATCGAAGCTCTATAAGGCTGAGGTCCACCTACTTTTGCCTTTTATATATTACATTTTAACCATTTTCGTTTGAGTTTCCTTTTATACAAATTAAACAACGAACTTTAGTTTTATATATATATTATATTTTTATTAAATTTTCTTTAGTCTTAGCTCACTTATAGCAATACTTAAATTAGATACAGCACTTGCTGAAAATCTATATTCAAATTTCAATTTGTATTCATTTTCATTATAGCTCTCTAATCGCGCTCTATTGACCCAAGCCAGGCATTTGCACAGTTCGCTGAGTTTCAATTGATTTGCCAGCAGCAAAGCAGCAGAGTGCCAAATGCCAAATGCCAAATGCCAAATGCCAACTGTTTTGTTCAATATAAATTAAAAATACGATTTGCATGTCATATTGGCAGCATTTAAGCATTCGCTCATTCGTTCATTATGCAATTGCTATAATTGAGTTTCGTCGTATTCAAGTTGAGCTGCTGTCCAGAAAAGTGCTTCATTAAATGTTGATTTGCATTCAGTTCGCGATGGTTGTAGCTGCAGCTGTTTGTTATGCACTTTAGTTGAACATAATTTCATTACGCATACGCACCGTTTGCTAATTACATAAAAGTTTGCAGCTCGCAAAAACTTTGCAAATGGCGCATTATCGCCGGCATCAAATGCAAACTTTTGCTGCTTGCTGCTTGCTGGTTGCTTTTGCCTGCTTATCAACGGGCAAAAGTTTTGCATTTTCTTTGACATTAGCCGCCTGATGAGCTGTCAGCAAAGCAGCCGGATTCCAGCTACTTATATATTTATAAAAATTTATATACATATACAGAGGAATACATACTTACTTCCTGTGGAGAGACAAAATCAGCCCAACGTTGAATTGGTTTTCTTTTTATCTTTTTTAAATTAAATGTCAGCGCTTTTATATACAGCAAAGCAAATACAAAAAGAAAAACTCAAATAATATAGAAAAAATACTCCAAAAATACTGTCAAGCAAAAGCATCAGCGAAAAGCATTAACTTAGCAGAGCATCAGCATCATCATCAGCATCAGCATCATCATCATCATCATAGCATACAGGGTTTATTATATCAAAAGCAACATCAGGTTAGATATTTTTCTTTAACTGGAGGATTTTCTTAGGAGGATTTTCAAAAAATAAAACACAAGCGCAATTTTTTTGTTGTTGGTTTTTTAGTTTTTAGTTTTTTTTTTGTTTTTTGTTTTTTTTTTTTTATAGAGAGGGTAGTTTTCTCCGCTAAGGATTTTCAAAGTTTACTTTTATTTAGAGAAGTTCCTTTAATGATAATCATACTTATGCTTTTTGTTTTTGTTTTTGTTTTGCTTTTTCTTTTGTTTTGTTTGCCTTTTTTGTTTTTAAAAGTTTTGTTTTGTTAATAAATAGTTGTTGTTTAACAGCTAAATACATGTTGTTATAATATTTGAATGTGGTAATTGTTGTATTTATTTTCTTTTGTTTCTGTTCTTTCTGGTAATGTTTTTGACGTTTGTTTGGTGTAGTTTATGTTTGTTTTTTGCTGCGTTAAAATTCACTTACTAACTAGATATTCTTTTGTTTTGTTTTCTTTTAATTTTTTAATTAATTTATTTTGTTTTGTTTTGTTTTTTTTTTGTTTTTTTTTTGGTTTTTTGTATTTTATATTTGTTCTAAATTATAATTGTTTTTGCTTGTTTTGGTTTCTGGTTTAGCCTGGGCTGTTGTGCGGCACCGTGTTGTTTGTTTTGTCCTTCGAGTTCGCATTTCGACAAGTTTAAGAATCAATCATTTTCTCTTAAATTAGGTATACGTAATCTATATGTCCATATATCTTAGTAGTTAACGTCACTTAAAATATCCTAAATTGTAACAATAAGTTTTGTATTTTTTTTTTTTTGTTTAATGTTTGGTAATTAATATTTTGCTTTGGTAACTTTTACACACATTTAAGCAATACATTTATTTTTGTGGTTGTCTGGTAATATTTCGTTATATAATTGTGGTAATGTCCATATAGTAAATATGTTCTTATATTGAGTTTTAAACGTTTTCTTGGAATGAACTTTAACACCAACTTACGTGCTAGAGAATTGATTTCTATGTAAGTATAGAATATTGTAATAATAATTAATAATCATAATAATCATAATAATTTGGTATATATTTTATATATTTAATTTTCGCTTTTGACTCTGGTGCACCAAACGTTTTGGCACATGCTGTACTTTTTCTTTAGCTCACGCCGTGTCGTTTACCAACACTGCCAACGGTCTTCACTTAGCAGCTAGATTAATTGAGTTTTGTTATATAACATGCACATTTCTTCATCAACTCATGAGTAGTTATGTAATGTTATTAACTGTTATTTGTTGTTGTTGAAATATTTGGATATATATCTGTATATACGTTAATAAATGTTTATATATGTGTATATTAAATATATATATGTTTGTTAATTGTAACATTTATAAATTGTTGTATATATTTTATATATATATATATATTATTAGAACTTTGAGAAAAATCACTAAAATGTATATTCCATATATATTTATGTATATTATTATATAGTGTTTATTTAACTTTCCATTAACTTTTCACATCTCATATGACCCTCAACATTAAATTTTCTGTTTTCAAGTTTTACTAATGAAAAAACGATTAACACATTTATCGATTAATAATTTCTTTTGTAATTGTGGTTTGGGGGCGTGTACTTTGAGCAAACCTTATGCCACAACTAGAGCCTAGTTAACGGCATCGAACGGTATGACAATCGCATTGGGAGACTTCTCAAAAATTTCAATTCAATAAAACTTCTCTCGGCTCTCGGCGTACGCTAGCCTCGCTCAATTTTCGTGGCACCCTCGCACCCGTTTCGCCTGGACTCCATGCCTCGGGTACTCGGCGTGCTTAATGCGCTCTTGAGCGGCTGGCAACGCAGAGCTCATGGAAACCGTCGGGAAAATGCTCATTGAGAAATCCGTTTCTGCTAGGCTCACGTTGTGGCACAATTGAAGTGCTTAAAGCAATAGACACCTATATGCTTAGACTAAGACATTTATATATTGTAATTTAGCTTGAAATTTTTAGCTTTGATTTCCACTGTTACCCAGTCACGGAACGATTGAAATTCGGCACACGCCGCCGCTGTCTGGCAACGCTGCGTGTGCCAAATGCCCAAAAAACGTTTTCATGCCTGCGAGCCTAGGCCAAGGAACGATTCAGAGTTCGCTTAGCTTCGGCTCTGCTCTTTTGATTATACTATTCCATTGTTCCGCTAGCGAAACGTTTCGATTTTGAATTCGTAACTTTATATAATTGTTTGTTTTTTTTTTTTATTAATGTAACCACCAATACCTTAATTAATTTATGTGTTTTTTGTAGTTTTTGTTTGTTGTTGTTGTTTGTTTAAACGCCTTGTAGCTGGCTGCTACGGTTTGTGCTGTTCCATTTCATGCGTTTCAATGCCAAAATGTTTTAATGTGTGTGTGAATTCCCTAGATCTTGTTTAATATATTACGTTGCACTACGTTTATCCAACTTGGTTGCTTACTGCTACGTTGTTTTTTCTGTTTTTTGGTTATCGGTTATCGTGGTTGCATGACTTAGCTCCGTTCCGCTGTTCCGTTTTCTAGCGTTCCTTGTTCAGGCAGGCCGTTGCTTAATTTATTGTTTCGTAGTACCTCAGCTACTCGTTCTACATTTCTGCTTGACTCAAATAACTTTTGTTGTAGTTCTGCTGCGCTTATTATTAAGTTTTGTAAAGTTTATGTTTTTTTTTTGTTTTTTGTTTTTTGCATACCCTTGGGCTTAGTTGTTGTTGTTGTTGTTTGCGCGACTTATTTTTAATTAAATGTACGTACGCACTTCTCTCTTCAATTTTCTACTTTTGTTTCTTGTATCTTAAAGTCAAATGTGCTTTGTTGCCGCTACATTAACTGTTAGATATTTTAGTTCTTTAGCAAGAATTGTTCTTGTTTCGTTTTCATTGTGTTTATTTTTGGTTTTGGTAACCTCATTTTTTACGAGTGTAGTATTTTGTGTAGTGTAGTGTAAACGTGTTTTATTTTTTGTTTGTTGTCTTTTAACCTTCTGCTAAAAATTAAATTACTAATTAATGTTTAATCGAAATCAAAGGCAAAAACTTAGTATTTTATTAAACGTAAACCCATTTCAAGAACTGTTTAGTATATATATATATATATATATATATATATATATATATATATATATATATTTAGATACTTAGATACTTGTTCCAAACAGTTGAACAGCGCTTTAATTTCAGCGTCGCTTTTACTATATAGTATACTATATATATATATATATATGTATATATATTATAAATTTGAAGCTGACTTCGCCGACGATATTTCTCGTTTGCTTCTCTAAAATATTTGTTTTCGCTCTTCACTAAGTGGGTTTTCAACTATGTATTTATCGCACTACGATTAATCGTTATCAAGTATATGTGTGTATGTGTTTTTTTTGTCAGTGTATTCTTGTGGTCTGCGTATATAATAATATCTGACTAGTTAATGTTAAACATAGCATTAAAACTAAATAAATACTATCATCGAGTAACTACAGCGTCTGCCTTTCGTTTAAATAGTTTCGTTTGCCTAAACATATATGTTAATATATATATATACATATATGTGTATGTATATATACATATATATATATATATATATTGTATATCAAATCATATTCGTATTCATATAAGTATCATATTATATAATATATAAGTTATATGCTTAATAGAAAAACATACGTAAAATTGTCTATCGGTTTGCGTTTGCCTTTGCACTTGCTAAAAACAGAAAGCTCTACACAAAATACTTTTGTTTTGTTTTGTTTTGTTGTTTCACTAAGTACATAAAATATTGATGTATAATGCTTTACTAGTTCGGAACTAAGTGGTTTCATAGGTCCACCCGATAAATATGTTGTTTGTTATTTGTTTAATTTTTTTGTTCATTCGTTTAAGCAGCTTGTCAAAAACTTATCTCAAAATTGTTTATAAATGGTTTTCGTTTGGCAAACTTTGAAGTGCGACACAGGGCCGAAACGTTGGGAGTGAAACAGCAAGATCAATTGTTTCATTCCCACATTCCGGGCTGTGGCGCCTTTCGTATGTAGCAGCCTGGGCTTAAGTTAAAAACTTATTACAAAATATGTTCGTTTCGTTTGGGCCAGCCTAAGAACGTTGCATTCGCTGCGGAACGTTGGGAATGAAACAGCAAGATCAATTGTTTCATGCCCACGTGCCGCAGCTGGTCGCAACAGAGACACTCTTAGGCCAGCCAAACGGCAAGCCCAGTAAAGTTCGCTGCCCACAAAAAATATTGTTGGGATACGGAATTTTTGAGGCTTTGCGGATTAAATCAAATACGTTAAAATAGTAGCATCTAGGGTTACCAAAAATTTGTTGCAAACAGTTTGGTTTCAGTTTCGACTACATAGTAGAGTATGATGTGGGTGGGTTACAGTTATCGAGGCTTAACATGTAGAAGAGATTTATACTCTAGTTTCTGGCATACGATATGATCAGTTAGCGCTGTCAACTAATGTGTATCATGTTGATATATGATGTAATGATGATGTTGATGATGATGATGCAGACAAAGGAGAACTAAAAAATAGATTAGAACATATGTATGGGATATGCATGCTTGAACTGAAAGATCAAAGAACGACTACAGACGATAGCTAGAAAGAAACGTAGAGATGAACGAACAGCGAGCAACGAGTAGATAAACGACGAGAGCGAGCGATGCGATGCGATGCGTTAGAGACAGACAGAGAGAAATAAGAGAGAGAGAGAGAGAGGGAGAGAGAAGATAAAGAGAAATAGAGACGACAACGATGAAAGCGCGTACGATAGACGATGAATCGAGTAGTACTCATTCATGTTGTTGTTGTTGTATTTGTTATTGTTGCTGTTGTTGTTGTTGGTTTAGTTTGTTTGTTCAAGAACTGCATTTGTGTGTGTTTGGGTTTGTTTGTTTGAGTATGCAGCAGATTGGGATTATATATTCAGATATTTATTTAAGATTGAGTTTGAAAGAGTGGAATAATTATGAACTTAAGCTTAGATTCTGACGGCATACCAAAAACAAGCTGCCCCGAACTCCATGCAGCTGCAGCTGCAGCGGCAGCTGCCACTCCGGTTACTCCTCTCGTTCAATGCCAGCGCCGACGTTGCATCAGTATCTGCTCGTGTACAATTTGCCAGAATTTGCCGTGCAGCCACAGGAGCAGCACCACCAGCTGCATCAGCAGCGGCCATTGCTGTAGTTCGTGACGTGTGCGACGCTTTAGCTGCTGCAGCCGCGACTTGGGGCCGCCAAGCAGGCATTCGTGGGCTGCGGCTGCCGGCGGTGGGGCATAGCTCAAATTGTAATTGTAATAATAGTAATAGTTGTTGTTGTAATGCTGCAGCTCTACCGGTACTAGATCTAGGGAATTGCCAACTTGGCCGCTACATTGATTGCTCGCTAAATAGTTATCATCGTTATTATTTTTGTTTTCATATTGATTTGTTGTTGTTGCTGCTGTTGCTGCTGTTGCTGAATTGGTTTTAATGTTGTTGTTATTGATATTGTTGTTGTTGTTTGTGGAATGTTCATCATTACGGTATTTCTGTGGTTTGCGATAATATTACATGATGATACATTTGCCCTTTTCAGCCCACGGATTGTTCTTTTTATCCGGCGCATTAATCAATGGATCATTCTTCTCGTTCTCCTCAATAAAGGAGCGCATTCTGCAAGAAAATGAATAGAAATGCAAATTTTAAATTAGTTGAGGTAACTAAAGGTATAATATTGTGAAAAATTAATAATAATAATTAATGCTTAGTTAGATTAAAGGGTTTGTTGAGAATATTTAACTTGGTATAGTTGAAATTTATTTGAGTTTCTTAAATCTTAAATTTTTTATTAGACTATTGGATTTTATTTATTAAGTTTTGGCAAGAATGTTGAACCAAAATATATTTGAATTATTCATTTTTAATTGTTAATATTTAAAAAATATATAATTAAAAATATATATAAAAAATATATATACATATATGAATATACTTGACTGCGATGGTGTTCAGACCATGAATAGACTTGACTGCGGCGGTGTTCAGTTTTCTATTAATTCTTTATTCTTCTGAGCCAGAGTATATATACCCTGACTCATGTATAAAATCAACCCTTAAATCTAGCTTATCTATTGCTGGGTTTGTAAGGCTCAGCGTTGGTCTGTCTAATTTTAGATTCCAAACATGTGACCCTTATCTATTGGTGTTGCACTACCTGCTAGTCGTTGAGTGCGAAGAAGGCATGTTTCCAATCTTTGTATATTATCGTATGATAATATACACTGAACACTTATCTATTGCTGAGTTTATGAGGCTCAGCGTTGGTCTGTCTAATTTTAGATTCCAAACATGTGGATCCTTATCTATTGGTGTTGCACTACCTGCTAGTATATAATATTCACATTTGATGCACATGAACATTTAATCTCCGTTCTACAGAGCTCCTCTTTTGAGAGTCCATTGTGCAGTTAGACAATAAAATCTCATTAAGTCACGAAATAACAATGGTCCTTCCTCAATAGAATAAAAAGCTCACTTCACTCACTTCACATAGTTGCATATCTGCATATTCTATAACTACTTGTACACCTCGCTTAATCCCAGCTAAATTCTCTACTTTGAGTATCATAAAAGATGTAAGCTGCAACCGCTCCCGCTCTGCCACCCGCCCACTGATAGAGAACAGAAATCAAGCCATTTCAAAAATTGCATAATGGAAGCATGCTTAAAGCTAAGCAGACATAAAATGAGGCACGCTTCAATGGCAGAGGGTCGCCACGGACGCTACGGTCCGGATGAGGATTGTCCGGTCCGGTTCGTAATAAACAAGTGGGGTAAGTCGGGCTGAGAGTGTGAGGCGGCTTTTATGCTAATCTGCACGCAGATGGACATTAAAAATGTTCAGCGGCAAACGTAAAGTGTAGAAGACATCAGATATACCCTGCTCACGCTTTGTCTGCACATAAGTGCTGCTGCTGCTGCTGTTGTTGTTGTTGTTGTTGTAATACACTTATCCTTTAGCGCCATAAAAATGGCTGCCCTGTCGTTTGCATTTGTCTTTGCTCTCATTCGTGCTGTCGTTCTGTCTGTCTGTCTGACTGTCTCTGCCTGTTTCCCTGTCTGGCCATTTATTTTCCTTAGTTTCGCTCAAGACAAAATTTCGTGCACTTTTGCTTGCCACGTTTTCATTTGCTTTTCATCTCTCTTTTTATTTTTTCGCTGGAAAATTCGCAAGAATTTATTTATTGAGCGGTGGGGCGAGGAGCGAGCGAGGAGAAATGGCACAGTCGTTCGTTCAGTGCGCAGATAAAAGTATTCGCACAGACAGACTGCGTGGCACATGCTTTGCATTTCAATTTAGTGCGTGAATTGTTTACTTTGCATTTACCCTGACATCCACATTCATTTCGCTTTTTTCTTTCTTGGTCATGGCTCACGCGTCGTATGCATTATATTTTTTATGGAAAAAATAATATTTATTGGCAAGCGATTTGCGCATAAAAAATGAAAATATATTTATATTGAAGTTAAAACTGATTTAAAACTAATAAAAATAGTTGAAATGCCCTAAAAAAACGTAAATGCCATCATCATTAATATTATCTATGAGTATGAGGTTTGTTTATGGTATTAAAAAATAATCTTTATTACCAAACAATTAGCGTAAAAAAAAAACAAATATGCATGTATATTAAAGTTTGGTTTAATTACAATTATAAAAACTGATTTAAACCAAAAAAAAAACTGTTTTTATTGCTCTGAAAACACGTAAATGCTATTATCATTATATCATTTTAGCCATGGCTCAAGCGACGTATGTGTAATATTTTTTATATTTTTAATTATGTTTATTACCAAACAATTTACGTAAAAAATAAGTGCATGGAATTTTTAATAATTTTTAAAATTTATTGATGAAACTAGACGAAAATGTATTCAAGTTTAAAATGCACTTTTAATACAACATTGATTTAAAATTTAATAATTTGTTAAAAAACTTTATAAATAAATAATTTTATAAACAAATATATCAAATCAAAAAGATGTATCAAAGATATATGAATTTATTTAATTTATTATACAAATTAATGTTTAGATATATGTACATACATATATTCATACTCGTATAAGATATATATGTTTTAACATTAATTTTAAATTATAATATTTTATATATATTTTTATTAAATTATTTATTTATAAAGTTTTTTAATAAACAATTTTATACAAATTTTTTATATAAAAACATATATACATTTTTGTATTTATAATTTAATGTTATAAAATATAAATACAATATTTATTCATAAATTAGTGATACATACATATATATTATTTGTTTATAAATGAATGTTATTAAGTAATTAATATAATTTAAATAAATACTTTATGATAAATAAATAGCTATACAAAAATATATATCAAATTATTTATTTATAAATTATTGTTACAAAATATATATAAAAAACATTTATTTATCAATTTGTGATATATTAAAATTTTAAAATAAATATATATTAAAATTCGTACATATATTTTTTATTTATTAATTAATTAATGTTATATTAAAAGTTAAAATTGCAAAATTATTTATTTAATATTAATTTGCATAGGCATTAATATTGAATGATATTGAAATGCAGCAACATTTGCGCTGCTCTGTTAGCCTCAATGATTTTTGTTTATCTATTGTTAATTGTCTTGTTTGGCTTCAATCTATTATTGCTGGCAATTGTTTGGCTATTTTGCTGTATTTGCATAGAGGGTCGTATTTGTTATTGCTTATCTATTTGCTTGACTGGCACTTGGCTCTGCTTGTTGCCATTAAATGCGTCTGTCTGTTTGTCACTTGGCCTCAAAACTGTGGTGATTTTTGTGTCTGTTTGGCATTTGGTGATTTGCGTGCGAGTATTTGCATTTATGTGGGATTTCCTTGGCACATGTTTTCCTCTTGCGCTCATTAGTTTTGTTTGCCTGCCATTAAAGATTTGCCCCTATAAAATTTCTAGCACACGTGCCGTGTCGTATACGCAATTCCATTTGCAGCAAAACGTGTGCATTTGGCAAACTATTGTGCTGCTTGGGCAGGTGTGTGTAGGCGCAGGACACGCCCACTCATGTTGCCGCATTTATGCATAATTTAACTAACAAGACCTTGTCGACTTCGTTGTCCTTGTTTGGCTCCCAGCGAACGACTGTCTCTGTGTGTGTGAGAGCATCTCTCTCTCTCTCTCTGTGTGTGTAGGCGTTTCTATTTCCTTGCTCATTTTCCGCATCAGCAGAGCAAAAGGCAACGTCAGGTGGAGAGTAAGCTGGCTGGGTGACTGTGGCATAGAATAGGTTTAGCTAGATACATAAAACAATGCCCAGCGAGGCTAATGGGCTTATGACTCTGCGGTTTTTGGCTTGTGCAGCCGGAAAAACCTACAGGCGCTGCTGCTGCTGCCTGCCCCTTTGCCTGCCTGCCCCGCCACACCGCCGAAACATTACCAAAATCCACAAGCGAAAGAGCAGCTGAATGCGAAGGCGACAGCGAAAGTATTTTAGCCCCTAAACAAAAGGCCAAGGGTTCCATTTTTTTGTATTTTCATTTTGGTTTCGTTTGGGTTACGCTTCGACAGTCAAGACTGTTGTGAGTGGGGCGAAACGTGGGGATTGTTGGCCTAAAAAGGCAGTCAACAAAGTTGTTATGATGACGTTTTTTCTTTCTGCTTCTGCTTTCTTTCTTCTATTCCTCTCGTGCGGCGACTGAAAGTAAAGTCTGGTAGCCCACTGTGTTGGCTCTATGACATTTCATTTTGTTGCGGGGCAACTCTGGGAGAACGCCGCTGCTTATCATGTATTTATAATGAGCGCATTAGCAAGAACTGTCCAGAAAAGGTTTGCCAAAATCTCCTAAGTTAGAGAGAGGAAGAGGGGAAGGGGGTGAGCAAGGTAAGACGACAGTACTTAAAGTGTTTGGCTGGTTGAGATTTATATTTGACGCGCCTCGTTTTGTTGTGCCACTTTTCTTTTATGTCGTCTTTAAAATTTATAGCCTACTTTTCAGTGTTGGCTTAAAGAGTTGACGGTTGTTGCTTTAAAGTTAATTTTGGGACATTTAATGCTATCAATGAAAGAAAGAGAGAGAGAGAGAGAGAGAGAGAGAGAGTGAGAGTCTGAAGTCTGAAGATTCCAACAATTTCGAACTTTAAAAGTCAATTTCGCCTGCCTGTAAAAGTCTACTACACTGCCTGCTTTAAAATACAGGGTATTAATAGATTTGAAAGCTGGCTAATGATGATGTCATCGTCAGCTGTACGCAGCAAAGTTGGCTCATAACTGTAAGACGCATTTAATAAGCAATGGCAAAAAGGAAAGTTGATGGAATACGGAGAGAAACATAAAAAAGTTTCACTCGAGAGCTCGAGAACGTGCAGCAGCTGTAGCAAATAGCGCCTGGAGCCAATTGAAGCTGCGCTGAGATTGCTACAGTCTGTCTGTCCGTCCGTCCGGCTGTCCATTCAGCCACATGCATTGGAAACTAATTCAAAAGCTTTAATTAAATATGTGCACTTTTAGCCATTCTTTGCCACATTGCTTTTATGGGCTAATTAAAAGCACTTCCGCTGCGAGTGCAAGGGCGTGGCAAGTGCGAATGGGCAGCGCAGTCCACTTAGATGCGTATTTCCTGCCGTCCGGCGAACATTTTGCTCTTGGGACTGCGCCATTTATTACATTAAAGAGGGTTATACATTGTGTCGCAACGGGAGACCTCTTTGGGTTAGCGTAGAATATTGAGCGTGAAAGATGATGCTGCCAATGGGTAATTTAGTTAGTGACGCTGGCCAGAGAACACAATTTTTTATGGAAATGCATGTGACTGGTTGCCACATATATTTTTCTATAAATCGTAAACATTTCTCTTACTTATTTTAATAGATTTTTGGCTATGGATGGGAGCTCGTTTCCTTAGACAATCAGTCAATCAGAGTAAAGAAGTTTGCATAAGTGTATATGGCCAAGATGTGTGTAATATTTTATTATATATATGTAATAATTGCTAAATTGCAGCTAAATTCTTTCTTTTCAGATTTGTAGGTAATGAATGTCTGAAGATTTTAAAAAGAATATGAAATTATTTGATCTAAAAATCATCTTGATATCAACTTCTATACTTGTATATATTTATATTTGTTGTTAATATTTATATTCTACTAGATTTGTACTTGATGTGAAGCAAATTAATGAAGTTTTGGCTAAAAATGTAGTTAACACTACTTATGTTTGCTCGCTGTTATATTTTATACTTAACAGAAGCATAACATGTAAGGCAACATAGTAAATGAACCCGAGAAATATGTATGTATTCGTATATATATATATATATATTAATATATTATATTATACAATATATATAGTATATATAAATATTTTATTTTTTATTTTTTAATCACAAAAATTATATTTTTGATCAGCTGTTATTTAACACACTTTATTTAACAATAGGTATTATTCCACAGACGTCCGTCTATTTCAAGCGCCCTCACAAGAATGAACCAAATAACATACAGTCCACAGTATTCCACACTCCAATTTGGATCGAAACTGTGCGAACTGAACTGAGTGATTTGGTGAGAGTTAATATGAGAGCTTCACAAATATTGACACAGAGAGCCTTCACACGGACCAATGCTGTAAAGCGCGAGGTCTGCAACTGTATTTTGACTCACTCACACACAGAACCCACAGTTAGGCGCACTGAAAGCGCCGAGCGCAACTTGGATCGTAAGTGAGCGCAGAGCTGAGAGGAATTTGAACTGAAGCTGAGTTGAACTTATTTGAGTTGCGTGTGGGTTCATATGTACGTGCACACAGGAGAGAGTGAGCACACACGAGGCCCTCGGATAGGCGCACAGAAGTCACAGAGCGTAAATTGGATCGGCAGAT
This sequence comes from Drosophila leonis, assembly GCA_035045365.1. Taxonomy (NCBI): domain Eukaryota; kingdom Metazoa; phylum Arthropoda; class Insecta; order Diptera; family Drosophilidae; genus Drosophila; species Drosophila leonis. The sequence goes on along the minus strand of JAWNPC010000202.1, from coordinate 7,864,573 downwards.
GATAGATGAGCTGAGCACCTTTGTGGAAGTTGAATTGAGCCCTTTTCTAATAGATGAGCTGAGTGTGAGCACACATGCACAATTGAACAAACTGTACAGCGTATATAAATAGATAAAGAAAGCATGGGAAGTTGAGTGGGAAAGGGGAATGAGACGGCTTTAGCTATCCAGCTCAGTTGTTCGCGAACCTTCGAATTGAGTGTGACTTGTGTGGAATATTTTTTGGCGTCTCGAATTACATACATACATAAATACAGTTGCAGCTAATTTGATTACGTAATTATTGTATTGTATTAATATTAATTAATATATTGTTTAATATTAATATTAATTAATATATTGTCTAATAATAATATTAATTAATATTATGATAATAAATTATTAATATTATGAAAATATATTATTAACATTAAAATGTATATTAATTTTGATTAATTGCCGAAATGCAGCTGCATGAATATTGAATAAATGAACATGGTACATCAAAATTGTAATTAAATTCTGTTTTCTCGCTTATACCTACTTGTTTACATACATATGTATGTACATATGCATGTACATACATATGTATGTAAATATTTCCCACTTTGACAAAAGTTGACAATTTCAATTTTTTCTCAAATCCACAGATGAGCGCTGAGAATTCATAAGGAACAGCTCGGAACGAAACTAAGTGGAAGCTGAATTGAGCGTTTTCCTTATGGTTGCTGAGAGGATCCACATGATCCACATACACACTCACATTTGACTCGTGAATAGCTTGATATGTATGTGCGTATTGCAGACTGCAAGCAGTGTGGATTATAAGAACGTGGGAATTATCTAAGTGGAGTGCTTTTTGAGTTATTGTCTGCTCAGTTGCGCGCGGACTTTCGCTTTGATCATGTACTACACGGATTTATTTTTGTTGATTCAATTTACTTTTGTACAAACTTATCACGATTGAGTAATACTGTTTTTTAATTATGCAAACTTAAAAATACATATGTATTTACATAATGTTAAAATATTGTTTAAATAGTTTATAAACTGTAATTAAGTGATTGTATGTAATGTATTCAAAATTTTAATAAAATTGTATTCGTTTTGTGCATTTCTCAGCGAAAGCTGCCAGCTTTTGGTTACCAGTTGACCCACATATATTTTTGGTTCGACAATACCTTAGATATAGTCCTGGTTAACCTAGAGGATCAAATTTTTGTAAAATGTGCACGAATATGATCTAAAAATATGTATGCATTTTCTCTCAGCTGTCCCAGTTATGTAAATGCCCCTGCTTCCCTAATGGTTCCTAGTTGACTAGACTATCTTTGAGTATACTATATCATAGATATAGTCCCAGTGAACCTAAAAGTAAAAAACCTTGGTAAATTTGGTTTAGAATGATCCATAAGCATGTAAATTAACACTTCAAATTTACAGAGCAAAAGCTGCTGCTGCACAGCTGACTTAACACAGCTGATGAGCAGGCGACTCAATAGCTGAAACAGTTAGTTCTTGAGCTTCACACCTAACTTCACTCAATGAAGATGAGCTCTTTTTTAGCAGCCATCTTACGATCCACACTTTTAAATAACATTTTTGTTATTTAACATTTGTTCATCCTGCTAACCATTTCTGTTCGCCTGTTACTTCAGGAGGTTTTTGCTCTGAATCGTTGCAGAATGGCAACACTGTTTTTGAGTAATTTTATCTAACATTAAACTTACGTTCTACTCTGTTAGTTAACATTATTGCGATATTTAACATTTTTCACTCTGCTAGTCATTTCTGTTCGCCTGGTACTTTAGCTGGATTTTTGAACAAATCTTATCAAATCGGTTTGGCTAGCGTCGCCCCGTGAGGGTATGCAACAGAATTTTTATGCCGTTGATTTTTAAAACTTTCTAATCAATTTTGTTAAAAAATGAGATTTTCGCCCAAACTCGAGAAACAATCGGCGCAACAGCCGCCCATTGAAAGAAATTCTTTTGTGGATTTTTAAAGTATTTATTATTTTTTATATTTATTAATTTTATTACAAATGTATTTTAACTTATGTTTATTATTCTTAAATAAAGTCAGATATATAAAACATTTGCGAATTATCATTGAAACTCTGGAATCTGGAAATATAATTAATCTTTAAATAAAATAAATGAAAAATGTTAAAAAAAATGGATATTTGATATGTTTGGATATATTTCATATATTACTTAAATTCTTGAAAGAATACTTTAGGTAATGACCAATTGCATCGAGCATGCCAGAATAATGCTGAATTTTTGCTGAAAGGGATAAGTTCAGGATGAGTTAACTTGCTAAGCCTCGCGTCAACTCTAACTCCAGCAGCAGCTGCATTTGTTGCTGGCTTTGGTTGCATATAAATAATGTTTGTCTCAGCAATTCCTTAGTCACCTTCGACTGCAGCACGTAGGACAGCCAGGACAACCCAACAAATACATACATATATGTAGTTTGTTTGAATGTGCAGCTAAAAAATGAATGAAGATTTGTTTAGTTATCAAACTAAGAAATATGCTTAGATATACTCAACTTACTTACCTCAAGAGCTTTGTTAAAGCCGATAAATAGTCGTTTAAAAAGTTACAAAACTTTCACTTAACTTGTAATACTATAGATTAGTTGTCTTTATGTTCTTGCACTTTTTGCTAGAATTATTATTATATTTGATTTCACTAGAACTATCCCCAGGGCATAATAGCCAAGGAGACGGAGCCCATCAAAACTTGATTATATCGTCCAGAGTTGAATTGGATTTAGCTGGAAATTACTAAATCTGGCGAAAGTCTTGGACTTGCTTAAGAGTTATATTTCTGTACAGAGATATTCATATATTACAGCTGTATACAGCTGTGTTCATTAAAATAGTAGTGCGACTGAAATGTTGGATTGCAGAATTTTGTGATAAACATAATATTTTGAAAATATATATAATCCTTATATTCCTTTCAAATTGTTTTAAAAATATATTTATATTTATTAATATATATTTATCAATATATATATTTAGCAATATATATTTTTCAATATATATTTATCACAAAATTTTACTGTCCAACATTTCAGTCGCACTACTATTTTAATGAACACAGCTGCATACATATTTTAGTTCGATAAAGCTTAGACTAAGTTAAATCTAAGAGGCTTCCATAGCCAACGTAAATCAAATATTTATTTCTATTTAATCTTCATTACAACTTTGTTTTTTCATCGAAATCAATAAAGATCTATCTTGAATCCATACATAACATATATTTAAATAAATCTCTATTTTATTATACATATTAATAGAAATGTTTAACGAAATGTTTATTTATTTCAATTATAGGATTCATTTGGGGTTTTCTGTAACTAATCTATGCAAAGGCGATTAGAATGAAACTCGTAAGCAATTAATTATGAATGCCTGCTGGAAAGCGCTAGCAAAAAGCAGCCCTCAACAAATGTTAAGCATATGCACGATACAGTTTTGCACAGTTGCTTACCTTTGGCTAAGACAATCTCACATGCTTACCTGCCCGACCCCTAAATGGACAGCTAAACATTCGTCATTGTCTATGCATTGTGGTTAGCTTGAAACGACAAACCTTAACACGATTTAAATGTTGATTTATGACAATAAGACAAACACACACACACACACACAGACACACACACACACACACACACACACACACACACACACACACACACACACACACACACACACACACACACGCACACGTATATTGGCAATCTAAGCACCTGGCTGCATGCTCTGAAAAAACATTATTTATTGATAGCGAGGCATCTAACGACTACAATAACCGCAGCACACGTCGCGCTCTTCTGTATAATCTTCGGAAGATTTAGGAGAATCCCAAACACCCAAATATCATAACAACCCTCCCTCTTCACTCTCTCCCTCACACACACAAGCAGAGCTTCCCTTCAGCTCACGCACACACATTTCGACCGCCGCCAACATAAATTTCATATTCAGTTTGTGTAAACAAAATGCGACAGCCACATGTCAATTCGCATTTGTGTGTGTGTGTGTGTGTGTTTGTATGTGTGTGTATTTTACTCTTATCTTTCCATTACTCCCACTCCCTCTTTTCTTCTCAGTCCGCCTGCCCGCGCTTTGGTATTTGCCTTTGTGCGGGACACAAATGAAAAGCTGAAAAATTTCATTTCATTCATATTTTAATTGTTTACGCATAATTGCCAGGCTCAGACCCAGGCTCAGGCCACTGACAGCACAACTCATCCGCACCACCCTAACCTACCCACCGAATGTGGTGTGGGTGCAGCAACCCGGCTAAAGTGTTGCCTTGCCCAGTTTAGGCTCTAAAATTATGGTTCACTTGTGAGCGTCTCGCTCGACCTTCGCCATAAACTAATTTCTAGCTCATTTCACAATTGTGTGTGTGTGTGTGTGTGTGTGTGTGTGTATGTGTGTGTGTGTGTGTATGCGTGTGTCTGTTAGTCTCGTCCTTCGCTGTGGCTATGCTAAATTTAGCACACTTTTAGGCACAACAACACAAGGCGAAGGCACTTCAAGCACAGCACAGAAGCTCCTACAGCAAAAGCCCGCTAAGTTGAAGCATTTTGTTTTCGTTCAAAATATGCGAATACATTTTACATATGCATAGAAGAATGTGTGTGTGTGTGTGTGTGTGTGTGTGTGTGTGCGTGTGTGTGCGTGTGTGTGTGTGGGGCAAGCGCCCTGCTAATTGTATTGAAATGCGCATTATTTGAATGCTCTTGGATATTTTTACAGGTGTTGCCCGAAAGCAAATCAATGTGAAAACTCAATCATCAAATTACCTGTATACAAATGGAATTAAGTTATATCTGAACTACATTAGTATGATTATTATGATTATTATTTATATTTAATTCTTATTATGCTCATTGCCATTATCATTATTAGTAAAATGCAAGTAAAGATCATATTGGAGAAAATGAATCAAGACAAAGATGCTTGGAGAGGAGTCTGTGTTTTGTAGCGCAAAAGGTGCAATCTGGAGGCAGGAACACTGAGCACAATGCTCAGTTAGAGCACATGGCAGAGCCTCAACTTGAAGGTTAATGCGGTAAGCCTCTGGATTCTAAGGCGAAAGGCAGCCCAAGAGAGAGAAGCAAAAGCAAATGCAGTTCGAGACTCCCTTTTTAGAGGGACGACCTGTGCCTGAGTGCCTAATTCACTGAGTTTGCCTAAAAAAATTATTGTTGCCACTATTATTATCATGATTATCATAATTATTATAATATCATAATTAATTTAGTTTGTCTAATGAACGTTTCTTATATTTTGGAAGTGTTTTCAGTAAATGACAAATATTTAAAATTTTTTTTTAGCAATTTAGAAACTCTAGCAACCCAGTTTTACTATTTACCATTTACTATTTACAGGGCATACATATGCATAAATTTACATTTGCTTCTCGCATGCCATAAATTGCATGAAATATGCAAATGTAGCTTAAATATGTTGATGCATTTCATTAGCTGTAAACAAGGATTAAAGCAAGAATGAAAAAAATAATGAAAATATGTGGAAAAATATAAAAAAAAAGTATTTAAATAGTGAATAAACTACTAAAATTTTATAATATATATCATATGGATATATTGTAACTATATATTATATAAATATATATATTATGAAATAATACAAAAAAATAAAAAATAAATGAAATTAAATTTAAATACTTTAAATATACATATATATATATATATATATATATATATATATATATATATATATATATATATATATATATATATTTATGATAAAGTCATCAAATAAATAATACGCTTAAATTGTTTTTAAATAAATAAGTATAATAAATGAAATATAAATATATTGAAATTATTATATAACATTTTCTTATAAATATATATTTTTTCTTGCTCTAATGAATGCATTTTCTCTATAATCTCTCACTTTCAAGTTATTTTAAAATATTATTATATATGCTCTTTCATATTATTATTATTTATTATAATTATACTATATATATTCTTAACATATATTTATAATTAAATTAAATAAATATATATTATATTTTTTTCTACTCAAATAAATTAAAAACGGAAAAAACAGAATTGCCTGAAAAAGTATAAAAAAACTCTTATGTAAAAAGTAATAGAATTTGTATATAATTATAATATATACAAAATATATACTTAAAATATATATTTATAAAATAAAATAAATATAAATAAATATAAATACTATAAATTAAATATAAATAAATATAAATATAAATATTATAAGTTTATGATCAAATAATAATAAAAATAAAAACATTTAAGCATAAATAAAACATTAAATATTATTTTCCAATAAATATATATTTTGTCTCCCTTTACTGCCCACAATTTCACTCAGAATTTCTCTCACTTTCAACTTATTTAATTTCCACTAACAATTCGTCTCGCTAACTGAACATTTCCATCTGTTCCGCTCAACTGAATCGAACTAGCTGTGGAATCTTTGCGAATTATTGGTTTTAGCATTAACCAGAGCTCAAGGAAGTCAACATTCGTTAGAGCTGAATGCAAAACTTGCATTGCAGCCATATCTAAAGTTGAGTCTCTCGAGAAAATGTGGCAGTTGTGGCATTGAGTTAGCTTCGTTGCATGGATTAGGGCACAGAACGTTGCACGTTGCACGTTACACAAACAGCAGCCGGAAAGGAAGTGCGACTGAAACTGATTTGTGTGCTGCAATCAGAAATCCGAAAACGAAAAAAAGAAAACTCTGAATACGAATTGTGCAATGAATGGCAAAATGCGACTAAGCAGCTGAACAAGGATAGCTGCCAGCCTGCCAGACCCTCCAGTTGCCCTAGAAGATAAGGAATGTTGGCATGTGAATGGAGATGGCTTCAGCTCGACTCGATATGCCCCATTCAATGCCGGCAGCTACGCAGGGCATTTACGACTTGTGACAGCTGTCAGCTGTTGTCTGCGCCTGGATTTTGTTTGCATTTCAATTGGGAATCAGTGAACAATCTGCCGTAGCGAGTCTCTGTTACAGCAGGCGAGCCTTAAACCCATAGCCAAAGCCAAAGCCAAATCTCGACAAACGCTAATCGTTGGCCACGCTTCGAACAGCAAAAGGCCAAGGGTCTTGCCTGGGCTCACCTGCTCAACCACTCGATGTAAACTTTTTTTTTTTGCCAGCTTTATTATGCAGCAGAGTTGCCATCGCCATTGCCAGTGGCAGTGGCAGAGTTGCCACAAGGATCCTTGGCATTTTCTTAACCACTTTCTGGGCCACTCGAATGAGCCCCGGCCACAGGCTGCGAGTGAGACTTGTGGCTGCTCTCGCACTCGCACTCGCCCCAGCTCAGCGCTCTCGCTTTTGCCTTTTCATGAATAACAAATCAGGCTGAAAGACAATCCTTGCCCGGTCAGGGGGAGGGGCCCAGATAGTATGCTCTATGGCCTGGACGGCCAAAAGCCGCAAGTTCTTAGTTCTCAGTTCTCAGTTCTCAGTTTTTTTAGTTCTATGCATACAAAATACAAAACGACGGCAAAGGCGACAACGAAAATCCGTAAAACAAAAAACGGCAAAAAGAGAAAAACGAAAAAAATAAAATTATTTAGCATGGCAAAGGCATGCGAGGCGCTCGTGGGGGACTGCATAAAAAGTGCTGCGAGGAGGGCAGGGGGCGTGTATGTGTGGGGTTTATAACTGCACTAGAAATGCTTTGCAGCAGGCCTGCTCTGGTCCACTTTTGTTGAATTGAAAAGAAATTGTGCAAAAAACACTTGAGCCGAGTTCTTCACATCACAGCAATGACGATGATCATCATCATCATTATCATCATCATCATCAGCCGACTGCTCATCATCTTCGTCGTTGTCGTCAAGTGTTTGTCAAAGTTTGCCTGCGGCTGGTCTATAGAAATTTTGTAGCAAATCAAATGACGTGCGACAAGTGCGGCTTGGCCCAGGCTATCATGCAAAAACTTGCCACAGCAGTTCAGTTCCACATTGAACCCACTCGGAATCCTTTTGCTCAAGGCCATACTCAAAATCAAAATCGAAAACGAAAACAAAAACAGAAACAACCAGCTCTGGCTGTTGAGTAGGCGAATAGGGTATCTATTCTTCTCTATTGATGACCAAAAAGTAAGTTTTATGCCTCTTTTGGGGGCGTGGCCATATCGATAAAACTGGAGCAGATATAGTTTAAGCCGATTTGCCACGCCCTCAATACACGTAGATATATTCACCATATCATTTTGATCTTGGGTTGTCAACAGGAATCTATATTCCAAATTTTAAGTCTCCAGCAGCATTTCTGAGATACCTCAAAGAGCATTTCCCTATTTGCCACGCCCCTAGTGGGCGTATCGAGAAAATCTTAGACGGATATACCCACGAGTATATAGCTTAAATTTTAAGTCTCTAGCTTCAATAGCGGCGAATTGGTTTGCATTCATACGGACAGACAGACGGACGGACTGTCCGTCCAAGGCAAACACAGGCACAACACAAATATACTCTTTTGACTTCGCGAACGAGTATAACATCCTAGAATAACAGCTGAAGAAACAGCAACAGGAGTATATAACTCAAATTTCAAGTCTCTAGCTTCAATAGCGGCGAATTGGTTTGCGTACGGACAGACAGACGGACGGACGGGCGGACAGCTGGGAAACACAAACACAGGCACAACACAAATATACTCTTTTGACTTCATAAACGAGTATAAAATCCTAGAATAACAGCTGAAGAAACAGCAACAGCAACAGTAGCAAAACAAAATCTTTCTGCCTGAGTTCACTTGGAAGGAATATTTAAAATTCAAGCTCAAAAATAACTTGATTTCAATTTACCCCAAACGAGATATTAGAAAATGAAGCAAAGCCTCCCCTCATCTGTATACCATTCAAATGAAAATTGATTCTTCTATTTTCTGCTATTTCCGATATTTATATATGCATGAGCGAGATTAATTGAACAATGGCCACACTTAAGCTGAAAACAAATTGAATTTGGGAAATCAGTTAAAAGCAATAAGCAATGCGAAATGTCAACAAGCTCTGATCTATATATGGGCTTATATACATAAGTATGTGTGTATACATGACACACACACACACACACACACACACACACACACACACACTCACACACACTCACACACAGCATGACAGGAAGAGCTTAGCATACAATTTCGCTATTGCGTATGCAAGACACGCAGCCCGGATTCATTCGTTCGCTTAGCCATGTGAAACGGCTTAAGCACACACATAATTTCGAGACACCGTTCGATAATTACAGGTGCCGAGCGATAGCTGCAGCTAACAGGTGACTGTAATGCAAAATGCATGCATCTTTTGCTAAAGCAAATGCTCAGCGGAAATTTAATGCCAGAAATTGCAAATTTCCTGCTATCAAAAACTTGTAGCGTCGCAGGTAGGCAGTGCAGCTAGAGTGGATTGCCAGGATTGCCAGGATGTGCTACCCAAAAACGGTTTGTCGACCTGACTTGCTGCCTTGCCGACTGTCGATGGGCGACGTGTGCTGCGTGTGGCATGTACAACTATTTGCATATTTGATTTGCAGTCAGAAAAGTTATGTTTCACTCTTCTCTCTCATTCCCTCTGTCTCACTTCTACCTGTATGTACTTGGCTAAGCTCATTAGAAAACTACATGCAATGGCAGTGACAAAGCTCTGCACAGCTTTAATTTACCTGACAACGTCTTTTGCTGCAATTTAATCACTGATATGAAAATGCTTTTAATTAAAGCCCAATCGATCTAATGCATTAATTACCTCAACGCTCATTGTTCAGCAACTGTAATTGCTCTGTCTAGAGAATATTCATATCAAATACTTATTTCGCATTAAATTCGAATTCTAATTGGCAAATTGCTAACTTATATGGAATAACTCTATGCAAATTATGCCAGCTGACGTGCTACGAAGATGAAGGGAGAGACTGGATCCCTAACCAAACAGCCTGCCTGGGGATCTAGGTACTAGGTAGCCCAAAGATATGTTAACCCCTGCACTAGAACTAGGAGCAGACTCAGACACCCCATCCTCAAGACCACTGAATCGAATCTTTACTTAAAATATATAAAATATCCCCTTGAGCTTTAGCTCTTTAACTTTAACTCTTGCTCTCCTTAAAATATGTCTCCTTTGTTCGCTACTCTCCACAGCCTTAAAAAATATATTCAATTTATTTCTGTTTAGTTTAAGTTGCCTAAAAGTTAGCAAAACATAAATCTGTAAATCTTTCAACAAATATGAGCATTTGGGAAATCTGTAATCTTAAAACTTTGCTGTCCCCTTGTAAGTACTCAAAATCCAAGCCAATTGCCTTTGAAGTGCCTCAATTTGTGTGCTTACAAAGTTATTTAACCTTCGTTTAACCTCACGTTGTAGGTCGATTAATCTGGAATGGAATTGCACTCAAGTAAATAAAATTTGTTGCGAAATTTAAGTGAAATCGATTTGAAGAACACACACACACACACACACACACACACACACACACACACTCACACACACACTTGAGTTGGCTTTTGTTTTTGTCACTCGTTGGCTTGTCGAAAAAGTAGGCTAAGCATTTTTTTTTTTTGCTTTTGCTGTTGCTGTTGCGGCCTGCGGCTGATTAATTGAAGTGGAAAATTGCTGGCCGAGCACTAAAGCCAAGTTAGTAGCCAGAGCAACGAGTATGATTGATAGTTGAAGCCCGGCTTAGTGAGCCCGTAGGCCAAGTTTTATGCCAGCTGCCGCGTGTCCCAGTAAATGAGTTAACCAAACACTTGACCGCCGTCGTGGCCAGCAATTTTGATCACGTGCGAGTCACGCTGCCATATTTACATACCTAATTGCTGGCAGAGCCTTACCTGGTCTTTAATTACAAAAAAAGAAGAGGAAGAAAACTGGCCTGGCAAATGCAAACAAATACAATTTGCTGCTAATAAGGCAGACGTTGGCGCGTCTTTTGATGGATTGCGGACCAAGTTTGCAGTGTGCCAAAAGGACACAAAAGCAATTTGCCAGCGACAACAAAAGCTGGCAAATTAAATGATGTGATCAGGCAGCAGAGCAGCCAGAGCAGCAACATCAACAGCAACGCCAACAATGGACAGCAGCTGCCAACGATTCTCATTTGGCATGTAAATTTCGCTAGTTGCTCTGCCTCTGCAGCGACTGCCCAAAAAGATTAATTTCAGCGTTGCTGGGCGAAAATAAAAAAAAAAATATATGCGTTACACTTTGTTAGCCAGCAAAAAGAACGCAAAATTGAAGTGAACCAAACGAATGACAAGCAGTTCATTATGCGACCACTAACGAACTAGTTCAGCTGAACACAACTGTACGTAATAGCTGAAATTGAAAGAGCTGTAATAAATAAACGAATTTGGAGTTGAGGGAGACTAAGAGATGCTCTAATCTATGTATATTCCATAAAAATTATATATACAGCTGTGTTCATGAAAATAGTAGTGCGACTGAAAAGCTGTACAGCAACATTTTGTAAACACTGAAGAAGGCGTGGCTAATCGATAAATACTATAGATTTCATAACATAAACACATTGCAGCGATGGAGACTTACAACTTAATATACATATACAGCTGTGTTCATAAAAATAGTAGTGCGACTGAAATATTCTCTAAAATAGGTTTGGAATAGGTTTGAAATAGGTTTAAAATAGGTTTGACATAGGTTTGAAATAGGTTTGAAATAGGTTTAAAATAGGTTTGGAATAGGTTTGAAATAGGTTTGAAATAAGTTTGCAATATTGTGATAAGCATAATACTTTGAAAACAATTCAATCTTGTTAATTTTTAATACATTTTTAAATAATTTTGATTTAATTTTTATTTAATGTAATTTATTTATTTTTTATTTCCTTTTTGTATTTTACGTTTTTATTATACTTATATAAGCCTTTGCCAGTTCACAGTAAACTGAATTCAAAATATAAATTTGAAGAAATTTAATTTAATTTAATAAATACTTCAGATAATGTTTCCATATACTTTTCGAGCTGAATTCATATTGAATATGTTAACCTCAATATAGAAAAAAAAGAATATTTCTTATATTTTGTAAGACAACTACAACTTCACTAAAAAAACACTTCACAAAGCAAATATTGCGAAATTTCTTTCAAAAATAAATTTCTTATCAAATTTCGCAATAAAAGTGAATAAGAAAGCTCAAACGCTTTATATTTGATGTGAAGAGCAACAGTGCACAATTCAAACAAATAGCTGAGCAGCACTAAAGCGTTTACTTATGCATATAACATCAGGGAGAGGGCGCATTTACATATGGATATGTTGTGCTTCACATAAATATTTCAGGAAATATTGCGCCAAACACAACATGACAAATCAAATGAGAAAGTTGCACAGCGTCACGTGCAGAACAACAACAACAACAGATTTATGAATATATATAGAATCTGATATGTGGGCATGCCAACTGCGTGGGAGTAAATCTGAGCTGAGACACAAGAGCTAACGCAGCAAACAAATCCAATTTGACAACAATTCTAGAGAAAAGTGTTGAATAATATTTCTATAGAAATGGCATAACTTAAGACTGCTTCAACTGCTGTTAAATTGACTTTTTCTCTTAGAATTCTTAAATATTTTTAGTTGTTTTGCATGAAAGAAGGCTGAAGGAGGCGTGGTAAGCCTTACACCTATAGGTGCGTGAGCATGTGTTGCTTGCTATGTATTGAATCGACTTTTTCTTAGAATTTCCAAATAGTTTTAATTTTTTCATACACTGAATCCATTGAAATGGGCTAGTAAATATGCATGTTATAGGCAGAAGGAGGCGTGGCAGGCCTTATAAAGTATATAGATTCTTGATCTTTGCCTATACGTGCGTGAGTATGTGTTGCCTGCTATGTATGTATGTATAAGCATAGTAAGCAATACGTGCTCACACACATACACATGCACGTATAGAATGTTTGGAATATCAGTCTATTACCGGGTATCTCCTAGTCGGGCAGTTCCTACTCTTACTTGTTTCTAAACTACTACATAGTGCACTTAGTCTTTGCTCTCGTTTGTTACAGGGTATTAGTTGGGTATTTAGTCCTTGTTGCATGTTATTTGCTATACGTAATTGCGTTTAAGTGGTTTGTGGTCGGGTTGTTATGAGGCAGGGTGCGGGGCGGTGTCCTCTAATTGATGCTACGCGAACGAGTCGCAACGCTTGAAAACTTTTGTGTAGCCTTTAAGCGTAAACTGTACTTTTTAGTTGTTGTTGTCCTTGTTGTTGTTACTGTGAATGCTTCTGCTCTAATTCGCCGTTAAGTGGCTTTTGGACATTTGTTGCAAAACTTTTCTCCTTTCTTTCCCCCCTCTCCCTTGGGTTTTTTTTCTGCAAGCCACTTACTGCAGCAATTGCTGTTGTTGTAGTTGTTATTGTATTCGATACTTTTAGCGAGCCAGTGTTGGTAAATGGCATCAGCATCTTAAGTTCTGTTGCGGTAAATTAATGAGTGACAAGCTAGAAGTTTTTCGCCCCAGACACCGAGCTTGACTCGACCAACAAAGTTGAGCGCCAAAGCTGCACAAATTGCTGAAGGCGAATGGAGCTGAAAAGTTGAATGGATTTGATAACAAATATCGTCGACAAATTACTTGAGGGAATGCCACTGGCAATTTGCTGACTATAAATTGAGTGCGGAAACTGCAAATTTGTGGATATGAATTGCATAATGCAAAGAAAATTGAAAAATATTTATATTTTATTTCTGAATATGCTACTTTGTCTTTAGTCAGAGTGTGGGTCTGAAAACTTGATGTATAACTGAACTGAAAGTAGATCAACTAATATTATAGTTATTTTACTATAACCAGCAATGATCAGGCACTGTCAACTGCCTCACTTAGCTTTAATTGAGATTTCTATTGGCTTTAAGGTTCGGTTGTGTCATTGAATTGCTCTGTGGCATATGGGGCGTATGTGCGATATTATCTCGTCTCATTTAATGGCCACTTCACGTTTGCTTGCACTGCAATCTGCAATCACAATTTGTTGACCATTTCGTTTCATAAATAAACCAATAATTTCATTTAAAGCCCGCACCTGTTACTGCAAGCACAGCGATTCATGAATTCGAAATGCGTTGTACTTCGAGTAGTCCGCACTCTCTCCCTCTCTCTCTCTCTATATATATATAAGTATTTATGTGTGTGTGTGTGAGGTATATATTCATGTGAGTCTCTCTCTGTGTGCGGCTTTGTTGTGGGTCATAAAGCTTTACGAGCAGTCGTCGACGGTCTCGACAGCGCCTCATTGTTATGGACAATGATGTGCGGAGAGACAAAAACACGGCGCATAAGATTTTTATGTTCGCATTTTTGTCTGCCCAACAAGAAGCAGAAGAAGAAGAAGTTGTTTTAATTATAACACCTGACGGCATTCAGCCTACAAGGCTAGCCATACATATGTGAGTGTGTGCATTGAGGTACAGTCGGCACAAAAGCTGCTGCGCGCATTACGTATGCAAAATTTAATTTCACAAATGAGAAACGTTTCACGGTCACTGTGACTGTGACTGTAACTGTGATTCTGTTTGAAGCTGAAATCACAGTTTATCACGCTGTCTCTGAATGCAGCGTCTCGCTCGCACGCTGTCATTGTCTTGGCTCTGCCAACTGCTTTGCGACTCTGTGCGAATATTTGTTTTATTTTCTGCTTCTTCTTCTTCTCTTTTCTGCGACCAGACACAATTTAACAAATTAAAAAAAAAAGAAGAAGAGAGCGAAAAGGGCGCAGCAAAAAGGGAAGTAGGACAGGAAGCACAAACCGGACGGAATCGCATGAAACGGAATGACCCTGACCAAGAGCTTCGCAAACCGAGGCGAGAAATATGCAAAAATTGTACGAATTGTGGGTGGCTATATCCTGAACTCCTCCACACAGAATCTGTGAATACACAGCATATGCATACAGCTAGCAGCTGCCATAGTTTCATTAACTAAGAGTTTTATTTTTCATTTTTTGTAATAGATAGAAATTATTTTGCTTACAATGCAGTAATATCATATGATATAGAAAAGGGACTTAAATAAATTTATTAAATATATAAAATTAAAAATATAATAAATTAATATATATAATTATAATAATGTTATAATGTATTAATATATATAATAATAATAATTATATAATAAATTAATATATGTAAGAATAATAATAATATAATAAATTAATTTATATAATAATACTAATATAATAAATTAATATAAATAATAATAATAAAATAATAAATTAATTTATATAATAATAATAATATAATCAATTAATATATAAAATAATAATAGTGTAATAAATTAATATATTATATATATATATTCTTGTATACAGATTAAATTTTTGCTAAACTCAGGGCTTGGTGTTCCTAGTTTGCATAGGTTTCTTGTTATTCTTGTTATTCTTACAATGTGAATACTGTCAGAATATATTGAGAATTAACTCACAGCTTTACAATCGCATATACTCACTTAGATTTCTCTTATATCTCATCTTAATTTACATGAAAAAACCCTTTTGGGCATACTCACCTGAAATGAAAGATAATAAAATATATTAGTTTAACTTGGAATTTAATTTAATTGAAATAAATTTGATGGCAGATGAGAAGTAGATTTTGAAATTCAATATTTATATATAAATATGTAGATATAGTATTGCTAACAATCATTAGCTCTTATGTTAGATAAATATATATAAATATATATATTAATGTCTTGTATTATAGATTTAAGTAAGTTGACCTTTCAAATGTTTCAACTGTTATTTTAAATTATTTAGCCAAATATAAAACATGTCTAAATATTATCACATTATTCAATAGTTGCCATCGAGGACGATACAGCGAGAGGCGATATAGCTATTATACAATATTTTTCGATGGCAATTGTATAGTATATATTATAGGTAAAAGCTGAGCAAGTAAGAGCAAGAGAAACGTTCTTTCTGAATATACTTTGAGGCGACATCCGTATCATTTTGTGTGAAAGAACGCCTCGACTGGCACTCTCTAACACTGTTTCAAGTGTAAGATTGCATTAAGGAATAGCTTGAATAAATGTGTTGCATCTCTGCAGCTGGCAAATTGTTATGTCAACTATTATTTGAATACAAATAAATTTTCCTCACCAACTTTATATATTTTTAATATATATATTTATTTATATTTATATAATTTTACTAGCGCGTACTTCTTGGCTAATTCTATTATTTGGTATGGATTTATATTTTAATTTATAATGTTGGTATTTTTAGTAATAGTATAATAATAATATAATAATATTTGACATTTAAATATTTACATATTTATATTATAAGTGTTCAGGCTTGAACATACGATAATATACAAAGATTGTAAACATGCCTTCTTCGCACTCAACGACTAGCAGGTAGTGCAACACCAATAGATAAGGATCACATGTTTCGAATCTAAAATTAGACAGACCAACGCTGAGTCTTACAAACTCAGCAATAGATAAGCTAGATTTAAGGGTTGATTTTAAACATGAGTCAGGGTATATATACACTGGCTCAGAAGAATAAAGAATTAATAGAAAACTGAACACCACCGCAGTTAAGTGTATTCAATAAGTATTTATTTATAATTATGTAATTCTACTAGCTTTTGCTACCGACAGCATGTACTTCATGGTTAATTCAATGAATCTTAATTGATTCATACTTTAATTTATAATTTTGGTATTTTTAATTTCTAATTTTATCTTAAATTAAAATAAATGTTGTCATATATTTATATTTTCATTATTTATTTATAATTATGTAATTCTACTAGCTTTTGCTACCGACAGCATGTACTTCATGGTTAATTTAATTAATCTTAATTGATTCATATTTTAATTTATAATTTTGGTATTTTTAGTATCAATTATTATGTTAAATTCAAATACATTTTTCATATATTTATATTATAATTATTTATTTATAAGTTTATATATGCCTATGCGAGCTTTTTAGTTGGCAAATAACTAAATTTGTATTCATTTTCACCCACATTTCATTTCACCCACACACAAATGCAGAAATATGTGTTAAGCCATAAAAAAGAGGAGAGCAAATCGGGATTGTTGTTAAACAAATACTCTATTCCCCAGATCCACTCGAATATGCACCAGCAAACTTTTCAGCCCTTTTTTCCGGTAACGAGCTGAGGCATAGACATCATGGGATTTACGGTCCGCACGTAGGCCTGAATTATTAAACAGCTGTTCGGGTGGACCTTGTTGCTGGCTGCTGGCTGCTGCCTGCTTTAATATGGTATTAAGTCATTTCATTTATTATTGACAACCTGCCGCTATTCGCTTTGGCGTTGGCTGTCAAAAATGCAATCGCCAAAACAAGCAAAAAAAAAAACCAAAACAACCCAAAAAAAAAGAGAAAAAAAATATAAATGGCTAACAGCAATAAGAGAAATGGGTGGCGCATGCAGCGAAATTCAATTACTACTATGACTGGCAATCGGAGGGGGGAGCACAAAGAGGGGCATACAGCGGGGGCCAAGGTGGAGCAGGATGTGCGGCTGTTGGGAACGTAACGAGACGTAACTGTTGTTTGCACATAAATTGTTTGTAGTTATGCCAATGCTCATAATGCATCTCTCTGTGAGTATGTGTGTGTGTGTGTGTGTGTGTGTGTGTGTGTGTGTGTGTGTGTGTGTGTGCGACAGTGGCATCTAGCACAACCCCCTCAGCTGCTGCCATTTCTCTCATGTGTCAATGAAAAACTGCGAGTAATCGCTATAAAAAAAAATTGAAACGCCAAAATGTCGCAGTTTTTCCAAGGCAATTTATGTGACCTCTTGCTCATGCTTTCTCGCTCACTCACTTTCCCTCTCTCCCTCTGTCTTTTTTATTACTTAACACGCATGTGGTCATAATTTTTGCTTTTATTAACAGCGCAAACGACAAACAGAAGTTCCAGCAACTGGCAGCTCAAGCCAAATAATGAAACAAATATAAGAAATGTAATCAAATTTTGTAAATTATGACATAAATAAATAAGTTATTTAAGATATGGCTTAACTATGTTAAATGTGATGGGTTTATGAAAAAAGTTAATATTGATTGGCCGGGCAGTCGCCGCACGCAATATGAGATCTTGCATGAGCTGCAAGATCAAACATATGAATCATGAGAACAAAACATAGCAGCTTAGCTAGGTTATTCAATTACAAAATTTGTCTTAGCTTTAGTTTTGTGCACAGCACACAACCGAACCAGTTGGCCTTACTATAGAGGGCCACTATGTCAATAGTAAGTCAACTAAATAAAATAAAAACTAAATCTTTCAGTGTGGAGATAAATGGTCAACACAAACTAATAACCCGAACCGACTCGTCACTGGCCAATGCTAGTTGAATTTATTTCTATATATACTGAATATAGTCAGTATATAGACTATATTCAGTATAAAGTCAGTATATAGTATATACTGACTATATTCGGTATATAGTCAGTGTATAGTAAAAAGTTTTCTTATATGGTTCAAATACAGAAATACAATCTCGCTATACAAGTAGTATTATGTAAACGACAGATAACCATATTTTAGCTATTAATGCTATTGATATCCTAACATCATATCACAATATAAACAGCTTAGCATACGCAGATGAAACAAGAGCAATACTCTTTCTGATAACTATATTCAAGCAGTTGTTTTCAATACCTCGAAAGACTAGATTCTCTTTCATTCATTCAGCCTGACTAGACGTCTAACTATTGCAGCCCCAAGATCTGCTAGCCTGCGCACTAGAACTAGAAGAATCAGACGTAGGCAGCCTGAAAACCTGCTG
Source organism: Drosophila leonis (assembly GCA_035045365.1). NCBI lineage: Eukaryota > Metazoa > Arthropoda > Insecta > Diptera > Drosophilidae > Drosophila > Drosophila leonis. The sequence continues at coordinate 7,845,721 of JAWNPC010000202.1, read as the reverse complement.
AACCGGATCTTGACTTAAAGTCTATCAAATATCCCCTTGAACTTTACCTGTGATAGTTATACCCTAAAACTTTTTCTACCCCCAAATAATGTATTTTGTTTTCATTATCTTTTACAGCAATACATTTCATTAATTTCTGTTCAGCTTAATATAAATATTTAAAAATTATATATATTATATATTCAATTTATATTATATATAAAATATATATTATATAAATAAAAACAGTTGTTCAAGTTGTTGATAATATTTAGCTGTTAAAATATGCAGTAAGATTTGCCATTTGATCATCAATAATTTTATGCCTGTCGAACGTATGGAAATATTTCTAAAATTTACAAAAATCCCAGCTGAGTTTTTTCAATACACAATGAAAATTTCATTTCTTATAACTAACTACTAGAGAATAAATATTTCTGATGTGTACGATTTTCAGTGACACTCACTGTATACCAAAATCCAATTAAACTAAATGCCTTGGCTTCATTTGATGTCGAGTCATGCTTATGTTATATATTTCATCCCAATTGATGTGACTTGCGATTAAGTTTTTGCCATTCAATTAGCTTTATGTACATGCACTAAGCGCACATCCATAATCCGAAATGTCTGACAAATAAAGTACCAGGAGCTACTCAACCAGCCATAAAAGTCGCAGACTCAAACCAAACTCGGAACCACAGCGAAAGCTCTCACAACTCTTTGTAGTTTCGCTCATATATATGAAGCCAATTATAAGAGATTTATAACACTCGATTTCTTTAATAACGTGAATTAAACCTCTTGATGTCGGGGTATTTATAAGCTGCAGCTAAGCCAAACAGATGGCAATCATAACTTTTTAATTAACAGCATGCAATATTGACCATGTCAAAAGCTTCACACACACAGAGACAGAGACAGAGAGTGAGAGAGAGTGAAGAGGGAAATCCATCAGCTAATTAACTGATATTTAATTTCGCGTCCGTGGCATTAAGGACCTATTCAATTAGCATGTAATTAAAATGCTCTCAGCTCTCGATTTTATTATAGCCCCGAAAAATTTCGTTATTGCGAAATTTGTTTAAATAAATGACGTCATAAAAGTGAAAGTGTCAGAGAGCCTAATGAGCGAATACTTATAGCATATTATGTCCACACTTTGGCTTCCCTTATTCTCTGTCTTTCTTATTGGAATAAGGGGTGGACCCCTCTCTCTGCCTCCCTTTTAACAATTAAAGAGCTCGTTTGCTGGCTGAATTATGTTGCCAGCTTAATAGTTTTTGCTTTAAGCACTTCAAGTAGTTAGTTACGTGGCATCTTCAGCTTGCTCTTCTTCTTCTGCGTCTTCTTCTTCTTCTTCGTTTGCTTCACCTTCTTCTTCATGGCAACTGAAACCCTCGAGCCAATTGCTCAATCATTCAACTAATAGACCAGGCGACGATGCACTTCGCCTCGACTATGAACCCTGGTCTGGGCGTAATTGCAATGTGCTGGGGCGTGGCCTGCCCTGGCAGACGCTGCACTGGATCTTAAGCGTGGCATTGTCTAATAGACAACCACTTAATTGGCCTTTCCAGTCCGAGCATACTCGAGCGGCCACAGATAAGATAACAAATGCAATGAAAGAGAACCAATTAACTCTGGCAATTCTATTTCTTCTTTTTTTTTGGGAGCAGCAGAACAATCAATTGAGCAGAATTTTGCTTAGAATAAATGTATTTAAAATGTCTTTTATTTCAATAAACTAAGCTCAAAGCACATTGTAGTGTTGTCTTTTGTCGAATTGATTTGAAATTTAATTTTTTTAATATTTATTATAATTAAACACTTCAAAGAGATTTTGAATTCCATAAAGTCAATAATAAACTAACAGCAATGTGACAAAATCAATCTATAATATTTATATATGAATATAAATAAAATTGTGAAACTTGAGGCCTTATTTACATGCAAACTATATGTAGAAGTTGTATTTATTTATTTCTATTATTAAATATTATATTATTAAGTATTAATAAATATTATATTAAATATTAATAAATATTATATTAAATATTATTATATATATATATATAATACAAATAATCAATAGTTCTAAGGTCTTTAACAACTCTAATAATTCGCTGTCTGTCATTTATGGAAGAGAAATGTTTTTAATGAAATCAGTAACTCAACTTCGATACAAATACATTTGCACAATAGAAAGTGTCCAAGCAGCCATTAGGACACAGGCATCATAACTCATAGTTGATGTGCAGAAACGTGCAGAGCAGAGATTAATGTGTCTGGGCAACAGATAAGCAAAAGTTATCTATATATATATATATATATATATATGTGTGTGTGTGTATGGATGTACAACAAGCAACTGCAAGCATGTCTATTTCTTAGAGACAAGAGAGCATTCTTGGCTTGGGCCACAGCTCGAATTGGCTCCAGCTTTGGCATTGCCATTACAATTCATTTATATGTGTGGCATGTTTTATGGCATACTTTGTTGTGCTGCCATTAATCAACATTAAAAGTGTCAACAACAACAACAACAACAAGAAGAAGAAAGGAAAATGTTGAGCCAGCGTCGCGCAGTATGCAAAAATAAAATAAAATGCGAAAAGCGCTCATAAATAGCTGACAAGGCGCCAAGTAAAAAGCTGCAGGCGTGCGCGAGAGAGAGCGAGGGAGAGTGAAAGAGCGAGGCAGGCAAAGGTGTGCTGCAAAGCAATCAGCAGGTGTTTGTCATATGCCGCGAGTAATTTATTTGCCCTGGCAAGTTGTTAATACACCAGTCGCCAGTCGCCAGTCGCCAGCTACCAGTTCCCATTTCCCAGTCGCCTTTTCAGCTCGATTTTCCAGCTATAGAAATAGCTTTCATCACGCTAAGAATTTTTCTTTGAGCGAAGCTTTTGTGTTTCAGTTTATTATGAAAGTTGTTTTTTTTTGTTCTTTTTGGAAAATAATGCAAGCTATGCACCTTTGCACAAGTTTTGAATTTCAATTAGTTAAGCTTTGGCAACCCACATTAATGAAAAAGTTTAAATTTGCATTTCGCAGTTGCCAAAATTCGAAAACTTTTAATTCAGGATAATTGAAATTTATAAGGAGAGTGTGGCAAGCAAAATGGAGAAAATATTTATATAAAATCAAGTAACAATATTCGACTAAGAGATACTCTGAAGAGATACTTCTTCTAAGCTTCTACTATGCATTTACACTAAAGCAAATGCATATACTTATACATAAGCACCTTGTGTGGTATACAGAAATATATACTAAATAATTTGAGCTCTTTAGCTTTTGTGCTTCATAATAAGACAGATGGCAATGGCTTGATCGACTCAGCTCATCATACAGATTAAGAATATATGTACTTTATGGAAGCTGCCAGACCTTATTTAGAGTGTTACACCTGCACAAAAAGCCTAAATTCTCATTGATAATGATTTAAGTTATAATTTGAATTCAAACATTGAGATACTACAGCGATGGCAGTCTAACAATAACAGGTACTCTTTGGTATATGACCAATTTTGACATCCATAAAGACCTCAAACTTCCTCTTGTCAAAGGCGAAATAAAACCAAGCACAAAGAGATACATAAATAGGCCACATGACCACTACAATGTTCTAGAACTAGGACAACTACATAGTATTAATAATAACCGAAGGCGTCTAAAAAGATTCCACATCCTGAACCTGCCATATAGACAGTAGATAGATAATCATGTAAATATGCAAATAAATGGATTGGCTTCACTGGAGCTCAAGCCATCAGGTTAATTATTAGTTATTGTTAAATTAAAATTAAAATTGTTTAGTTTAAGAGAGATCGCAAATAAAATATAAAAATAAAATTATAATTTGCAGCAAAAAGTTTTACTTGTGGAGGAGTGAAAAAAAGAGAGTTTGAAGGAATATTAAAATAAACCCATAATATAAAAATAAAATAAGTAAGAAAACTCTAGTCGGTGGTGCCCGACTAGCGATCAGCGTATTAAAATATTTTCAGCTATGTATTTATTAAAGCAAAAAACAATTTAAACTTGTAAATTTAAATTACATTAAAAAAAAATATTTTTTTTTAGCCGGTGTCCAAAATATAACTAAAATCAAAATTTTTAAAATCATAAATTAATCTAAATATAAAATTTGGGCTCTTTAGTTTCCAAGATGTACAAAATATAATTTAATAACTTGAGTTCCAAAAGGTTTTTAATATCGATTAATATCGATTAAAAACCTTTTGGAACTCAAGTTATTATCGAACAATAAAAGGGAAAAAGGTATCGATTTTTTTTAACAAACTTGATATTTTCGTGCTATACACAGAAAAAATGTCAAGTCTCTAGCACTTATAGGTTCTGAGATCGAAGCGTTCATATATACGGACAGACGGACAGTCGGACAGACGGACAGACGGACAGACAGACAGACGGACAGATGGATCGACTCAGTTCGTCTCTCTGATCAAGAATATACATACTTTATGGGGTCTGCCACGCCTTCTTCTGCCTGTTACATACATTTTAACAAAACCATTATACCCTGATTTCCCATTTTCAATTAGTTCAGGGTATAATAAAATAATATAGCTAAAATTAATTAAATAAACTAAGCCTTAAAGATTCTTTGCTTATTGAAAAAAAAAGTTTTTTAAAATGCAAGAAATGACTCAAATATTAAAAAAACACGCGTAAAAAGTGAATTCAAATACTTTGGCATCTCCAGTTCTCAACTACAGATAGCTCTGACTAAACTTCAAGACTTTGCAATCAAGTTATAACAATCGAAGCGTTGCCAATCAAGGAATTCAATTATTATTAAAGAAACTTTGCACAATGTTAACTCAAGCTCAAGCTGGCTACCTCAGACACAACCGCAGCGAGAAGAAGCTCAACAATCTTTTCAAATGCTTTTCGCTTTACGCTCGACCTTTGGCACAAAGTCAACGGTTTATAAAATGTTTTGCATTTAAATTAAATTGAATAAACCGCTAATCCAATTCACTGGCCATGCCCAGCTACCCTTCCCCCTCCCTCTCTCTCTTTCTCACTCTCCCTCTCACTCTCTCTCAACAGGAGTGCAAACAAAAGACAGACAAGTAACAAGGAACACAAACAATTTCCATATCCTTCCGTTGCCATTGTGAACTGTTCTGCCAATTAATTTGCATGTTGAGGGCGCTGCCATTTTAAAGTTTAGCAGCCATTCGCTATACAGTTAGACAAGCCATTTAAAGCTGCCACGCCCAACAGCATGACAACGTCAATTAGCTGACCCAACCTCAACAATGGCAATTGCACTGTAGCTCAGAGTCAGAGCGAGAGAGAGAGAGACAAAGGCAAAGGCAATGACTGACTTGCACGCTTCACTGCTGACGCCCGAAAAGTTCTTCGCCATAGAGTTTACCCACTGTCAGCAGCTGTGTGCATGTGTTTGTGTACATTGGCGCGTGTGCTTAATGTAGCGCAACAATGCCAACTACAGCTCTTGGCGGGACTTGGCGTCTTCAGTTGACCAGAACTCCAGAACTCTGCAATTGCCACACACGCGCAATTGAAACAAAGCAACACAGTTGTTGTCATTGTGGCTTTTATTAAATGTGGTCCAGCTAACTATGTATATGAAGTTGCCCTGGCTACATGCCACCAAAAACTGCTGACTCAGAGCCTTTAAATTGCGCAGTCATGAAAATAGTAGTGGAAGCCACTTTTGAAAGCAGCTTTAAGTAAAACAATTTACGAAGCAAGATGCTTAGGCTTTATATGATTGACGGGCCAATAAGTAAATCTAGCAAAGGTTTAAAGTTTGAAATTCATTTAATTAGAATTGGTTTATCAGATGTCCAGATGCTCTATCAAAAAGTCATATAGATACCATACAGTACACAGAATAAATATATTACAGCAACTGTTTAAGCTACATATCACATTAACTTGTTGAAATATGCATTATAATTTGCTATTTCATAATAAATTTACTAAATTTACTTTTTACATTTGAAAATAATTTTCAAATATACAAAAATTTCAGCTTAGCCATGCATATGCAGCGTGAATTTATAATACTATTATTTACTTATTTCAAAATTTAATTCAATGATTAAAAACTTATTCAAACTTTGTTTGTTGGCCAAACACTAAAACTCTATACCATTGCTTTATCTTTGGAATGATAATAACTTTTTCTATATATTTATATTAATATATTTATATATCTAAATATTTATATATTTATATATTTATATATTTATATATTTATATATTTATATATTTATATATTTATATATTTATATATTTATATATTTATATATTTATATATTTATATATTTATATATTTATATATTTATATATTTATATATTTATATATTTATATATTTATATATTTATATATTTATATATTTATATATTTATATATTTATATATATATATATTTATATATTTATATATTCATATATTTATATATTTATATATTTATATATTCATATATTTATATTTATTTTTACATTACATATGTTGGCTAGCTCATTTAATTAAACTCCAATTTGTTTAAGCTTTATTGACTTTTTCTTAAAACTTCAATGAAATTAAAGTCATAAATGTCAGCAATTTATAAGTTTTCGTCTGTCAAATGAAATACTGTTCAAACTGCCAACACTTAATATAATATCTGTCAAATTAATCGCTTACTTCACCGGCAGAGTAATTTGTTCATAATGCATTTTGACAGTTGCCAACAAAAAGAGAATTTGAACGCGGCAGTAGGGCATAACAGACTGCACTATACTCGTTTATAGTTCAACAAAAAGTTAATTTTATGAAGAATTTATAATAATTTTTAGAGCATTTGCTGTAAGGGAAGTCAACAATGATCTACTAAAACTTGGGAAATTAGGGATGTAAAAAGACAATGCGGTAGAGTTTAAAGCTTCAGCATCAAAGCTTTAGCAACATATATAAACTTGATATATTCAGCTGGCTCTGGTATAGTAAAGTATATATTTCAAATATCAATTTTGTAGCTTTAGATAGTAAACTTTCCATTGTAAAAGTTATAGTAACCCTCGATAGGCCATGCCCTCGATATGCATTTCTTAAATATCTTAAAACTTTATAAGGCTCAGAAATATATACTATAAATATATTCCAAACTTCAAATATCTAGCTTTTAGCTTTCCTAGTCAGTCGAACTGCCGGACGAACATTTAAAAAATCAATATACCCTTTTCACTGCAAGAACGAGTAGCAAAATAAAGTCTGCATAGGTCATAAGCGTAAATCAATAATAATTAATTACATTTTAATAACTTCCATAGAAAGCGTTTTACTATAAATGGCTTCTGTAAATATTCATTTTTTCGAAGTGTATTAATTTGTGTTACTATTATAAAAAATAAAGCTTATAACCATACAATTTATATATCCTCAACTTAAAATAACCAAGTCTATTGCTTGATACTGAGTGAAAATTAATATCCATAAGCAAACAAGTGCAAAAAGCAATTGATTGAGCTAATAAATGATAGAAAGCAATCGATTGAATCGAACGAAACTCAATCTCACATAGACAAGGCATAAATCAAAAACCTTTAAACTGAAAGTTTATTACATGATTTTAATATATCAATAATCATATTTCTTTTATTGAGCACATCAAATCAAAATATTCAAATATTTATGCGAAGCACAAAAGATTCAGGTATAAAAGTAAAAATAAAGAAATAAATCGCTCTGATTTTATCGCTGCAGCCGAAAGGATTGCAATCGAGCAGCGAATGGTTTAATTTAATGCTTAATGCAATATTTTGCTTTATATATATTTTAAGCGCATTAAAGGAACTGCACACAGCTTACCAGCTGACCTCCTGCTGCCCGTGGTCCCCTCCACACTTTTGCGAATGCATCCGCTCACTGGCTGCGAGTAGCTCTCGCATTTCCCAATTTATAACCACAATAAACCGCAACAAAAGCGACAACAGCAACCATAAACTGCAGTCGGTTGTTGTTGCTGTTGCTGTTGCTGTGCCCCCAAACATATATAAAATGTCATAAAAATATGAGAGCAAAAGCAAAAGCAAACCGAAGTAAAATCCAGCAGGCATATATGAAAAATGAAATGCCAAAAATGCTTATCCTCACCCTCGGCTCGCGCCTCTCCTGCCCAATTCGCATTCCCATTTCCTTCCGCTGCCTCTGTGGCTACACAAGTAACACAATTTTCTGCTCGAAATGCTAAATTCACATAAATTATACCCTACATTGAATGGTTGAGTTGGCAGGTGTGCTTGACGAACATAGAAAACAAATATACACAAGTTGATTGATAAATGTTTGAAGTAAGGTTTTGATTGATTTATAATTAATCAAATCAGTAAATCAAAACAGTTGAAAAATTCGATATTTCAATTTGTTTTATATTTATTTATTATTTTAATTATTTATATTATTTATAAATATTAAAAATATTTAAATTATTATTATTTATATTTATTTATATTTATTTATATTATTCGTATTATTTATATTATAATTAAATAATAATAAATTATTATTTTTGATACATCTTTTATTTTCACTTATGCCTTCTCAACTTAACCGCATTCTGCACTCAATTTCATGTTTAAGCTGATCGCTTAGCCATAGTTTTGATTATGAGACAACAACTCTTCTCACCCCTCTTTACTGCCAGGGTATTTGCTATTCGATCAACTGATAAGTTGAGTAAGCAACCGCCTGTTATAGTTTGTGACTTGCCTTATTTATGCAGCACCGAAAATAAATTTGCACTTGTTGTTGATGGTGAATTAAAATGCACAACAGATTTATATGCACATGGAGGCACAGTTCATTCTCCGCATACCACATGATGCCACAGGCACGCCACCAGCCCTTATCAACGCCCCTTGGGCCACCCTCGCAGCCAAGACTTGAGCCAAGAGTTTTGCGGGCGCATTTAGATTTTATGAGGGGCTTCCACGTAAACAACTTTCTAGTCCCACCTGGAGTCCATGGCAAAGTTTGTTTTTTTTTTTTTTTTTGGTTTGGCGGTGGCAAAAGTTTAGCGTAATAGGTAAAACAAAGCCAACCGCAAAAACTTGGACTTATCATTAAGGTGAAATATATACGCTCTGGCCGACGCGTCGGGGTAGTTGTGATATGTGCGCCTGGCGCTCTGCAACATTTTGTTGCTGCTCGCAGCCCTCGCACGAGCAGCCATTAGACAGACGTGCGTTGCAGGAGCTGTCACGCAGTGTGGTCTCTGCTGTGTGTGAGAGTGGGTGAGTGGGTGTGTGTGTGTGTGTGTGTGGTTATAGCCACAACACAGGGTGTCAATCAATCAGAATGGCAGCTAAAGTGGGGCCGGGGATGCGACCAAAAGATTGGGTTCCATTTCGTTGGTGCGTGTTTGGCTGCCGCTCGGTTGCACCGAATCGACGTAATGTGCGGTGTTTGCTGCACTTAACGAGATGCCTACCACACACGCACACACACACACACACACATACGCACAACAACGCCCTTCATTTGTGTTGGCCAGAGTCTGTGCAATTTGTCCATCAATCATATGCTTCGATATCGCCTCTCTAAATTTAATTGACTTTGATTTTGTAAAGTTGACCACTATTTAGGTGTGCGAGTGTGCGAGTGTGTGTGATTTGTCTAATTTGGTTCGTTTTGCTGCTGATTGAGTGACAAATGTTTGATGTATTCTGAAATTGGATTGATGCTCGCGCTAAGTGCTATGAGAATCAAATACAAATCGTTCGACTAAATTGCATTTGTCATGCTTTTTTATACCAATTTGCAGTGTTTGTTTGCTGTTGTTAATGTTTGGCTGTCAATGCTGTTCAAAGTTTCACTGTACGTATTTGAGTTTGACTTACATCGATTATCGAAAACCAAGCAAATACATTTATAGGATATACCAAAAATTGTTTTTCCTTTTTATACCCTGAACCCATTGAAAATGGGAATTCAGGGTATAATGGTTTTGTTAAAATGTCAAATGTATGTAACAGGCAGAAGGAGGCGTGGCAGACCCCATAAAGTATATATATTATTGATCAGGACGACGAGCTGAGTCGATATAGCCATGTCCGTCTGTCCGTCTGTCCGTCTGTCCGTCTGTCCGTCTGTCCGTCTGTCCGTCTGTCCGTCCGTCCGTATGTGTGAACGCGTCGATTTCAGAACCTATAAGAGCTAGAGACTTGAAATTTTTTTTGGAAGTCCCTGTATATCACGCGCATATCGATAACTTTTCCCGTTCTTTTGTTATCGATTAAAAACCTAATCGAAATGAAGTTAATAAATTATATCTCGTACATGTTTGAAGCTAGAGTCTCCAAATTTTGCATTTAGTTTCATTTATATTTTATACAATTTCGGTTTTTGTTAGATTTTGGATATTGGTTCAGAATTTTTCAAAAATTTTCAAATTGAAGGTTAATTGCAAATATAGCCAATATGTGAATGACTTTGCAATTTTAGACAACTGACAAATATTCAATATAATATTTAGATCATATGCTGAAAATTTCATTGAAATCCATGAAGTATCACAGAAGTAATTAAACAAAACGTTTTGTCAATTGCAACATGTGACCAGAAACCCACCCCTGTTTTCATTTTTTCTATACATGTGCACACATACACTTGAGACATTCGAATGCGAGCATTCTTGTCTGTTCTAAGAATCACAACAATAACAGCTGACTGCTTGAATTTTGTTATAATTCTTAACTGCCTTTAATTTCAAATTTGCTACTACTTGTCTAAGCAGTGCAGTGGCGGTGTTGATAGAAGCGGGGCACGTCGTGCCTTACAGGTCTGGGTTCAAACCCAGCCGATGTCAAATATTTTTATGTCGTATTTTCTTAATATTTTATTTATTTTTTTTTTTTAATAAATTATTATTACTCTTTAAAAATTATATTAAATTCTTTAAAAATAAAAACATGCTATTTGATTGTGAAAGTGCAAGATTAGCAATTTAATTAAATTTTGTATAAGTTTGTAATGTATACAAGATACGGAATATATTTAAAAACGCATATCGGACGGGGTTCAGGGGATCTCCTAGTCGGGTACCCCCGACTTGAGTTTTCTTACTTGTTCCTTTTTGTTTGCAGTTGGAAAATTCTTTGTTTGACTTTTCAGTTGTTTGTTTATTGTTGTTTTGAGGAGGAGGCAAGGAACTGAAGCTCTTTGTAACATTTCAACAGGACAGAATAAAACATGAAAACTGTTTATAGTTGATAAATATTATTCCATGAAATATTCAAGAAACTTTGCCAAGACAATTTAAACAGAGAAAAGTTACTCGAATGTTCAATATTAAATAAATATTAGTTTGCAAACATTATTTATGAAAGGGAAATGCAGTTTAATTCCTCACTAGAAATGTAAAATATGTGATATTTGTTAGCTTTTTGAAATTGTAAAAAAATTCTAAGAACAAATTGTTTTTTTCATATGAAAACTGTTGTCTACTCAATATTATGTCCTATATCTAAGGTTGTGTAAGGTTGGACTTAAGAAAATGTATTCGTATCTATTTAGTAAAAATTATATATTATTAATATATAATTTAAATAAATATGTCTGTAAAAATATATAAAATAAAATACACAAATATACAATATATTAAATATATATACAGTGGTTCACAGCTTATTTCAACAAGCACCTAAAAAAAAAAAAACTTTAGGAATCTATAAAATCTAAACTAAAAGAGATATCCAAAAAATTTAAATGCCAGTTGCTAGTCTAATGTTTTAACTTTTAAAATATTAGCTCACTTATTTTTCAAATATTTTTTTTACATTTTAAAATAATACAAAACTAAAAAATCAGCAGCGCTGTGAACCACTGTATATATACAATATAAAAAATATTTAAAATATATATATATATATATGTATACAGTCTGCTCATAAAAATAGTAGTGCGAATAAAATGTTGAAACATAATATTTAATACTGTTCATCTTAATACTCGTTTCAAATTGTTTGCAAAATATTATGTTTATCACACAACTCGCACTACTATTTTTATGAACAGCTGCATATACATTAAAATATGTTTTTATGCATACTTAAGAAACTTTTTGAGTTTCAATTGGATTTTTCATAATATTTGATCCTGTTCATCTTAATACTCGTTTCAAATTGTTTGCAAAATATTATGTTTTGCTAACCATCAGTTGCACTACTATTTTTATGAACAGCTGCATGTATATCGAAATATGTTTTAAAGCATTATAAGCAACTTATTGAGTTCAGATTTATAAAGATCAGATTTATAAAGCATGTAAATTCTGAAGATCATGTGCGCAGAATTATAAAAATTGTTTTAAACAATTATTTTAGTTCGAACTTGTTTTAGCACAAGCTTTAAGTTCAAACAATTTGAAAAGAGTCGTAAAATTGACATATATATATATATGTATATATAAAGTATATTATCGACTTCAGCTTGAACATTTTAATAACATTACAAGAAAGCATAATCAACTGCACAATACTCGTTCACGCTCCAAAAATGTATGCATATATTGATATCTATTAGTTAGCTTTGCTCCAAAAGGCAGACCATTCACTTTATAGGTCTATCTGTAGAGAAGGTCAGCATTGATATAACTGCAAGAATTTGTAAAAAACTTAAAACTGTGAAAGATCTTTTAGTCTTTTTTCCACCAAAATATGGTCCAAATGGACTATAAGCAAGTAGATATGAAAGCCATAATTAAAATGTTATTTTAATTATAATATCGAAATCACTTTTAAATAAGTGACGTATTTTATTATGGGATTCCAATGGAGCTAGCCAAGAAAAGACTTTTAATGTTTTTATACATTAAACAACATTAAAAATTAAAATTAAACTAAAACGCTAAAGAGACAGAGAACAAAACATAATCTGTAACTAAATCTGTGTTTAAATGGATTTCAAGTTCGTGACGGTGACACAAAGGTGAGCACATAAAGTTGAGCTCGTGTTTATCAACGTAATTATGATAAATAGATTTGCTTTTAGCAATTAGCACCTGCAACAGCAGCAGCAGCAGCAGCAACAACAGCTGGAACTAAGACTGAGATTCTAAATGAGGCAAGAGAGAAACAGCGACATTCAGCTCAGTTTCTCGCTAATTGGTAAACCGCGCTCAGACTAGGCAAATGTAAGAGGAGAAGAGAAGAAGAGAGGGTGACGAAGCTTAAGCAAAGGTGTAATATGAAATGTTTTTAAATAATTAATGTAAAGCGACGCATAGCAGCGCAGTTGAGGTATGCAAGCCGAAGGGGCTTTCCAGTATTGGATTGCCCAAATGCGAGCAATTAATTATTCATAATTAGCCGCTGACTAAATGTTTAACCAAATGCCTTGACAGCGTGTATTTCATTTGAAATAGGGCCCTGACAGCGCAGCCAGTCACAGTTGTTGGCCAACAATGCGAATACTGTTTATATTGCGGTTCGGCCATATTCAAAAGTTGGCCTTTACGGAGAGAGCAAGAGAGAGAGAGAGACTGTCGCATTTATTGTGATTTATGTGCGGCATTTAGCTGTTGCGAGCCATGAAACTGCCATTTAACAAAATTTTTTCAAATTAGCCAAAAAAATACATAGAATTTAGATTGTATTAGGATATATAGCGCAGTTGAGGAATAGAACGAAGCTGAGAGAGTAATTCTCACCAATGAAAGTCATCTGTCAGCGTGCTAGTTTTTAATGATTGAGTCAGAGTTGAGGAATATTGAAGCAATGCATAAGTAGACCCTAGAGCTATGTGCCTACAACAAAGCTGTGCATTTGAGTATTTAATTTAATTTTTATTTGAGGTTTATTTAATAAAAAAAATGTTTTGTCATTAGATTTCTTTGATTTGAACAATCTGTTGTCTAATCTAAGCTGCAAACTGTTTAAAATATTTTTAATTTATTTATATTTTTTGCTATGCTTAAACAGTTCATTAGGCCTAGCAGTGGCTCAATTTTTTATTTTTTTTATTTATTAGGCAAAAATAGTTTCTTAACTAAACAAGTATTATAATGTATAACAAACCAAATCTCTTGCTATATTCTCATATTAGAAGGGTGGACTTTATAGTTCAATCCTTTTGGCAAAATCCATTTTAGCACCCATAGATTTAGCTTCATAAGAGGAATTTTTATTTGTAAAGAAATTGCGCTCATTCGCTTCACATTCTCTATTCCGCACATGCTTCTTTTGCTCTCGACTTGATCATGCTAAGTAGTTCGAGCTTAGTATTAATTCCTTATCATTTGAATACTGCAACTGAAAGGTTTCTAAATTGACTATATTATATGTTTTAAATTATATTTAGCGCACAGCACGACCGCGAAGTTTCTTGTGCGAGTTGTGAATACTCAATGTGAACAATAAATTGAGCAAATGTGTTAAATTTGTTTGAATTGACTTGAAGCTAAACGAAAAATCTAAATAGCTCAGCATTTCAAATCTGATTCGCTGATATGGTCAGCGAATCAGCACTCTACAAAGAGTAATGACACTACCATTAATACCAATCAACTCACTAACATTTTACTCAAAGTATATATATTTTTATAAAGTATATATATATAAATACATACTTCAAAAAATAATCTAAAAACATTTTTCTATACACCTAAGTCAATGTCAGCTAACAAATATAGAGAGTTTTAAATTATATTGTATTTCAATTAATTTAGCTCATCCAGATACACTGCGCGTCATCAGGATAGCGCGCTCTTCATTTTCTCTGTTAATGTTGAATATTTTCTATGTTATTCAAGCTATAATATTCCTAAAATTTCGTTTCATATTAAACTGTTTTCTTCTTCTTAAAATAAAACTAAATAAGATTCTGTATCATTTCAGTAGGTATTTTTTTTTTTAAATTTTGAAAAAAAGCTTACAAAAGTCGGTTGCTAAAAATTGCTCATCAGGATAGCGCACCCAAATCCAATTGTGAATATCTCACTTGATTTGGCAATCGCAGTTACCCAATTTTTTATGGAGGCTACAAAGTTCATATTCTTTAAGAAAAATGTTACTCTTAGAAGATATGATTATTTATTTTTTGAGGAAAAATCAAAGATTGAAGCTTGCTTTGATTCACGACTATATGTATATGGGCTTGGTTGCATAGATCATAACAGGAACTTCTATATATCATATATAATGATATATATCTATATATCTATACCTATTATGATCTATGCAACCAAGCCCACAAGCTATTCGGTAAATATTCAGCTTTTTTCTATACCACAAAGACTTGTTTCCGCTGCATTTTAAATACGTTAGAGTATGCTCTAGACATATATACAACACATAAAGACACATTTATATTATATTAAATATATATCTTAGCTAAAATCTATATCTATGCCCATTTCCGATTGCAACCTGTGCCCAGATTTGATTGCGTAAAATGCTTCAAAATGATTTAACCGACGGCTTCAAGCAGTTCAATTCAGTTTTGACAGTGAGCTATGAAAATATGCGCTAAGCAAAATTGTTCATATCTTTTTTGGAATGTTGTCTAGTCCTTGTCTACATATACATATATATGTTATATTTATATATATATATATATTTTTATATATATAAGTAGACTCTGTTATGCTTTGCCAGCTGAAGAGGCAACTGCCGCTTGCTGTGCATAGAGCAGAGCAACAGCCACAACGGCAAAACAACTTTATATTTATGTAAATATTTAGCAACAACAAACAGCACAGCTGCCGGACGAGCACTCAGCTCAGGTGTTGCCCCACCGTCTCGAGTCTGCGGGCAAGGCACGTGTATGAATATTTAAGGCAAGCACTGTGTCAACTCAGAGGAAGCAGCCGCCGCCGCAGCAGCAACTAACTGCTGCCTGGGACGCGCGTCTAGACAAACTTGAGCTCAATTTTTGGTAAACTCGCAAGAGACACACACACACACACAGACACACTCACACACACACACACACACACACACACACACACACGCACACACACATTTATATTTAACACACGCGTAAACTTTTTGGCAGACACTGAGAAATAAATTTGTTTTTTTTTTTAATATCCTTAACCCATTGAAAATGGTAAATCAGCGTAATTTATTTATTTTTTTCTGTATTTAGTTAACTTTAGCACTTTCTTATTTAGTCTAAGCACTTGTATTAACAGCTAATTAATTGTTGTTAAATATTGAATTAAATTGTCTACTCACTCAGCAATGCTTTTAGATAACGGCCAGCGCTCCATGGAGGCCTGATATTTCATATTCTCGATTTGCTTCTTTAATGCGTCCCGATCCATGTTTTGTAGAGCACTGGGATCCATGGCGGCTAAAATTTATCCACATACCACCCCTGCAAAGCCAACAGAGAACAACAGTGAGCGAAATGTTACCAGATGCTATAAAAGCTGCAAAGCTGCAGTCTCTCCCTCTCTCTCTCTCTCTCACACGCACACATATTGTGATTCTCTCACATCCCTTACACTGCCCTGCACGTTGCTAGCTTGGGGTTTGTTTATGGGCATGGGGGGAGTTGCTTTAGGGGTTGCGTTAAGGTTTGTTTTGTTTGGCCAAGCACCCTGTATGTGCTTATATGGCCGGTGTCTGGCTGAGCTGAGCTGAGCTGACGCATGCGTCAGTTATGCACAACAAATCAATACAGAGAGAGAGTGAGACTGAGAGAGAGAGAGAGAGTGAGAGCGTTAACAGCGCCGCCTGAAAGGCTGCTATAAAAGCGCTTTGGCCATCGCTGTTAAGCGTGCCCAAAAACACATTTGTTTACCTCCGTTCATTTTTTTCCAGCTTTTTTGTTTTGCAGCCAAAAATAAAAGGGCGCGCCCGAAAAACTTAAAAAATGCTTAGCCAAAAGACAAAACCGAAATGCACAAAAAACAGCTGAGCCAAGCACGCAGCTGCCACACGCGCTGCCAACACGCTGCCAACACTCTGCCTCCCTCTCTCTCTCTCTCTTAGTCTCTCTCTCTCCCTCACACTCTCTTGCCTGACCGGCTTTGGCGCTGTAATTTATGAATCTTTTGCTTTGTTTATTTAGTAAAGACGGATTTTGTTTTTACATTTTTGTTGTTTTTTTTTTTTTTTTGGTTTTGTTTTCGTTTGCTCGCCCCGTCAGAAATAAAAGCAGCGTGTCATATATTCTTCCTCTATAGGTGGTTGGGCGTGAAAAGTGAATAAGGGCGCAGAGAAAGTGATGCGTGTTGCGGCACAATTAATTTTTGTTAGCTGCGAATTGTTTAACTAAGCGTATTTATTGCCTATTTTCGCAAATAAATTGAGCACAATTGAATGAAGTTAACTCAGAAGACTTTTGGGCAAAAATAAAGAGGGAAAACATCTAAGAATTTGTTATTTTGTTTAGGAATTTCAAATTATTTATAATTATATTCAAAAATTTATTTCATGTGTTTAACTTAAGACGCTGAAAGCATAAATATATAATATTTTTTTGTTTATAAATTAAACTATAAAAAATCTAGTCTAAGAAAAAAAAACAAAATAATAATAATTATGTTTTATAGTTTATTTATATAATATAAAAAAAAAAAAATAATAATAAATTAATATTTATATGCCTTAAAAAAAATACTCAATAAAATTAGAAAACTAAATTATTTATAAAAAAAAACCTTAAAAAGGAAATTTTTGAATATATAATAAAAAATACCTAAAAGCTTAAATATATCAATATTTTAATTATTATTTGCAATCTTTTTCAATTGTAAACATTTTTTTTGTAAATTTCTATAATATCTAATAATTTAAAAATAAAACCCAAAATTCATATTTTTCGTTAAAATATTTAAATAAATAAAAAATATATATTCTAAAATATATTAAAATTTAAATATAAAACCCAAAATACACATTTTTCGTTAAAATATTTAAATTAATTAAAAATATATATACTAAAATATCAAATAATTGAAAAATAAAACCCAAAAATATCATTTTTCTCTAAAATATTTAAGTAAATAAAAAATAAATATAAATTTATAAAATATACAATATAATATATTAAATATACAATAAATATACAATTCTTTTTAACTTAACATAATACAATTTTATTTAAATATATTTTCCATTTTATTTATTCGCATTCAAACTTAACATTGTCGAGCTATGCAGTTAGCAGCGCTCTGTTAGACCAGACAACAGCGCTGTGTTAGCAATAACAGACGCAGTTGGCTTTAGCGCAGACACAAACCCGCACTAACAGAACTGTTAATAATTGCTGTTAATGCGCGCTGTTAACTTTCAACATTATCGCATGCAACAATGTCTTAACAATGGTTAGGATTTTGGAGCTCATAATAAGCTAAAGACTGTCTGTCACATCATCAAGAACTAATACCGAACTCAAATAAAAAGCCGCAACATAGGCGAGCAAACAATATTGAGGGTCTAGGAGCCCTTAGCCCATGACAGCGGACAGACAGCTGTGAACCGCAAGCAGCAGTTGCTATACGAAATGTGAAGTGCCCCAAAAGCTGGAGTCGGCTGACTTCCTATGTCCAGTGAGCCGAGCAGGGTACCGTCCCGTTCCGTTCCGTCCTCCCTTCCACACACACACAAAGAGTCTACTAAAACCTGACACCAAACAGAAGCGAAGGCAGCCATGAACACTGATGCACAGCTGTCGCTTTTGTAGGTGTAACTGGGAATACAAAAGGGACGAACCGGCCAGTTGGCCAGCTTTTCCGTGTATTGGCCAACTGGACAGTTGGCTAGCTGGCTAGCTGGCCAGCTCTTGATATACATATACAGACATGGATATGCACATCATTTTTTGTCGCTTCGCTAGACAACTGACAGCGGTTGTAGCTCGCCTCCTCCTGCTGCCTCCAGCCTTGCTCTGCCACAGGATTTTAGGCTTTAAGCCAAGCTGTCCAGCAGCTTGAGGCTATGTGTCTCTCTTTCTCTCTCTCTTTTACATCACGTCTGCTTTAAGCACTGGCCAAAGTGTTAATGGCAACAGAATTTTATTGTAAAAGCCCAGATTTAATGTTGGCCTGCTCCCACGGACTCCTTCCTATCCGGTGCCCAGGTTCAGTTCTGTGTAAAACATGGGCGCCGCCTGCTGTGTGTGCTGACAGCCCTGACCAGCAGCACTAAAAGCTTAAAGTTGGTTTAATTAAAAGTTTTACTGCAGCTCGCTTGTTACCACATGGCCAACAGCTGTCCCCTGAGCAACTTCAACAAGAATCACTTTGATGTACGAAATTCTTGCACATTGTCAAAAACTCTTGTATATTTCGTGAGAGTAAAAGAAATGCATAAATAGCTTCGATATCTCTGCTCGAGTCCTCTTTAAGCCTGTTAAGCCCAGGCTGAAGAATTCGAAACTAATTGCTTGCAGCCATTGCAGGCGTCTGGCTAACATGTGACCCGAAGAATAGGATGCGCCATTAAGTACAGAGATGCACACAGCAGGCTGCAGGAGCAAGGATGCAGCCAAGGATGTGTGCGCTGCGCTGCAACTGAAAAAGTAGCTAAAATTTATCTTACAGTTGCTCGGTCGAAGAACATGCAACGGACATAAATCGTTAGCAAAATGTTTTTGGCGGTTACAAGCGGCGCACCACCCCCCCCTCAACCCCCTCCCGCTCCACAGATACCACAAAGTCTGGCGCTGCCATTCCGCCCGGCAAAGAGCTCGAGTGTTTCGCGTGTGTGTCAACAGGCGCTCAAGTTTTTGACACCATCTAAGCCCCCTGCCGCCGCTGCTTCCCTAACCTAAACACGCACCCCCTCACACTCTGCCCCTCCCCCTCCTCTCCCTCCCTCCCTCTTTTGCTGTTGTTCTGCAAGCGACAAGGACAACTAGGAAAAGTCAAGTGATTTTCTTTTTTTGATTGTTGTTGGCATCCTGTTGCTGTTGCTGTTGCTGTTGCTGTTGTTGCTCTGCTCACAACGCCAACAAGCGCCAGGCTCTGTCAGGCAGTTAGTCAGCCATAGCAAATCAGTATATATATAATCTTGTATACACACCTATATACATTATTTATGTACTGTGTGGCGTGCAGACAAGTCTGGCTAAAAAAAAGAAAAAAAAGTTTTAAATGTTTATAATTTATTTGTAGCTAGCCAGGCCTATATCAAACAGCTCTCAAAACCTCACTTTGAGGTTTCACTTATTCGCATCATCCTGCTGGGGCTGCGGTATGCCAAAGGCGACGTCTCAAATTCTTAATATAATTGGCATTAGCCTAAATTCGTCCAACTGGGGCAACTTCTGAATTATGCAGAAGCAGCTGAAGCTGAAGCTGAAGATGAAGAAGGAAAAGTCGTTTGCGACACATTTTTGGCTTGTTAGCTTTTGTATGAATGCGTTTAACATTCATTTTTCTCTAAGATGTGTCGACTTTTGTGGAGGCTTAAACAGCATGAGAGAGAGAGAGAGAGAGAGAGAGATAGAGAGAGAGAGAGTGCGAGAATGTCCAGAGTAAGGCTAGAAGCATAGCTACAAATAGTAACAAAAACCAGCTACGCTTGAGCTACACTCTGGGCTGCACTTTGGGCATTTTGTTATTGAATAAATTTTGTTCATAATAAGCTCTCCTTATCGTCTCTTTAGAGTTATGCACTCATACACATAAGCAAACCTAACACAAACATATTTATTATTCTACTATGCACCTCACTTATTAAAAATTCTATTCTTCGCCTTTGTCTTTTGCCAAAAAAAAATTTTATTCAGCTTTGTGTTCGCTGACTCGCGACAATTTAACTTTTTCCTTCATTATTGTCACAATCACAGCATTTAAATCAATAATAATAATTGAGCAAAACAAAATAAACAAAAGACTTTAATGAACCTTTGTACAACTGTGTTCATAAAAATAGTAGTGCGACTAAAATGTTCGATGGAAAAATATTGTGAAAAACATAATATTTTCAAAACAAATTTGAAACGAGTATTAAAATTAAAAATATTAATATTCAAATTATTTCTTAAATATTATATTATGGAATTTTGTGTATAATATTATTGTTTATGCTATAAAGTATGTACATATATAAATATATATATATTTTTTTTGATCAGGTTCGACAGCCAAGCTGATTTAGTTCTGTTTATGCGTTTGTCCCATCGTTACGTAAGTACAGCCGTGATCATAAAAATAGTAGAGCAACTGAAATACTGAACAGCTAATTTTTTGATGATAAGCATAATATTTTGAAAACAAATTGGATTGAGTATTAAGCGCTTTCAGCTTACCAAAAAAATTCTTGAAGCCTTTCAAAAACTCGCTTTAACACCAATTCTTTCCTGGTTATCTCAAGACAAGTAGTGCGAATTAGCTGCTTTTCTCAGTGTGGACCGCGTATCTTTATACCTGTTACTGCCAATGAAGTTTTTTCAGTAAAATTTGTAATTTCCAAGAAAATAAATAATAGTTTCCTATATCTGTCAGCTTCTTAAGTTAAGCTTCAAAGCGAGCTTCAATCTTTGATTTTTCCTCAAAAAATAAATAATCATATCTTCTAAGATTGACATTTTCTTAAAGAATATCAACTTTGTGGCCTCCAGAAAAAAATTGGGTAACTGTGGTTGCCAAATCAAGTGAGATATTCACAAATGAATTTGAGTGCGATATCCTGATGAGCAATTTTTAGCAACCGACTTTTGTAAGCTTTTTTTTCAAAATTTTTAAAAAAATACCTACTGAAATGATACAGAATCTTATTTATTGTAGTTTTATTTTAAGAAGAATAAAACATAGTTTAATATGAAACGAATTTTTAGGAATATATTGTAGCTTGAATAATATAGAAAATATTCAACATTTACAGAGAAAATGAAGAATGAATTTTGCTATGCAACATTTCAGTCGCACTACTATTTTTATGAACACAGCTGTAAATGATTAAAGTGAATCGAAGTTGGCGAAAACTCTTATCTTGTTCAATGTTATCGAAATGTGAGCATATACAAAAGACAATACAATATTAAATAAGTTAAATATTAAATAAGTTCAAATAACTAAAAATGATAATGACATATTTAGGTCAGACAACGTCGATACTCATTATCTAAGGTCGACATTGTATCGCTTGGTAAACATTAACATTGAAAGAGAAGAATTTAAATTTATATAAGTTGTGAAATATGCTTTTTGAAAAGTTAAAGCGTTTATGACAAAGAATAGTTGAATAAGTCAAGAAAATATGCAGGTGACACATTCCAGCTGGGAATGAAAGGAAAGAATGTTAGACAAATTGTTCAAGCAAGAACATGCTTGGTATTGATGGCCACCTGCTGAAGGCTGCAACTGGACTAAGGTAGAGCATTGAGGAATTTACAACCATTCCCAATATCAAAACGATCGACTCAAGGGACATACGTAAAACAGTTATCGGGGAAAGCTTTCACAACAGACATTAGTTATTAGCCAAGAATTTTAAATAAAAGACTTCGCTCTTCGGCGCGACAAATAGTTCAGCATAAAGTTTTGTACCTCAATCATCTGAGTTAAGCAGAAAGTGTTGTATCTCAAATACGAAGAATATATACATGTATACTTTATGAGGTCTGGCCCGCTCTCCTATTCTCAATGTTTTCCAGGCATCAAAAGAAAGAAACTAAGCCATGAACTAGTTCGAAAAAAGAAGCTAACGAAGAAGTTAATCCCAAACATGTATGAAGAATACAAATAAAAACGAAGTGAGCAGCTTAGCTAGACAAAGACGAAGCAAGTCCCAAAGCAAAAAGCTAAACAACTTAGAATTATAAAAAAAGAGCAAAGAAAAATGGCAACATAAAAAACGTTAAGTAGAAGTGCAAGAAAACAACTTAAGCGAGAAGCGAGCAGCGAAAGCGAAAGCAAAAGTGAACACAGAAGCTTATCGCAGTTTGCTTTTTTGTTTTTAGTTAATGCGTGCGAAAGGGGGGAGTGGCAAGAGCAAAGCTAGCCTAATGCAAACTGACAGGCTAATGCAAGGCTCAAGGCAACTAGAACACATAATCGGCATTAGAACAGAGAGAGGAAGAGAGAAGAGAGAGATAGAGAGAGAGAGAGAGAGAGGGGGAGAGAGAGAGATGTGAATAAATATTTATTATACTCTGCTCACAAAGTGTAGAAGAGTATATTAGCAGTTGCAGTATTTAATACAATTATATATGCAGCTGTGTTCATCAAAATAGTAGTGCAACTTTCAGTGTTTAAAAACAATTTGAAACGAGTATTAAAATTATATACATATTCTAATTGTTTTAAAAATATAATGTTTATCACAAAATTTTGCTGTCCAACATTTCAGTTGCACTACTATTTTTGTGTACACAGCTGTATATATTTATTTATATATTTTTTTATATATTTATATAATATTATTTATATATATTAGAATTTGCTAATCATACGTAGCCGTTTGCTGAATACTCTTTAACAATATATAAAAAATTTAAATCAAATAAAAATATCTATTTATATTTTCATCAGCAAATATGAAATATCTAATCTAATCTATTTAATATCTAATATTTTCATCTGATTTAAGTTTTTGATCTATTTTTACAGAGTATTCAGCAGTCGACTAAGCTCGCTCGCTAAATTCCAACTTGTTATTGTACTTGACTAGCTTAAGTTGCATTAACTTCTGTTTTCACAGACTTATGGCTAGCAATTATATGGCTTATTGCTTCGATACTTGAGCTTTGTCAGTCAAAGAGTCGAATTTTGATTGGGTAACAATGTTGAAGGCCAACAGAATTTAGAAGCCAACATAAAGACATTGTGTTTCCGAATGTTTCAAGAGGGCGAAGGCTGCAATTGTAACCAAAAATAGCCAAAATATGCAAAATGTGGATTTGTTTGGGTTAACTATAGAAACTCTAACATGAAGGAATTGTACTTAACCTTTGGAAAGTCCATTTGAAATTTTCCAAAAATTTCTATAAATTTAGATATATTTTCGCTTGAATTTACTGAATTTATCCCTATTTTATATAATGAAAGTCCTTTTGAAATTTCCAAAAAATCTCTATAAATTTAGATATATTTTCTCTTGAATTCACTGAATAAATATTTTATAATATAGGTATATATAAATATATATTTTATAATACATATATATTTTATAATATATATATTTCAAAATATATATATTTTCTACTGCTTCGTTAGTTAGTTACAAAACTCTTCTTCACACTCAATCAGCACTTTTTCATCTAATAATATTTAAATAAATAATAATTAATAGATTTTTCTAGTATAAATTCCTATTTAGTTAGTTGCCTTCACATAAATTTAATCCAATTGCAGTTTAACAATTATTTTCGCACTCAATTAGAAATCTCAATTAGAAACATTTTCATCTAATATTAATATAATAATTAAAAGATTTTCCTAGCATATTCTTTTGCTTATTTAGTCAAGTTGAAATAAATTGAATTGAATTAAATTCGAGTTCAAGTATAAGAATTCACTTCACGCACACTCAACACTCGCACTCAATTGTTAAGGGCTTCGTCTTCGGCAGGAGAATGTGTGAAGCATAAAGCAAAACAAATTCGTTTCAATTGTCACGTACTTCTGTTGCAGAAACAATTGCACAGTGTGCAACAAATATTTATAGAGTCATTAACAAAATTTCATTTCGTTGATTTTGCTACCTGGCTGGAAGTTGGCTGTTGGCGTGCATCCTTCGCCATCCAGCCACAACTTGAAGACGACAATTTGCTGAAAACTTTCAACTCGAGAACTTTGGCAAGCAAAACCAGCGAACCACAAAATGCAGCTGCAACTGTAACGGCAACGGCAGCTGCAACAATGTACAATCAAGTGTTTTAGGCCACATTCGCTGAATCAATTTGCAAAGCTAAATAATTTAAGCACGAAATGCTTTCAGTTCCGTGGCTCTGCGTCGCGATTGCCCCCAAATGAGCTTTTGGTATATTTAGTTCCGGACCGTTGGTTGGCTAACCGGGCTTATTAGCCGTAAAATGCGTTAAATTATGGCAGGCGAACAATGCAAAGTCGCTTGTGCAACTCCTCAACTGCGTGGACCGCAGTTCCCCTGCCACGCACGGCACGGTATACGTGATTTATATGTGAGCCATGTGTTGTTGCCTAACAACGTATTAATTTTTAATACCCTGCACAACACAGGCACAGGCACTGGCACTCGGGCGAGTCGCTGCATTCAATTTATGCATAATTCACATAATAAACAGCCAAAATATATTTCGGTAAGTGCGCAGCAGCTTCACACAAAACTGTTGGCTCATCGAATGCTAAACAATTCATGTTTATAATTGCTCAGGGACTTATAGCTCTTAAACTGAGCAGAGAGAAGAGCTAGTGAAAGCTTAGAAAGCCCTTAACAATCTTTGCATTGAAGATGAAGAAAGGCCTTAATCTGACTCTCCAAAGAGGCTTAAATTAGTATACAAACTAATGAAGGCACAAGCGAGCTGTATGCTGAATGTTCAGCTAGGATAGGATAACGCCGCAGGAGATAAAAGAACCAATTCACCATATTGTGGTACACAGTGACGATCTGGCCTTCCACACACACATTTCGTTAGGATTAATAATAATTATAATAGTTGTATTTGTCCTGTATATCATTAAGAGGAGAAATCAGAGGCAGCAGTTGCTGCCAGTCACATTTTCTGGCCCCTCGCAGAATGTTCAGGCTTGAACATACGAAATATACAAAGATTGTAAACATGCCTTCTACGCACTCAACGACTGACAGGTAATGCAGCACCAATAGTTAAGGATCACATGTTTGGAATCTAAAATTAGGCAGACTAACGTTGAGCCTTACAAACTCAACAATAGATAAGCTAGATTTAAGGGTTAATTTTAATCATGAGTCAGGGTATATATACACTGGCACTGAACAATAAAGAATTAATATAAAACTGAACACCATCGCAGTCAAGTGTATTAAGTGTAAAAGATGTAGAAAGCGAGAAACGGACAATTGTCTTCAGCTTTTCATGGCTAACTTGTTTATAGAAATCTATATATATTATATATGTATATATTTATCGTATGGATATGATATTCTGGATATTTATTTTAATGGGAAATTAATAGCAGAGCCAGTTTTTTGAAGTCTTCCAAATTCATAATTGGCTTCTGCTGCTGCAGTAGTATTTGTATGAAGCTGAGTACTTGTATGGAGTTGCTCTAAGAAATAATATCAGAATGAGTTTGGATGTAAGCTTCCCGCTGCTCACTTCTCTCACTCTCTGACTCTCACTGTGTGAAGAAGAAAGAGACAAAGCTAAACTGTTGCTGAACATAGTATTACTACGAGACGGCTATTGGACCATTAAAACAGGTTCATTCAGATTGTGACTAAACGAAGAAAAGACGACTAGAAATTGACATTCTGGAAATGCACATCGGGCGCAGGTATAAAAGTATAAAATCAGAATGGTACGTAAACAAATTGTCACAGCCCCAAACATATTATTATTATACATAACAATGGAGATAAATTTATTGAAATCAAGTTAAAGCTACATGAATAAAGTAACTATCAAGCCCATGTGTATATAAATTAATATAAATTATATAATTCATATAATTTATATAATTTGTATAATTTATATAATTTATATAATTTATATAATTTATATATTATATCTATTATATAAATTATATAAACTATACAAGTTATATAAATTATATAATTCATATAATTTATATATATATAAAAATTACATAAATTATATGAACTATATAAATTATATAAATTATAAAAATTGTTTAAATTATATAAACTATATAAATCATATAAATTATATACATTTATAATATAAATAAGCAATAATAAATGATTTCTCTTATGTACAAGGTTAGGCTCTCAACTCTGAACTCTATCAAACTGTAACCTTGTCATAAATTCGGTTTGGAAACTGATTTTTATTTATTTCAAAGTGCAGCTTGTGTGATAATAATCAAAAATTCAGCAGCAATTCACTTTATCACTCGATGATTAACTTTTGCCTTGCAGCCTGCCTGGCCCACTCAAGGACAAATGTAATGCAATATAAACACTATGACATCTGACTTGCATTGCTTATAACTTATTTTTGCATTCATTTTTGAGCAAAATTTTACACGCTTGCAGACAATAGACACAGAACTATCATTTAGCAACATTGTGTATAGATAGCTGGCAAACAACAGCTGCGAAAACGCTTATAAGTTGGTTACACTGCGAGTGCCTAACCCTGTATGTGATCTACTAAAGAAACGTCTTTTTGATCTCTTGCAAAAAGTGAAGATGGAGGATAAATACTAAAAGAGTTATTAATATGAGTAATCCATTTATAGGTGCCTTGTGCACATATGAAATTCAATGCATGAAATACAGAATTTAAGAATTCTGGGCCAGCTTGTCATAGAATTGAAGTAAAAACCATTCACTATGTGTGAGTCTGCAATCAAAAACCAATTTAATACAATATATTGTACAGGGTGAGTCAAAAAGGACGGAAGGTTTTGAGAAATTCATAAACTTGTTAAGGATCATTGAAAAATATTTTATTTGCATTTTAGAATTGTTAGATCAAAGCATTTAAGAATGTCAAGTGTGGAGAACAACATAGCACAGCACTGAAGCCGTTTCACGAAGTGGGCGTCTACTCCCTGGAGTATTCTGGCGATTTCCTCGCGAATCGCTTCCTTCAATTCCTGGAGGTTTCAAGGCTTGTGTGTGTATACACGAGCCTTAAGGTATCCCCACAAAAAAAAAATCGCATTTTTTAGAGATCAGGCGACTAACGCCAATTAATGTCCCCAAATTTATGTCTATGATGATTATTTCCAGTCTATGCAACTGAGTCTGCGGCTCATTTGATTGATCTTGTAAAACTGTGTCAAGGTTTTTTAGATTACCAGGTCCAATTGGCATCAAAATTAAGTAAAACTAAACTCATCTCAAAGATATCAAGTCATATTGCTTTTATTGCAAAAACTTAATATAAAATATATTTGAATATAAAACTGTCGATGAAAGATGAATGCTAGAGTCAAGTCTATGGATCTAAGCCTGTAGATCATTTGATTGAACTGGAGTAGATTTCAAGAATAAGAAGAATAAAGATAAGAATCACTATGAATCACTATGAATATATATACAAGGTGCAATTCAAAAGTTCCAGGACTTTATAAAAAAAATAAAAAATAGATTTTCTTTGGCAAAAATTTTATTGGTCGCCTTCGAAATAGTCCCCTTCGGACTGAATACAACGATTTGCACGATCAAGAAGATTATCAAATGACTTTTTTAGGTCATCCTTCGGTATGGCGTTGAGTATGGCGGTCGAAGCCTTTTGAATAGCATCAATGTCAGCATACCGTTTTCCTTTCATTGCCAAATGAAGTTTTCCGAACAAGTAGAAGTCGCAGGGTGCCATATCAGGCGAATACGGTGAATGGTTGATGGTTAAAATGTGATTTTTGGTCAAATAATCCGTCGTGAGCGTCGAACGGTGAGATGGCGCATTATCATGCAACAATCGCCAGCTTCGATGGACACAACAAAAGTACTGTCACTTTTAGCGCGATATCTCGGCTTCTATACGTCCGAATGTCATGAAAATTTGACACAACATGACAGAGAAATAGACAATCAAACGCCACTAGAAAGCGCGAAATTTAAAAAGTCCTGGAACTTTTGAATTGCACCTTGTATATATATATATATATATACTTGTATATTTTTTTAGGAAGTCATAAAAAATTATAAATTAATTTATAAGTTAAAGATTTCACCCAAGATTCAATCACTTCTCCAGGGTATCAACAAATTCGAGTCAGCTGCAATGCACTCATTATTTACTTCAAGCGAGAGCAGACTAAGAGTGAGGTGGGAGAGCGCAAAAGTTAGTGTAAGTTATAGCATTTAAAGAACTTTGCCAAGTTTGTCTGGCAAATCGTATAAATCAAACGATCCAAACGAAGCCCAATGGCTATTAAATTTACGACCTGACCTAACCAGGTTCCACCGCACGTAGGCGGACTCAAAAGATGGCTGATGGTAGATGGAAGATGGAACCATTTTGCAACCGTTTCATTGCGCCTCAGTTTGTTTATCGTCCGTTTGCCGTCTGTTTGTTTGTGTTGTCTGTTTGCTGTTGATGGCAAACTGCAGTAAAAAGTGAGGCTACAAAAAAATGCAATTAAACGCGTTTCATGTGACACTTTAGTTGCCTCTCTCTCTCTCTCTCTCTCTCTCTCTCTGTCTCTCTCTTTCTCTGCCTGTTACAAGAAGCTGAGCTCTATTTGTTTGACCAGCCCGGGAGGCTATTGGACTATTGCATAATAATGGTAGCATGAGTGTCGCGAGCTGCAGGTGATGGGATATTGAGCGAAAAGCGAGAAGGACAAAGCACCAAATTGATAGATAGATTGCTCGAAAGAAAAAATACGATAATAGCAGTTATCTGTGGCACTGTGGGAAGTGGCAGCCAGTGCAGCGCGCCTTGATGCGAGCATATTGTGCAAAAAGGGCGTAACAGAAAAAACACATAAAGGCCACATCAATTTATGTGTTGCCAGCTCCAGCAAATGGAAAACGAACGTTTGACAGTTGCATTACACAGTGGGAGCCAGACAGATAGATATAAAGCGCATACAGGTGTAGCTGTTGGGGGAGTAAGAAAATATCTAAAAAGAACAGCTCAAGGAATCTTGATAGCAAATAAAACATGTTTTTAATATAGTAAAGTTGAAAGATAAACAGTAAACAAAGAGAGAGAGGTAGAGTGAAATATTAAGTGAGACAGAGATAGATAGAGAGTGAGAGAGAGAGAAAAGGACATAAAGAGAGACAGAGAGATAGAAAGAAAGAGAAAGAGATAAAAAAAAGGGAGGGAGAGAGAGAGAACATAATAGTGAGAGAGAGAGAGAGAGAAATAGTGTGAGAGGGAGAGAGAGTGAGAAAGAGAGAGAGAGTGTGAGAGAGAGAGAGAGAGATTGAAAAAAGGGAGGGAGAGAGAGAGAACAATATAGTGTGAGAGAGAGAGAGAGAGAGAGACAGAGAGAAAGAGTGAGAGAGAGAGAGAAAGAGAGAGATTGAGGGAGAGAACCAGAATAGTGATACAGAGAGCATTAAAGGTAAGCTGAAAATAGAGAGACAGAATAACCCAGTGTAAAAAAGATTACAAAAAATGAGAAAATTTATTATTTATGTAATTTATTTTAATAATTGCGTCGTTAGTAATTTATTATAGAAAAGAGTATATAAGAAGAGATGTAAATATTAATCGATTTATTATGCTTGGTTTGATATTTGTTTTATTATTGTACAGTCAAACAGCTAACAGAGATGCCAATGATTGATGAACTATAATAAATATCACAAATAAAACAATCCAAAAAGATAAAGAAGTCAAAGATTGTCTTAAGGCACAAAACAGAAAGACAATGTCAAGAATAGATAGAGAAGTTAAAGAAAAAACCAAGACAAAGGATCTAGCTAAGAAGGAAGCTGTTTAGGCAACTATAAAGACACTAGTGAGAGGGAAGGCAAGAAACGTATCACTGGCCTGAGAATAAGAGTAAGATTACATAGATGAAAGCCCAAGTCATGTCATTTATGTGTTTTAATTATCATAAACATTTACTAAAACAATAATAATAAAAAACGAAACGAGCGAAAAGTGAGTCCAAGTGCCTGCCCATGGAGTGTAAAAGGTCGTCAGAAAGAAAAGGAAAAAAGAAGAGTGCCAGAGTATGAGACGCTTCATAAAGTTGCGCTCGCTATTATACTGCAAATGACGTGTACTTAAATGTTAAGCGACTCAACTAAGAACAAAGATATATATATATGAGAAAAGAGTTGAGAGGGCAGCTGGACAATGGGACACACCTACGAAAAAGTTGAACAGAAAATTAAATGTAAGCACTGTAAGCAAAAACCCAGCCATTAAATTTGCATTAAAATATTCAATTTAGAGAGACATGGCCAGGATGGCATGGGACACATTGTAAAAGATGTGGTAGATGCTACTATAGCTGGCTGTGGTTGTGGCTCCTAGCTCTAGCTGTGGCCATAGCTGCTCCTTGTGGAGTGCATCAAAGGCAGCGGGCGACTTTTATGAGTAGATGACGATGACACATGCTCCTGCTGCTGCTGCTGCTGCTGCTCAGCTAGCTGTTGCCCCCCAGTCCCAGTCTGCAGCCTCTAGCTGCCTTCTACTTCTTCTTCTTCTTTTATGCTTTAATTATTTGTAGCATGCAAAGTTAAGCCCCAACACACACACAGACAGACACAGACACACGCAGACATTGGGCAAGGTATTAAGTTGTAAATATGTAGAAAGCGCTGCAGTTCACAGCTGCCAGCTGCCGCCTCCATCTCTATTGCTACGTCTGTGTGTCTGTCTGTGTGTGTGTGCGTATGTCAAAAATGAATTACATTGCAGTCAGCAGCTGTGTGTGTGTGTGTGTGTGTGTGTGTGTGTGTGCTGAGTGTGCGTGTCTGCATATTTAAGCGCGCCACAAAGTATGCAGCAAAGTTTAACAGCTGCATGGCTGCTGCTGCTGCTGCTTGCTTGCTTTACGGATTTACTTATGTTGTTCTTGCCAACACACACATACACACACACCCTCATATATATATATATATATATATATATATATATATATATATATATATATATATATATATATATACATACATACACTTACAAATACGTGCAGAGCTCGCAGACAGCCATTTAGTTAGTGGCTGCTGTCGAGTGCTTAGTTTTAAATCCGATACAATTTACTTTAAGTAAGAACCATAAATTCGCCCTATCAGAGCACAACACACGTACACACACCCACACACACGTACACACACCAACACACTCACCCACACTCGTTGATTACAATTGAGATACAGTTTTTCGTACATTTTTAATTGAGTGTCACGAGAACTAAGAGTATTTCTATCTCTCTCTCTCTCTCTCTCTCTCTCTCTATCTCTCTCTCTCTATATATATATATATATATATATATATATATATATATATATATATATATATACATGCGACTGTTCTTATGTCTAGCTAAATCCTTTAAGGCTTAGCCACCTTGCCAAAGGCTGAACTTTGTTAGCCTTTTAAGCAAATAGTATTATATTTTGGCCAAAATGCTGCCTACACTCAGTGCAAAAGCATAAAAGGCAATCGAAAATGAAAGAGTTGTCGGCCCAGACAAAGTGGATTGTATTTCAGGCTGATGCAAAGTGAATATCTATCTACAATACATTTCCTATTTCAATTTGTTGTCTTGTTGAACATTTGATTACCTGAAACAGGTGACATTTGCCGGCGCCAAAATTGAATTTATTTTTGCTCTGTTTATTTAATAAAGAATACTTTTGGTTGTGCCATTTGATATCTGTTGTCTTTTCATTCATTATTAATTGTTTTTCTGTGTTGATTTTTTATAACAAATTGTTTTAGGCGAGTTTTGTGTAAAAATCGTTTTAGGTAAATGGTTTAGAAAATGTAGTAGAGTAGAGGATATGTATATAAACAGTATATTATAATATATAAAATAGATATATAATTATAAATATATAAATATTATATATATATAATTATATATTATATATTGTTATAAAGCTGTGTATACTGAAATTTT
This sequence comes from Drosophila leonis, assembly GCA_035045365.1. Lineage (NCBI taxonomy): Eukaryota > Metazoa > Arthropoda > Insecta > Diptera > Drosophilidae > Drosophila > Drosophila leonis. The sequence continues at coordinate 7,813,110 of JAWNPC010000202.1, read as the reverse complement.
GAATATTTATTTATTATATAATATTATATTATAATTTGTTATATTTATTATTTTATATTTCAATTTGTTTAACGTGCTTATATATATATATATATATATATATATATATTAAATTTTTTATAAATATTATATACATATAAGAACAGCGCATCCAAAACAGCTTAGCTCGCATCCAATCTTGCTACCAATAACAATAGGTGAAGACTGCAAATAAAGTAAGCTCTAGACCGCAGAGGAGTCTAGTAAACTTGAAACAATATAGAATAGAATAGAATAGAATAAATAGCTCTAGACTTGATAAGTTTATGCTGGCTTACAGACTCACTCAGTAGTCAAGGCTTAGAGCTTAATGCGCTATAGAGTCTAAGGCAATAAGCTGCAACAAATGAAACTGAATAAAAAAAGAAAAAGGAATTTTCTGTCTGCCATTCCTTTCGCAGTTAAAGCTTTAAGCTTGAAGTTTTTAATATAAATACAATTGAGCAAACCAGAAATACCAGCATATGTAGCCACTCAGATTAAGGAAGTGCTAAGTCAAGAAAATCATATGTTACAAAGATTTATAGCTAGAATCAAAAAGGATAGAATTCAACTTCTTTAATCACAGAAGAAACGATATCTTCTACAATTTAAAATTTTTCTTTATATCTTTGATATTTAACTTATCTTAATCTGACATATCTTGCTCTGACAAATCCAAGTTATTTCGATTCAATTTACTGTATCGAAGCAAGAGCTCTAAGCAACATCAAAATGCCATCAACACATACATATGTCACATGTTGCATAAGTAGACAGGGGAATGCCTGGCATGCCAAGCGCTAAGTAACTCGCCTCGTTCCACATTTGACGCTGAATCAACAAATTCCTGTCATAGCATTTGGATTGACCATTGCGAATGCTCGCAGCACTTATCGCAATTCGCAACAGCGCACTCTCCACGCACAATCAATCTGAATCGGAATCAGGATGTGAATTGCTGCTATCCATGTGGGATAAACAGCTGCCCCCCTAGCGCCTCATGCCTCATGCCTCACGCCTCACGCCTCAATCACTTACCACAGTGGACTCTCGCCTGCCTTCGCCCGCATCCATTTGGCGCACTTGTTGCCAACGCAGCGACGTTTAATCAAATCCATTTTTTTGCTCTGCTGGCTGTCCCGTTGCTTTTACACATGTTACAAATGTTCGAACTATTTGCAAATCCCCAACCATTCTTCATTCTGCTCAGTCTGTCAGCTTTTCCCCTGGCCCAGTTTAACATTGCCCTATGCAAATCCATTGTGACAGCCACGGACGAGCCAGCGTGCTGAGCCAGATAGAAAAAAGCGACTCTAATTGAATTTAGTTTACGGCAGCTATTTTTTTTTTAGGTTTTTTTTTTAGTTTTTTCGTTCTTTCGATCCTTGACCAGGCGCAACGAAATTCTGCTTCACTTCGCTTGCGCTTGCTGCCCATAATTGAGGCACGAAAAGCGCAACGCACTGTGAAGGGTCTGTGAGGGGGCGGCGGCACGACATTGATATACATTGTGCGAAGCATTGCAATGCAAGCGGAAACGTTACCATTTCGCAAAGGAGCATCCATAGAAATGCCGAGTTGCATCATTCCGCGCGAGGCGAGGCGAGGCGAGCTGGGGCAAGCAGCCGTTCGCCTTTTGTCTGGCATTTTGTTAAAGGCCAGCGGCAAATTGGTGTCGGCCGCTCGGCCTCTCTATCCTTCTCTCTCCCTCTCTCTCTCTCTCTCTCTCTCTTACTCTGTGAATGACGGCGCAAATAATTGAATAAGCGATCAATAGGTGAACAAGTTGCAAGGCACCCGAAATTCATTTCGTGAATGCGATTTGATGGCAGCCCAAAACTCGCTCACACAAATAGCGCAAAAACTGAAAAACTGTTTAATTGAATTAGCTGCAGCCTAGACGCGGGTCAATAGTGGCACCAAACGGACCCCCAGCCACACTCCCACACCCGACCCCCTCTCCACCCTCTTCTCTTCCATCTTTTCACTTGATTCATGCTTCCCTTTTAGGCCATGGCCTAAAACTCTCAACAGTTTGTGCATTTGTTTGTTGTTGTGCGTGGGAGCTGCTGTTGCTGCTGCTGTTGCTGTTGCTGTTGCTGTTGCTGCTGCCTGCTGCTGCAAAAGGTTAGCGGGATAATTGCTTTTTGGCCAAGTGGCGCAAGTCCGGCTAGCCATTCGTTATGACAATGGGCTTTTTATGCAGCGCTTGTTAAGAACAATTTTTAACCCGAACTATGTTTTTTAAGCTGTTCTCTTTTAACTAGTTGAGCTTTTGCTTATTTTGAATCTAGTTGAATTCATATTTTTATTTCCATTTGCAATTCTTGTTCATTTTTGTCAGCTGTTGATGAAAATATGATATTGATATAAAATATAAATATATATATAAATATTCTTCTTCCTTTCCATATCCATAAGTTCCTTTAAAATATTTTATGCTGCGCAGCTTTTATAAATCAACCTTAACACACTCCATTACACCTCAATATTCTCATTGTTTTCAAGCATGCTCCAGCTGCAGGCATCAAAACAAAGTTTACGCCCTTCAGAGCACATCATCCATTACCCAACCAAATTATTGCACCCATTCGCAGCTCAATTTATTATCCAATTCATGGGGAATAACAAAGGCGCAGCTCCTCCCACACCCCCAATCCCACCCCCCAGCATCAATTGGTAAGTGAAGCCGCAAGATTAATTACCTCAACGCTGGAACTTTAAACCGCAAGTAACAAGTGAATTTAAGAGCAATTACGAAACTTGCTGCACAGCTGCAAAGACTTAAAACGCCTTCTTATCCCTTTCTGATTCAATATTAACTTGCTTTTTATCTATTTTTAGATATAAATATATATATTTATCTTTCTATCACTCTCTCTCTCTCTCTCTGTCAACTCGTGCGCTTTTACTACTATCCTGTGCAATGCAATTTAATTTACTTCGATAGCATTTCAAATCCAATCAAATTGAACTGGCATCAATTTTTCATGAACCAAACAAAACAAAAACAACAAAAAAAAATACAAAATAAGAGAAAAACTGTAAAAGCAAACTGAAATATCAATGAAAAATTATGAGGCATGTGGCAAACAACAACAACAACAAAACTGTCGACTATAACAATAACAAACAAAGTTGTGGCAAACCCTTTTGCCTCGGCAATCGAGCAGGACGATCCAATAGCCAAGTGGCCATTGATGCGTTAAATAAAAACTTCAGCTAAATATTTCCCAAAGCAAAAACAAGCGAATTCTGCCAGCTAGCAGGCGCTGTGACCCAAACTGATGCAAAGTTTCCACACGTAAACCAGCAAGAAAAGTGCAGAGTAGAAGCAGTAAGTGGTGAAGATGAGACAATCCGGGGATTGGGGCTGCTTAAACCAAATGTGGAGGCTAAGGCTAAGTGAGAGAAAAATCACAAGTCAAAATGTAAGTGACTTTCCTTATGCCCTAGCTGAAGTGGTGTAGGAGTAGAGGAGGTAAGTGAAAGTGTAATTGAAATTATAGATTGAGATATTATATTAATAATATTATATTATAATAGATTATAGACTGTACAATTTAAATTATTATATTATTATATTAAAATTAATATAGATTATAGAGTATACAAGTCTATAATCTATATTAATATAATAATATTAAATATTATTATTATTATTATTATATTGTTATAGGTTTATAGACTATACAATTTGAATTATTATTTTAATAATTTTTATGTATTATTTATTATAATTATTATTAAACTTATATTATTATTTTTATTATTATAGATTATAGACTATACAATTTAAATTATAACATTAATATAATAATAATAATTACAAAAAAAAAATTAATTGGAAATTTAGTTTACCTAATTTAAAACATTTTAGACATCATCAGCTAGAAATTTCAGTTATAAAATATATAAATATTAAAAATTTCAGATTTAAAACTAATAAGCAAAGAGCAAAGCTAATGTCACTCGTTATACACGTGCTTAAAGTTCTATATTGGATGAATACTTTTTATTAATAAAAAAAATAATAAAAAAATAAGCAAAAGATATCAGATAAACTATAATTTTATAATTTTAGAATTATGAAAAAATAAATGATATATGTATATATACTATATATGATATATATATATTCATTTATTTTTTTTATTTTTATTTTTTTATTGTTATTTTTTTAATTTATTCATTTTTATTTTTTATTATTTTTTTTTAAATTTATTTATTTTTATTTTTATTATTTTTGTTAAGACTAATATTGAACGAAATATACAACAAATAAGCTTAAATCAGCTGTATGCTTCTAAGAGCTTGTTTTACTAGCGTAAAATTAGACTCAGACAACCATAGATATGGATTGTTTCCAGAGGATCCATAGGATAATTTCCTGATATTATTTCCAGCTCTTAGAATCTAACAGTTGCTTGCTTCAAGGTCTCAGAACAGAAACTACTCAAGTAATTTATTAATCTTTTTTTTTTATCAATTTCTCATGAGTTCACAATCATTTGAAGACTATCACTAATATTAAAATATTCTCAAAAATGATTTAAATTAAAGTAAGTTTAAAACATTTCCAAACACAACTATCAGAACACGCTGCCTCATCATTCTCAGCTGGGCGCCTCTTATATACCAAACTGCCCAAGCTAACATCAGATATATACTACATATATGTAAATATCTTCGAGAATTCAAATTCCATCAATGCCAAGAACTCAAATTAATCAACTAAACCCACATACATATATGCGACGCATTAGCCAATTGCCAAATGCCAACTGCCAAAATGCTTCATTAGAATTTCCAATTAGTATTTAAGTATGGATGCCAATCAGTTAAGCACACTTCTGATAACTAACTAACAGCCTCTAATTTAATTAATTAGTGTAGTAACACAATTGCAATTATACCTCATAGCTATTTATACACATTGTACAGGGTATCAATTGAAGCAACAACTAACAAGCATTTGTCGTGCCGCCTCCTTTTTCCTACAGCAGCAGCAGCCGCCTTCTGGCTCCTGCCTTCTGCCTGCCTGCTCCTGCACCTGCTACTGCCAATATCTGGTCGCTTCTTTTGCCGTCTCGGTGTAGCATCCGTTTTACGGGCTCGGCCCAGCCACGTATACAAACATTTCATGGTTCAATAAATTTGCTGCCGAGCGTACCGGAAACTTTGCGAAAAATACATTGGGAAAATGCTCGTTGCAATGGAAAAGGCAAAAAAAAAAAAGAAGAAATTATCTGTAGCCGGTAGCTGCTTGCTGTTGGCTGCCACGTAAATGCCACGCCTACACGCCTTCGTGGCCAAAATGCGGCGCGCTGCCACTGTCAGAAATACACACACACACACACACACACACACACACACACACACACACACACACACACACACACACACACACATAGACACACACGCGCTCGTATAATTTCAGCTTTTTCTTTTATTATACATTTCTTTTTTATTTTTTATTTTTGCTGCTGCAATTTCTAAACTCTCTTTTTAATGGCTGCCTGGCTGCCTGGCTGCCTGCCTTGCAGCCACGCCCACTGATTACATATTTTGGCCTAGTTTTGAAAGCGTGTAGGTGTTAAATTATGCATTGCCCACTTTTCACACCTAGTTGTTGCTGCTGCTGCTGCTGCTGCTGCAATTGTTGCTGCCCTTTTAATATGTTCCACAAAAAGCAATTAAATGTACAGCAGAAACTTGCAAATGGATTTAAACGAGCATAATTTATAGTTTTAATTAGAAGCAATCAGCTCAGCTGAATTTGCATACCCGATTCGTATCTTGAGTGCGATTTTTGCCGATGTTATCCTTTGGGTATTTACTTTTTTATATAATGGCTTTTAATCATTGTTAATAAATTCTTTAATTCCCACACACAACAACATATCGTATATACTATTTATGTACTTCGACACGCAAAGAAGTGATCTAGTATGTAGGTCACCAAAACAGCTGTGAGCAAAGCGAACGTTCTCAAGCAACTGACAAGCAGCAGCCAAAAACGGCATTCTCACTTATACAGTAAGCACTCAACTAAGATTGTCTTATTTCTCTCTCTTTCTACTCATAACTTGCATATGCGCTCACAGCTAGCTTTATAGACAACTTAACATACATACATACATCTGTTTGTCACTCTCCACTGTTGAAAGACTCAATAGTGCGCTCAATCGTGCGCTCACATCAGCTCCACTGTTAAAAGTCTCAATTTTGATCAGCTGCGCGCGCTCTCTCAGAAATCTACTCCAATTCACACATATCACGCCATTGATCCGTTAGATGACAGCAGAAGAATGAGTGTACATATGTTAAATACTCTCACATTAGCTCTCTCCACTTAACAAGCGCTCAGCACAGTTTACACTGAAACATTCAGCTCATTTTTTATTTACAAGCGAGCAGCATTCTATGCCTTCTTCGCGCCTAGGGACACGATATCGAATGTAAAGTATCGATCATGTACTCATGAGTAGTAAGTATCAAAAGAAAAAGCATCGTACTCATAAAAATAGCGGGCGAATCACGCCTACTTGTGGATTCTGAGTTGCAAATTTGTATGTGCGTGTGGAGGGGTATTTAGCTAACATAGAAATATTTCACTCTGTTCAATTTTTCGGTTGCATTGATGTACATTTGTGTATGTATTGTGTACATGCATATGTATCTGCCTAGTATCATTTATAGAAACGTAAATTTATGATATTTGATTTGCCAATCTAAGCTTTGGCACTTTGTTACATATACAAAAGTCGGCATACTTTATGAACACACCTCGTATACATACATATGTACATATTTATGTATGTATGTTATTAAAATCTCATATTTCTAACTAAATGTAAACCACTGTAGCTCGAGTGGACTTAAGTTATGCCAAACATGACTAACTACTTACATATGTACATACATATGTACATACATATGTATGTATGTATCTACCAAAGCTCTTTGTTCTTCTGATTCCCCTTAATAAGCATTCTTGTATTACAGAGAGTGAGTGGGAGTGAGTCGACTGGCATTGCAGACCGTGCAAAAAGCGAGAGTGGACAATATTGTGAGTGTTAGCGAAAACTGAGTGCCTTTTGCCAATGATCCCGTTTTGAACGTATGGTTATACTTTAGTGCAAGCAGTGCAGAGATAGCATTTGTCTGTGTGTGCGAGTGAGTCGACAGGCCGTGCAGAAAAAAGAGAATTTACATTGTAGTTGTTGTGAGAATGACAGAAAACTAAGCGCTCTTGCTTTTGATCCCTTTTTATATACAATGAATGAGTGGTGTGGGCCATACGAGTGTGCAAGTGACTCAACTGATAGGCAGGGATTACAGCGCGAGCAGAAAGTGGCCATCGCTGTTGAGAGTGTCACAGATAACGCTCGCCTTGCTGCTGATGCCGTTTTATATGTGAGAGGGAGGGAGGCGACTGCAAGTAGTGCAGATAATATGTGTGTGTGCGCATAAGTCGGTTGCTAGGTAGAAACTCCAGCGCTGGAAATAAGCTTGTCTTGTGGATGGTGTCAGAGAGTTAAATTAGTTGTGTAATCTCTGCTGTTAATGAGATTGAGTGCATATGCAAACTTAACGAAGGCATTAGCTGACCGACCTGAGCTGATTTAGTACACGCGCGTCTGTTGCTTGGATTAGTTCGAGCTATGTGCGCATATTTAAAGTTAATGAGATTGCAGATTTGGAACCAAAATACTCTGTTTAGCTTTAGCGTGCAGTTAGACAATTTGCGGCAAATTTATAATGTGCCCAGGGACTTGCTTGTAAAATTTAATTTATCAAACTTCTGCGCCGTTGCACAGCCAACAAACATAAACACACACACACACACAGAGAGATACACGCTGCCACCGCAGTAAGAGACACCAGACGGAAACAGGAAGTAGAGCGCAAATTTTGTGAATGCACTTCCGCTTAGTGGGCTCTCCCTCTCTCTCTCTCTCCCTCTCTCTGCATGTGTGTGCGTGTCCAGATACGACGCGGACTTTTGTTATTTACAATGCAATGAAATGCGAAATGAACTACATATATCGAATATTGTATTGCATAGCAGAATTTATATGCACTGCTTAACACAATTACATGCTGCACATTTTATAGCATACTTTTCAGCGCACGCATTGCACACAGACAAAAGCATCAATTAATCAACGAAATTGAATGAATGACGCATCGCTTGGCATTCAAAGCTGTGAAATGCCTGATAGAGTCAATCATATAGAAATTGTTGCATTTTTTTTATCTATTCCATTTACAGTTCAGTGTGTATGACAGGTTAATAATATTTAAATATATTTTTGTATTATTTATTTTTATTTTTAATTTATTTTTATTTATTTATTTATTTACTTTCTTTTGATGAAATATGTACAGATTAGTGTGCTGCTGCCTTTTAGGCAACTTTATCTAAAGATAAATCAATTAAATTTTCTTTTTAAGACTATGGAAGACGAACACAACACAGAGGCTGAGGGATTCGATGCTGAAGAACTATGGACTATCACAGATAAAGATTAAGAGGATATTTGTTTATAATTTAAGTCAAGAATTTAAATATAATATAAAATTTAAGTGAACTTTACAGAGTAAAAATCAAATATTCTGGTCTCACTCACTCACTAAAGAGTGCTAAATCGGCATATAAATACCTCGGCGTTAGCCTAGATAGGTAAATCCTTACCTTCAGCAGACATGTCACATTGTTGCTGCACTCATTTAGGTCTAAGTTGGCGAAAGTCTCTTGGTTTGGCTTGCAGCACGAAAAATGATATCTATGGACAACAAGGTCATCAACTACAATAGTATCTTAGCTGCTAGCTGCTCTGCTATGTCAACCAGATTACAAATAAATATATAAATTGCATTTTCTTCAGGCAAAAACACTGAGGAAGATCACTGGAGCCACTTCGTATTTTACATGAGAACCAGAATCATCTAGTGAGTTTGCAAGTTGCCCAAAATCGGAAACAGAGTTCAAAAGGCTCCCAAAAACTACCTCGAGTCACTAGATGCTCAGCCAAACAGCCTGGCCAAATATCTAGGTATTGCAGCCCAAAGAGCTGCCAGCCCCCGCACTAGAAGAAGATTCAGATGCCACCACCAGCCAGACTCATTGGACCGGATCTCAACTTTAAAGCTATTAAATATCCCCTTTGAACTTTAGCTGTGATAGTTTCAGCTCATAACTCTTGCTTCCCCTAAGCTATGCACTCTGTGTTTGTTATATTTCATAGACTTAAAATTATATATAAAATTAATTTTTGTTAAGTTAATTAATTATTAATTCATTATTAGTTGTCCAAAAGGTAGCAGAACACTAATGCGTAAATATGCCATAAAAACAACAAAACAAAGCTAATTAGAGTAGCGGAATAAAAGCTTTGTAAATATATACAGTTGTGGTCAGAAGAATAGTAGTGCGACTGAAATGATGAGATAACTAAATTTTGTGATAAACATAATATTTGGAAAACACTACTATTTTCGTGACCACAGCTGTATATTATATTTATCATACTTTATTTAAGTTATTTTTAATGACATCTCTTTAGCTCATTGAAGACACATTAACTGAAAGGTAAGCCCAGTGTCTTGACCCTAATTATTGAAACGCATAAAGCAGCCAGAACTAAGCTCACACACACACTCAGTTACCTCTCTCTCTCACTCTGCCTCTGCCTCGCTCTTTGTCTGCTCTTGCTTTATTGCCGCCTCTCATAAATATATATATATAGTTTTTTTTAGAGGCAGCTGAAACTAATGCACGCCAATTTTCAATACAGAAAATCGAACTTTGAAGTGGGCGCCGACGCGCCGCGTCCTATTTTAAAGGCTGCCGGCACAAGGCGACAGCAGCAGCAGGCGGAGGAGGAGGCAGCTCACGGTTCTTATGGGGCATGATTGGACTTGACTTGCAACGTGACGCGTCGGCTGCTGCCGCTGCTGTTGCTGTTGCACATCGCGTGCTTGGCCAAAAACCACTTGAAACTATTATTGATGAACACGCGCGATGAACCGAGGGGCAGATTATGGGACAATGGCAGCGTGTAAGGGAGTGGGGGGAGGGGGGGGGGGGGGAGGCAGTGAGGCAGGCACAAAGGCCAGCTGACTGACAGCAGCAGCAGCTGTTGGCAGCATAGCCGCGCCATGGGAGCCACTGAGGCCATTGAGTTGTCGCGGCAACGAATGCGTTTTGTGCGTGTTAAAGCGCACAGAAAATATGAAAAAAAATATATAAAAATATAAAAAAGCAAAGAAAAAAATATATGAAAACGAAAACGAAAATAACGCTGCATGCTTAAAGACGCAGGAGGAGCCAGCACTTTACCACTTTTTATGCTTGGCGATAAATTAAAATTTTTATTAACATACTTTTCTGCTAGCAGCAGCCACGGCACCTCCCGAGCTGCCCACTCAACAAACGTCAGCTTGTCCAGCACTCGACGCACTCACTCTCTCTCTCTCTCTCTCTCTCTCTCTCTCTCTCTCTCTCTCTCTCTCTCTCTCTCTCTCTCTCTCTGTCTATCTCTCTCTTATGGCATGGGAAATTCCTGTCCAAGCAGTTTTTATGAGTTGAGCAGCGCACGCAAAAAACTGACCCCTAAGTACCAGCACCACCCAACCACCCTCTACCCACTCTCTGGACTTTCTCTATACAATTATAATTTGTTGACGCGTTCGCTAAGGCTTTCTAGTAAAAGAAAATAAATAAAAATGCTTGCTCAGTGACAAGAGTTTCAGGTCTGATGAGTTTTCCGTCTTAAGCTTAAGACCAGCTGAAAATGCAAGCTGCTTTGCAGCCAGGCGCAACTATTATGGCCATGGCCCAAACGATTAACATTTTTCCATTTTACATCAAATTATGCATACGACGAACTAGCCGATAGGGCGATAAAAAGAGCTTAGATTGAAATTGAAATCGAAAGGGCAAGTGAGAAAGATAAGTTGCAATAAGCAGAAGTCACAGCAAAAGCATCAAATGTAATTGGACTTGAGGCTGCTTAAAGGTTAAATCAATTCAATTCGTGACAAGCTGCTGAAAAGCTGAAAGTAGCTTGGATTAAAAAGCTAAAACTTTATGAGCGAAAAGTGTAAGGAGAAGCGCAGATAGCTATAAAAGCGAAAGCAGCAAAAGAACAATGGAAAAATAACGATTATTATGTAGTAAAATAAGAGCAAGACGAAAAAAAAAAAACAATAAAAAAAGCCATTGAGAAGCGCCGTAGATAAGCGAAATATGTGAAGTTTAAGATTCATTAAAATAGTAGTCGACTTAAGGGCAGCAATGATAAGAGAAGTAAGAGTAAACAACACGCAGCGTTAGAAGAAATACATAAGATAAGTATTCAACAAAGCAAAACAAGAAAGAAAGCAATAAGAAGTGCATTGACATGCATAATGAGAAGCACTGAGAGAAGCGCTAATTCAAGACATCAAAGAGCTAACCGTGGCAAAATGAACAAAAAATTAAGATCATCAATCAATTCATGAGTCAAGTACTAAATAAGGGTTTGGAAAGTGAATAGAAAAGTAACACGAAGCCTAAGGAAAAAACGCAAATATAGCCAAGTAGTTCATTCATAATAGAAGATAAAAATCAGTTAATAAAGAACAGAAGCTAAAAATCAGGTGTTAAAGAACCAAAGAAGATGTCAACACAAATTTCTTTCTTAACATATGTATTTAGAAACATTTTTCTGAAAGTATTTATAGCTGCTGCTCTTCTGGTCGCCTTAAAAACTATTGTGAATATTACGTAAATAAAACATATTTCAATAATAATAACAAACAAATATTTGATTAACATATATATATATAGGTATATATGTACATATATATATATACAAAAAATAATAATTAAAAAACTCAATAATAATAAAAATTTAATAAAATAAAAATATAAATAAATAAATAATAATAAATAAATAAATATAAATAGATTGAAATATAAATATAAATAAATTATGTATATCTAAATTATGTATATCTAAATTTATTTATATTTAAATTTATTTATTTTTATTATTGATTTTTTGTATAATTATTTTTAATTATTATTATATGTATTATTATTTACATATACATACAAATTTATTTATGTTTATTATCATTTATTGTATTTTTATTATCATTATTCTTTTTTTAAAATTATTATTACAATACAATACATCTTGTTATTTATTTATTTTTTATTTGTATCATTTTTCTTAATTACTTTTTTTTCAAAGTTATTATTATATGTATTGTTTTTTCTTCTTATTTTGTTTATTTGTACTATCTTTTTTTACTATTTTTTTTTAAATATTATTATAGATATATTGTTATTTTTTTTTGTTTTTTTTTTATTTGTATAATTTTTCTTAATTATTATTATATTTTAAAAGTATTATTATATGTATTGTTTTTTCTTTGTATTTTGTTAATATATACTATCTTTTTTTACTATTATTCTTTTTTTTATAACTATTATTATATGACCGTACGTCAGCAGACTATAGCCTCCCGGAAGGCAAAATGGTACGGGAGATGGACTGCAAAAATCATCCCCGATCTAGAGCAGTGGATAAATAGAAAGCACGGTGAAACGTCTTTTTATCTAACACAAATGCTCTCTCTCTCTGTTCATGGCTACTTTCGAAAGTACCTAAATAAGATGGGGAAAACTGCCGAATCCAGCTGCATTTACTGCGACAATGCAATGGACGACGCAGAACACACTTTCTTTAACTGCGAAAAGTGGTCAGAAGAAAGAACCGAATTGGCAGAAACTGTCGGTGAAGTTAAAGTAGACACTATAGTACAGCAAATGTGCAACAGCATAGATGCCTGGAAAAGAGTCTGTGACTTCGCCGAAAAGGTTCTCCGGCGGAAAAAGTGGGACCTGGACGCAGGAACACAGATGGCAGTGCTCAGCTAGAGCATATACAAGGGCTCCACCTTGAAGGTTAATGCGGGATAGCTCCTGGTTCCAAGGTGGGAGGCAGCCCGAGAAGAGGAGGTTTTTTAGTCGGTAAGCAGTATTGTAGTCCGACACAGCAGCCAGAGTGACGACCTGACTGACGGTGCATAAAGCATTTTTACCTACCTCAGCCACACAAACAAAAAAAAAAAAAACGTAATTCTATATATTTTGAGTAAAGCCCCAATTGCATAAATGGAAAATCTGTAAGCATAAATTCTAATTTTCTGTTTTTCTATGCCTGTAATTGAGCTGTTCCAAAATGAGTCAGCAGATTAAATAAACAAATTTATTTGCTACGCAGATTGCAAATTTCATTTCATTTTTCTGCATTTGTAATAAAAAAGGAAAGTGGAATGAGATGGCAAACAAAACAGCATTTGCTATTCAAATCGCCAGCTAACAATTATTTATTGTTAAACATATAAAAAAAAAGGAAGGAATTGCGCATTTAATTAAAAATTAATTGAAACATGTTTAATGCCATGCGGCATTCAAACAAACTGAACAAACGACATCTAAAGCTAGCGAAATGATGTCGCCAAATTCAGAAAATAGCACGTAGTAAAGCCCAGCCCAGCCCCAAGACCCACCTGCCCCAGCTGCCTGTAATACTCGCATGTTATGCAAATACTTTTCACTGCTGTGAATGCCATGAATGTGATTGTGAATGAGAACGTAATTCAATCATCTCTCGGCCAGCCAACACACAAATAAACAACAATCGAGCGCATCAATTCCAAATGTAATTCAATTAATTTTTTATATTTATTACAAATTGAAGCAAAATAAATAACTTTATAAATGTAATCAGACTGAAAGGCTGATTGAGGCCATATCAAATAAAAAATATAGTTTTTAAATTGATTCAAAATACCCCACTGCTCATTTGCCACATATACAGGGTATGTGGGCAAAATATGAATGTCTGCTTTTGCTTTGCTTACAAAATGTTTTTTAATTGAATTTCAGATAAAAGATATAAAAAATAATTCATATATATATGGCGTAATAATTGCCCGTGGGCGTGTCGCTGACAGCAACACACACACACACACTCACACACACACACACACACACACACACTTGCATAAATGCATTTATATATATATATGCATACAGATCGGACAGTAAATGACATTGGAACAGACAACGCGCGCGCATTAACCGCAGATGCAGAAGCACAATGGAGTCCTGTTCTGATGTGGTCTGTCCTGGCCGGGTCTAGGACTCGCTTCAATATTTATTGAAAGGCTGCGTGCGTGAGTAAATGACAATTTTATTGCGCAGCTCGCTCATTAAAAAATTTATAGACCAGACAATGGGCTGAGGTTAATAATGGCTTCGCCACGACCTTTTAATCATCAACACAATTTCTGAACTGTTTATAGTATTTTACTTCTTTTTTTTTTGCTTTTGCATTGTTTTGCTTTTATTGCTGCTGCTACTGCTGCTGGTGTTGCCTAGTCCTTAAATTGCTCGACGATTTATGGAGGACAACAGGAAATTGAAAATGCCATTAAATGCGGTTACACATGGACACTTTATAGCGGGTGGGGCCTGTACATCTCTACAGCATATGAGACATTCCCTTCGATTCATTTTGACTTAATAATCACTTTAATTGCGATATAAAACGCTTTGCAGGAAATAGATTAACGAATTCAAACTATTTATGTAGTAGTAGCTATATAGAGAGTATATATGGTATATTATAGAGAAAGTATATATATAGAGTGCATAATACATACAAATTTATAGCATGTATAAATTGTTTAAATAACATTTTAAATTAGTTAGCTTTAAATTTATTAACACGTTTTTCACACTTCTTCTTATACAGAGTAAATCTTGTTAAATATCATAGGAGCTCTGCATCCAACAATATTTTTATTTATTTATCAATTGTACCTTGATTTCTAAGTCTAACAATGAAACCTCTCTTTTCTTCTAAGCAATGCTTTCCTCTATCCACTAAAATCAAAAATATATTGCAACCCCTATAAATTTCAATCAGTAAAACATAACATAGTTAATTACAGTACCTACCAACAATAAGGGTAAGTTTTTTAAAATTTACTAGCACTACTATTTCTATGAACGGCCGATGTTCTATGCATTTATCTAAAATCGTTAAAAACAAATTAATTCCAAAGGAAAGTAATGGAATTTTTTTGCAATTCTCTTCTTTGCCTTCTATTCTATACAAAAATTGGACATCTTTTATTTATTTCGTCATTTCATATTTATTTCAACGGTATAATTATTTGTTAATTTGGTTTGAGTTTTGTGTAGTGCAGCACTACTATTTTTATGAACACAACTGTCGATAAGTCCATATAAATTCTTAGAAATATATAGTAGAATTAATAGAGTAGTAAATTTATAATAATTTTAAATATATATATTATTTTCAAAAAAGCTATTATTATTTTCCCAAGGCTCAAATTAAATGAATAATATTTAAAGTAAAAGCAGTATTTCAGTTGTTTTGAATTTTGTGTAGTGCAGCACTACTATTTTTATGAACACAACTGTCGATATGTTCATATAATTTAAAAATATATATAGTAGAATCAATATAGCAATAATTTAAAAAATATATATTATTTTCGAAAAAGCTATTATTATTTTATCGACTCAAATTTAATTACACTTTAATAACAAAATATTTATAATATAATAATAATAAATAAATATATTATAATAACACTAACTTATATACAGATAGAACAACATAAAAAAACGAAATTTGTTTTAAAAAAATTGTATAAATATAAATATAAAATTTTCAAAACATCTTTTCCATTCTTTATCCAATTAAACATGAAAAATGTCCAAAAAATATAATAAAATATACACTGATATTTAATAGAAAAATTAACCTCATTTTCATTTTCTAAAATTTCTACTTGACAGAAATTTGAAAATTTTCTTAATTTAATTGGATAAAAAATGATAAGGTGTTTGGAAAATTTCTCAAATTAAATCAGACTTACATTTAATTTAACTAAAACATAGCAAAGTTAAACAAATAGTAGATAATATTAAAAATACTATCTTCTATTTTTTTAATTTTTTGGGAATTAAAATTTTAATAAAAAAAAATTTGATATGTGTATACGAAAAACTATATTCGAATTTTTTTTGTTTATTTAATTGTTGATCTTTTAAATTTCGTATAATACAAACATAACATATATCTATAATTTTTTTTATTTTAAATATATTTATCATTTTTATTTAAGATAAATATATTTATTATATTCAATTATTATAAATATTTTGTTTTTAAATTTAAATATATTTATATATTTTTTTTAAATATTTTTAAAATATTTTTTTATTATAAATATATTTTAAACATTTATTAATTTTAATAAAATATTTGTAGTTTTCTCCCATTTCCACTTCTGGTTTTATTAACAACTTCACATTGTAATATAATTAAAATGAAATGATTTTCAATTTGAACATTCGCTTACCAGACAAAAGAGTTGAACAGTTTTTTGCTTCGCCCGTGAAGTAGACCTCAAGTGGAACACAAGGACGTAAAACGAGTTTTCTTCTTTTTTTTTCTTTTTTCTTTTTTTGCTTTCTCAATTTGCGTTAAGAGGTTGTGTGCATGTCGCGCGCCAAAAACTATGCAACACAAACTATGAATGTCTTCTGGTTGCGTTGTTGGCCGACTGCCGCCGCCGATGTCAATGCCTGATGGCTGGTAATGTGATTAGTTGGCTCTGCCGTTGTCGCAAATGTATGTGTGTGTGTGTGAGTAAATTTTAATTTAATTATGTCGTCGTAGTCGTCGTGCACTCCTGTTATCCGCCTCGCTCTTCAGTTACGAAAAAACAGCTCAAAGCAAACGAGCGCAAACTAAAGACACGCACTAATAAACAAAGGCAACAATAACAGAAAAACAAAAGCCAACAGCGCCCGGCAGCAGACTGTGTAGCGGTCGGTAGCGGACTTTAGCGGGCTATAATACCGTTAGCGGTAACGCTACCGAGCACAAGTCCAGTTAGCTCGACCGACAGTCCAAATAACCAAAAGCGGACGACCGACCGAATGTCGAATGAATGGCGAATGAATGTGGAATGTGTGGAGTGCAAAACGAGATGCGAAATGCGAATGCGAACGATGCACAACGGAACCTCAGACCGTTTAGTTGAACGCTGACGCTGACGCTGGCTGCTCTGTCGCTGTCGCTGTCGCTGTCGCTGTTGCTGTTGCTGTCGCTGTCTGTGGCTTTTCCTCTGGCGATGGCTGGCAATCGAATGCAACTGCTGCCGCTGCCTGCTACAAGCGACTGCTCGACGTCTCTGTTGCATACGTTGGGGCGAGCTGTGCGAGGAACGTTTCGGCAATGGAACAGTCGCGAGTCACTTTGCCGTTTGAGTGCAACTTGCAGTGCTGAGTGTTCCGGAACGGACTGGAAATTACTGAAACACACCAAGTGCACACACAGACGGATGGGGGTGCAGCTTAGTGTGCGTTTGTGTGTGCATGTGTGCGTGTGTGAGTAATTTTATATTGACAAGAAAGCTAGACGAAAATTTAATTGAGTTTACGATACTTACTCCCTACTTAGAGCGCACACAATTCAATATTTGGCTCATTACTGTAAGGGTAGTTTGGCCGAGGGGCTGTTACCCACTCCCACTCCCACCTCACTACCCACTACACATGCTTGTATTCAAAAGCCATAACATTCAAATTATTGCTTTTTCCAAACACCTATAGACAATGTGTACTTAGCCAGGGTAGTTGAACAAGCAATTTAAACATAGAAGAAGAAGAACTAACAAAAAAGATGAAGAACATGAAATTTGGTTCAATGTAGTTGGCCATGTAACTGTTTCCTAATTAAAAACATTAGCCAACAGCTGATCCCAAAAACATTTTGTAACTAAATTCAGCTGCTTAAGCGGCGGCTTAAGGCTGACAGGGAAGAGGACAGAAGAGATTTCTCTTTAGAGATTTCAGACTTAATTTAAGCCAAAAGGGGTTTTCTTTGAAATGAATTTAAAAATTTAATAATATTTATTTTAATACTATTTTTTGTTTGTTTTATTATCAATATTTTAAAATGCAGCATAAACTTACCTGTGAAAACATTTCCATACTCCACCTGTTATGCTCAAAAATATTACATAAAGCTGAAATCCCTAAAAAAAAGTAGAGTAAAAACAATTAAAATATTTAATTTCCATTTGAAAAGAAAACAAAATCTATATTAAAGACGATGATGGCAGCAAGACCTAGAGAGAGTTAGAATAGTATTACAATAGCTTAAAAGAAGAAAATGAATAAAAGGAATGAGAAAGTGATTAAGTAGAAGAAAATAAGAAAGAGTGAGAGGTGAGTTAGCCAGTGGGAGAGCTAGATAGAAAACGAGAGAGAGAGAATGAGCAAAGACAGCGAAAGAGAAAGAGAGAGAGACAGAAAGAAAGAAATAGAGAGAGAGAGAGAGAGAGAGAGACAGAGAGAGAGAGAGAGAGAGAGAGAAAAGTGAGTGAGAGAAAATGAATGAGAAAAATAGAAAGGAATAGACGGAGAGAGAGAAAGAGAGAGAGAGAGAAGTGAGAGAAAAAGAATGAGAAAGATAGAAAGGAATAGAGAGAGAGAAAAAGAAAATGACGAATCCACAACTAGAGAGAGCTAAACAAAAAGCAAAGACAGCGGAAGAGAAATAGAGAGACAGAGAGAAAGGAATGGAGACACAAAGAGAGAGAGAGAAAAGTGAGAGAGAGAAAGAGAATGGAAATGAAAAAGATAGAAAGGACTAGACGGGGAGAAAGGGAATGACGCAGCGACAACTATAGAGAGAGCAAGAGAAAGCTAGATATAGACTTCCACCTATCTCTAGCTTTCTCTTGAGCTCTCTAGTCGAAAAGAGCAAATAGAAAAAATTGTGTAATAGATAGATTCTTTATCTTATTGATAAAGAAAAATGCTAACAATTTCAACTATATTTAATTTGAATATTAATAATTTCATATAAATGACAAATTCCACAAAGCATTTTATAATAATATAATATAATATTAATATACCTTCAGACCGACAAGTACACGGAAATTCTCATTTTATTTTTGGCACAGTAACTGAGGACAGTCCTACCAACTTAACAAAAAAAGAAATTTTCAAAAACATTGAGCGGGGGCAATTTTACTGATAATTTCCTGGTACTTTCCGGTCACAAGGTTTATTAATATTATATGTATTATATTATATTATTATAAAATGCTAATCACAAGGTATATTAAAAAAGAAGCAAATTTTAGGAATTCAGTCGTACAATGTGAAGAGTTTTTGAAATTTTCTAAAAGTGTATTTCTTTTTCACATATTTTTTAAAATTGTGGAAAAATATTGAAAATATTTAAAAACAATCTACGAAATGATTCATAACTTAAAAGCATGTTTACATAAAGCTGTGTTAATAAAAATAGTAGTGCGACTGAAACAATTATATATATATAATTAAACACAAATATATTTTCAAATTGTTATCAAATTACTGGTAAACATTCTTTTATCACCAATTTTTGCTATCTCACATTTCAGTCGCACTACTATTTCTATGAACACAGCTGTATGTTCCTTATTGTGTTCTATCAATTTTGTATAGTCTTGTTAAGTTATACATATATGGATTCACGTCATTTGCAATGAATTTATGCTGTATTAGCAAATATATAATCTACAAATGGTTTATCTATATTTCTAATATATGGACTATCTATACGGACTATGATCTTAATTTCTTTAAATAAATTCATTATTAATGTATATTTATAATAATATTTATGGATTTTTTTATATAAATTTTCCCGACTCGTGCTCATGTTATATTTCTTGCAAATTAATTTTCATTTTAAATACTATACTTATGTGCTTTAAATACTAAACTGTACTTATGTATATGTCGTATACTTCTGAAGAAAATGTGAAGGTCCCAATACTCTTAAATTATCCATGTAAAGCAAAAACATTTGTGTAATACCTAAATTTATTTTATATTTTTTTAATCTCTCATATAAATAAATAAATTTATTATTTAATATATGTAAGCACATACACTTTTTATCATCCCATCACCAATTATAGGGTATTTCTAATGCGCATTGTATTTACTTTGCGAGTAGCAGCAGCATCGGTAGCATCGGCAGCAGCAGCCATTATGCCCACATCTTTCGATATGGCTGCCTGGCTGCCTGGCTGCCTGGCTGGTTGTCTGGATTGTATATCCTGGTCTTTGTGTGGCTTTCGCTGTGCCTGTCCACCTGGCTGTTGCACCTGTTCTACAATATATACAGAATGTAATGATGCACCTGGTCGGATGCTAGCGTTGCCGCATGTGGAAGGCAGCTTCATGTGGCAGCAACGACAGGCGCCACAATAAAAGCGTTGCACGCACTGCAATATGCAACAGTTGCAAATACGCAAACAGAGCCAAAGAGCTGCGGTTGCATACAGCCCCCTCCCTGTCTGTCTGTATGTATCTGTGTGTGTGTGTGTGTGTGCCACTCTCTGTGTATGTAAAGTAAGTCGTTGTGTAATCTATCCATGAAAGTCGCTTCCGTTTTGCATTTTGTATGCTTAACGCATCGTTTGGTCGCGCAAATTGGGTTTTCACTGTTGTTGCTGCCGCTGCTATTTTTGTTGCATTTCACTCACAAAATAAAGTGAAGCCAAAATGTTGACGTTTACGCCGATTGGATATGCCTTTGACACAGCCACATATCAAGTGTGCCAAAAGCATTCGCTTTGGCCTTTTGCGCCCTTGGCCCTAAGGCGGACAAACTGTTGCTTTGGCTTTGCCCATTAAAAACTTTTGGCATTTCGCATTGCATTACTAAAATCTAAGCAATAAATATAACTGAAATGTTGCAATTATGATATACAGCTGTGGTCACAAAAATAGTAGTGCGTAGATACAGATACAGATATAGATATAGATACAGATACAGATACAGATACAGATACAGATACAGATACAGATACAGATACAGATACAGATACAGATACAGATACAGATACATATAGAGATACGTATAGAGATACATTATATACATGCTACAGGCTCACACTCAGATACATTCATATCTTCTGCTTTATAGATACTCGCAGCAAAACCAACAAACTGCCACAATTTGCAATTTATGCTTCCTTTGCTGCATACGATTGTGGCATGGGGGGGAGATGAGGGGACCCGCCTAATAGGATTGCGGCTGTAATTTTGGGAATACTTGTGTTTTTGCAGTCTTGAAATGTGCTCCAAATTCAGGCGCTGATGCAACTAATGTTGCCCCCCGCCACCAAACGCACTTTTCATGCTATCTGCGGCAGGCAATTCGTACAGCGAAACGCTCTCTTAACGTTTCTAAATTTAATGGTAATATGACGCCAGCTGCTGTAACTCATGTTTGAAATAATGGAAAACATTTTCTTGAATAATATATGTAACTATAAATTAATTAACTTAATTTCAATTTTTCGTATTTTCAATAATAAACCATAAATTAATCAATTTCATTTACCCAAACAGTAATTATTTTAACTGCAAGTCAATTTATTTAATTTGACAATAAATTAATAAGTTTAATTAAATTAAATTAAATTAAAAATTAATAAAATTCAAAATTTTTTTGAATATAAATATAGAGATTCTTCATATTAATGAAAATACCCAATAAATAATCTATTTCATTTAACCAAATATTAATTATTTTAACTGCAAATTAGTTTATTTCATTTGACCACAAATTACTAAATTGAACAAATTTGTTTAAAACAAAAATAAATTTAATATTTATTATTTTAATATAAATGAGAGATTCTTTGTTATAAATAAAAACATCCAATAAATATTTAATTTCATTTAACCAAACATTAATTATTTTTGCTGCAAATCAATTTATTTAATTTGACTAAAAATTATTAAATTAAATTAAAATTTGTTTCAAATTATTGGTTAATTGTTACAAAAAAATTTAATAAAATTTATTGTTTATTTAAAAGACAAAGCATATTCAACATTTAAATAATAATATTAAATAAAAAACCAATTTCATTTAAACAAATATTAATTGTTATAAGTGCTAATTAGTTTATTTAATTTGACTATAAATTTTTACATTTATTCCCAATTTGCTTAAAATTTTAATTTTTTTTTAAATTTTAATATATTAATTTTGCCTATATTTATTTTACAAAAAATTAAATATATTTTTTAAAAAGAAATATGTAAATAAAACTGTATTAAAATAATAATATTGATACATTTGCTATATTAAATTGGTATATTTGAAAAAAAAAAAACAAAAAAAAACTATTTTAGGTTAAGAGACAAAAAACAAACTATTTAAATGATTGGTTCAATATGCCTCATTCAATTTCAGTATTTATGGTATTTGTAGTATTTTTTAAGATTTTTTAAAATTAAAAACATAAATAAAAATAAATTATTTCAAATGAATATTCAAAAAATAAAACTTCATATGCCAAAAAATTAAATATAAATCGTATTTTATGTAATTCATATATTATTAAAAAAAAAAAATATAAAATAAACAAAATATCTACATATTTACATACCAAATTCCTGTTCACACATGCAAACACTTTAACATGAGTATAAATGTTAACATTCAGTGTGGAGCAGACAGAGAGCAGCCTTAACAGCGGCAGCGATCAGCAGCCAAGTAACGGTGTTTGACAAAATCAAGTTAAATCACACGCGTACACAGTTAAGCAGCAGCACTTGTTCTGCAGTAAAAACATATATGCTCATAACATACCTATTTATTTAATTGAAGTGAAATAAATAAAGATTAAGCACTTTTACACTATTTAGACTAATTTTTTATTCACACTTTCGCGGCAACAAACAACACTGTAAAACTACTCAAAGTGCACTGTTAAATTCAGCAAAGCTGTTACACCGAGTATTATCGAATATAATATCGATATGAAAATGCTGCTGAACTATCGAAGCCAGCAGCTGTACAGACGAGGCGGAAAAACTCAAAAGAAACAGAAAAAATAGAGAGACGCTTGCTTTTTGCGCCACAAAGAAAAAACGCAAAACTCAAATTAATCATAAATATATATTTTTAATTAGTTCTAATTTTGGAAATCCAAACCGAAAATCACTGCACAAACATGCCGCGCACCAAGATAACAAAGAACTCGAAGCGGAACCGCGAGGCGGCCAATCGCGAGGAGAAAATACGCATCTTCGAATTAAAAATGGATTCCGTGCTGATGAGCATCGATGATCTGGAGCAGCGCTACAATGCGATGGTGGAGACGCAGCTGCAGGGCGTCACGTTGCGCCTGCAGACGGAGCTGCGCGAAATGAAAATGTGCGATTTTCTCGAAATTCTGCCCAACTTGGAGCACTTTGGCGACTTCAAGGCCAGCGACCAGACCCAGCATCTCGGCTCGCAGTCCATGTACAGCAATACGACAAATGGCGGCGGCGGCAGCACTGCTGCAGCTGTAACAGCAGCGACGAGCAGCCGCAATGACGAAGGTATTTCTTTTTTCTCAATATTTTCTTTTTGCTTTTTGGTGGCGCGTGCTCTAATCCCTGCTCTAATCTTTTTCTAATGCTAACAATTTTGTCATCATTTGCATCACACACACACACATAAATGCACACATACAAACCCATCATATTCGCTGGCGCACACTCTATTCAGGCTACCTTACAGAGGACAGCAGCCTGGGCGGCGCCATCAGCTGCAGCAGCGCCAGCACCATGTCCGCCTACACCGGCTCCATGCTGCGCTCGGCCAAGGCCATGCGCACACCTGGACCTCTGCATTCGGCGCGTGCGCGTCGCGAGCGTCGCAGTCGCTCAGCCTGTGGCAGCGTCGTACCCAAGGTGCTGGTCAACACAAGCAACGCCAGCATCTCGAATGCCCAGCGCACTTCGCGCAGCAAGATGCGCACACCCATGGCCACGCGCCCAAAGGCCATCAGTGCGGATCGCACGCCGCGCATGCTCAAGCAGCGCAACACATCGCCCGGCACGCCGCCAATGGCCTTTCTGCGCTGGCCCAAGCCCGGCGAGGTGGCGCTCTCCAAATACGGCAGTCCCATTGTGGCCCAGGTGTAAGTCAACCCCGACCACCCGATCCACTGATCATCTCAATTAATTAAATATTTAACAACTCTTTATAGCATGCCCGATAAGTTTGCTAATGTGAATATACCCATACGCAATGGCGTATTATCGCTGCGGCCCAAGAAGCTGGCTGAGGTTAAGTCGGAGTTGCTGGAGAATCTGGATGAGGAGACTTTGAATCAGATTAGAACATTGCACGAAAGCCTGCAACTGATTGTGAATACGGCCAACAAGGCGGGCTTGAAATGACCCAAGCAACCTCAGCTCTCCATCTAATTAACTAATTTACATATACCTAAATATGTTCGCTTAGTAGTTCAAATACGTATTTTATGTTCGTTTAGTTGTTGTAAGTTTGATAAGTTCAGTTCCCATTCAGTTTGTCAATCTTTTTTTAAAGTGTATTTAAAAATTAAGTTTGTCTCAAGTTAATAAACAACAAATTTCACGCAGCAGGCGCAGCAGCCTTAACTCAATTCTCCCTCTCGTCTCATTTGTGAGCAGTTTTCCCAGCACGATGCCACGCACCAAGGTAGCCAAACGAAATCGCCAGCAGCTGCGCGAGGAGGCGGAACGCGACGATCAGCTGCGCATGGCAGAGATGAAGTTCGAGTCGGCGCTGGAGAGGATCGATGAGCTGGGCAGGCGCAGCATGCAGCAGGTGCACAATCAGCTGCAGCTCATATTGGCGCGCACGCATCAGCAGGTGCTGCACATGAAGTGGTCCGACTTTCTCCAGCTCAAACTCGAGCACTTTGAGGACTTTCGCTGGCTAGGTGAGCGCAGCTGACAGCAGCTCCAACCTGAACCCATTGAAAATGGGAAATCAGTTTATAATGTTTGTGTGAAAATGTATGTAACAGGTAGAAGGAGGTGTGGCAGACCTCATAAAGTATATATATTCTTGATTAGGGTGACAAGCTGAGTCGATATAGCCATGTCCGTCCGTCTGTCCGTATGTATAAACGCGTCGATCTCAGAACATATTAGAGCTGGAGACTTGAGACTTTGTTTGGAAGTCCCTGTATAGCACGCGCATATCGAGTTTGTTTTAAAAAATCGATAACTTTTCCCGTTTCATTGTTATCGATTAAAAACCTTATCGAAATCCAGTTATTTAATTATATCTCGTACATCTTTCGAGCAAGAGTCTCCAAATTTTGTATTTAGATTAATTTATATTTTATACAATTTTGTTATATTTTAGATACCAGCCAAAAAAAGAATATTAATTTTTTTTTAATTTTACAAACTCCTAGTCGGGCACCACCGACTAAAGTTTTCTTAGTTGTTTTTACTCAACTTTCTGCTCTTTGCAGCTCCGCCGCCCAATGCGCGCAGTCAGTCAACCACACGCAGCAGCCGTCTGCGCACACCGCGGCCTCAACAAACACCGACGACGACGACACGCCCCCAAATACAATCTGTGGATCGAGCAGTGCTGCGACGTGCCGAACAGCCAGCTATGGCGCTGCTGCGCTGGCCACGGCCCGGCGAGCTGGCACTCTCCACAGGCGGCAGTCCGCTCGCCGTGCAAACGTGAGGCTTGCTCATTTATCTAACATTTATCTGCACTTATCTCAGCCACCCATCGCCTCTAGTTTTCCAGATCGCTGTGCCAATGTTCACATACCCACCAAGGCGGGCGTGCTCAAGCTGAAGCCGCAAAAGCTGGGCGAGGTGAAGCGTGAGGTGCTCAAGCAGCTGGACTCCACGACACTCAATCAGATCAAGACTCTCAACTCCAATCTGCACATGATTGTGGACATGGCCAACAAACTGGGCAAATTCTAAGCGCAACTCCACTGCTGCTGCTTCTTCTACTTCATCAGCTTATTTCATTAATATTTTATTTAGTCTTTTTCATTTTCTCATTTTCAATGTTGTTTTTTGTTTTTGTTTTCAAACATTTTAAGTGTACGTGTGTTGATGTTGCCTGTGTTGCTGTTGTTGTTGTTGTTGTTGCAATTTCATTGTATATTTAATTTATAATTAATAAATTTAAGTATTAATAGATTTGTTAGTACAAACATAAACGTAGCGCACATAATATTCATTTTTTAGTATTTTGCTCTTCTCTTTTGTGTTTTTTGTTTTTCATGTAAATTCATTTTGTGTGAATTTTGTAAATTCCAAAATTTCCATTTACACATGTACAATTATTTATTAATTAATTACTTAAAAAATTAATGCCATTAAGTTTAGTTTTTTTTTGTTGTTTTTTACTTTTCTTTTTGCATAACAAATGTTTTTTTTTTTGAAAATTGTTTTATTTTTCGCATGTGAAACTTGCTATATAATATGCAACTGTGTGGGTGTGTGTGTGTGTGTGTGGGTGTGTGGGTGTATATATATATATATATATATTTATATATATATGTGTGTGTGTGTGTTTAGTACATAGAAATACAATACATAGCAAAAAGGTACATAGACTTATATAAAATATGTCTGAATTATTATTACATAATAGTTTTTTTTTTGTTTTGTTTTTTTGTTTTTCCTTTGTAGAGCGTGAGAGTGAGATAAAGACAACATATAAACAGTGACAAGTGACAAGTGACAAGTGACAAGTGACCAGTGACAGTGAACGAACAGTGACAAGTGACAATAACACAAATATAACATTTAACATCTATGTGGCTTGCATTTGGTTTTTAACTTTTCTTGTTTTGTTTTGGTTTTTTGTTGTTTTACTTATATGAAAAAAATAATAATAATAAATTGAATTCAACATAGGCAAGGAGAATATATAATATAATAATTGATATATATATATTATATGTTTTTTGTGTGTGCCTAACAGTTTAATACTTAGTATATAGATGCATATGTAGATGATTTGAACTGAAGTTTGCTCGAAATTAAAACTGATTTCATATCATATATATGTATATAAGATATATATATACATATAGCTGTATACCTAGCGAAAACTAACCTAACGTAAATCAGTTAACTTGAACTCTAACTACTCTAAACCCAAACTCTCGACACTTACCAACAAATCTGCTTGCCTGTTCGAACTATATATATAAATATATATATATATATCTATATATATATTTTTTTTTCCCCTCCTTTTCTTTTCCCTTTTGCATTCAGTTTTCTTTTCCTTTTGTTTACTTTCTTTTAACACAGCCAATCAACAATAGATCCTCCCAGCTTTTCCGATACAAAATCTATACAAGTATAAATAGCAGCAGAAATAATAAATGTGAAATGTTAAATGTTTAATTCAATTGCAGGTGTGTTGCACTAATTTATACCTTGTCTAAGTATTCCAGTGTGTGTGTGTGTGTGTGTGTGTGAGAGAGTTTATAATGTTGTTAGCTTTGTATATAAATTTCTAATCTTGTATTTGCGGTTATTCATGAATTTCTTGTTCTTTTTCCTCTTGTTTTATACAAAATTGTGCTATAATTTGTTTGTTTTGTTTTCTTTTCTTTTTTTCACTATTTTCCATTTGTTAATAACTATTTAGGCTGTTGTTTTAGAATTTGTTATAACGTCTTTTAAATGCTAATATTTGTTTTTCTCTTGTATTTTTATACATATATATATATATTTTGCTGTTTGCTTTGTATTAGTTGTTGTTTTTGGGCACTACTTATTACGGTTCAGGGCTTCATTTTGTTAATATAATAAATAGTTTTTATTTTATATATATATATATATTTTTTTAACAATTTGTGGTTGTTTGTTGTAGGCTGATGCACGGGTACAGGGCGTTGCATTTTGTATTTGTTGTTTTTATTTATTTAATTTTTTTTTTACTTTTTTATTTTGGTACAAATTTATGGTACTAGGTTGCAAAAAGAGAATAAAACTATATATACAGATCTAAAAAAAAAATATATATATATATATAGTTAAATAATCAGAGCTGTTAAAAATTCCATTTGAATGGAAATTCAAAATGCGTTTTCAGAACAAAAACCCATTTTGAATTTCCATTCAAATGGAATTCTTAACAGCTCTGTAAATAATCAAATGGAATTGTTAAAAAGTCGAATGCATATTATGTACAATTAATTGAATTAACTTAACTTATGCATAGATGTGCTTGTAACTTATTTAAATATATATGTATATATATAGTTATGTATCAAAATGGAAATTGTGAAACTTTTGCTTTTTGTTTTTGCTGTATAATTCGTAGCTAGCTTTAGGTGTTTGTAATATATTTATGAAATTCATTTTTGTTATGCATATGAAAGTTTATTTCTTTTTGTAAATATTTTTTTGCTCAATATATATATATATTTTTTTTTTTTTATTTATGTATAGTTGTATGTATAACTATTTTAGCAATTTAATATATATATATAATTTTGTATGCTTATAAATTAATTAATTTCATTAAATGCTTAAATTCATTAATGCACTTTATATGTACTTTTTGTGTGTGTGTATGTGTGTGAAATTTGCTATAATCGTTTGCCAAGTCACTTAACTATATAAATATATATATATATATATATATATATATATATATATATGTTTTGTATGTTATATATACGTATGCAAACCTATACTAAATGCAGTATACTTGTGTATATATATATTATTATTATATATATCTTTCTTGTTCATCTGTTTGAGGTCTTATTCGAGCATAACTAAAATCTTATTGTAGCTGCAAACCAATTACATGACTTTATCAATAATAAATACCCTTGCTTAAAGTAGTGGTTAATCTGCCCAGAAACTAGACAGCAAAACATCCATCAATAGAGAAGTTCAATAGAGTTTTGTGGTTTAAATTGTTTAAGTAAGACATAGACATGGAATAAAATACTTAATTTAATTGAATTCAATAACAGCAAGGCTAGATATACACATATATATCCATGTATATATATCTAGCACTTCTTATACATTCACTTTAATTGAATTGCATTAAATGTAGCCTCTTAAAATAACTGAAATTGAACTAATTATTCACTTAACTTAAATTATTTTAATGTAATTGTATGTGAAATTTTAAATATATAAATATATTATACATATAATATTATTAATAATATTATTCTAATCTTGTTTACTTTCTTTTCAATTAATAATTTATTTATGTATAAATTTGTATGTTTATTATAGGTTTTCCTTTCTTTGAACTTAACGAGAGGTATTTCTATTTTCCCAAGTGTTTAATATCGCCTTTTGTGTATACACATTTCATTTTTTATACATTTATATAATTTTGTGTTACTTATCGTTGTTGTTGCTGTTGTTGTAGTTGTTGTCTTTCTCAGCATCATAATTTGTCAAGTGAAAATAATAAAAACAAATATATATATATATAAATAAATGCACACTTACCATTTTTTGTTTGTTTGTTTATTTTTATATATTGTATATAAATTTTTATTTAGGATTTGTTGCATTTTAAACATATTTAATAAAATTAAAAAAAACTATATTTAATATAATATAATATATATATGTATATCTTTTGTTTTGTTTTTTTGTTGTTTTAAAATAATGTATATAACGATTGAACCCAACTACAGTTTACAGTTTACAGTTTACAGTTTACAGCAAATCAAAAATCAATAATAAAAATAATTATACAATTAAAAATTGAGAGTCTAACAAAGTTACTCTCGCAATAAACTTGTGATATGCTACATAATATGTAAAGAATATGATAATAATAATATATAATGTAAAGAAATATTGTATGTTAGCGTTAAAAACGTTCGTTACAAATTAGTTTAAACAAAAACCTGTAAAATAGCCTTCACATTGAATCGCCACGTCGACATTTGTGCAGTGCGCGCGCGCTCTTCTAACTGCTTGTTAAAAAATACAAATTAATTCATTAATTAACTAAATTATCAATTACAATTTTGTAAATAATATATATATATATATATATGTGTGTATAATAGTGAAAAATATATGTACAATTACAGTTACACATTTAGAGTGCAGCTCGAAATCAAATAGCATAACAAATATACATACATAAATATAACTAAATGTTGTTTGAAAATTTGATTTAATTTGCCAAATTATTGTTGTTCAGAGAGAAATGATATCGGTTGTATATGCATATAATATAAAGTATAGAAAACATTTGGAAATAGAACAGAACAAAAATCGAACATAGAATGTTGTCTGGCTTGGACAGGTTCTAGAGCAACAAATATAAGCAACATTAGTATATTCAAAGATTTAACAAATTATCACACTGAAAAAAATTCAACACTAATTTTAAATATAAGTATACACACATATATATATACATATATTTATGGATATACATATATATGTGTGTGTATACATATGTATAAATGTGTGTGTTATATGCTTAAATAGTTCGTTCAAATTGTATACTTTTTATCATTTTTTGTTGTTTGTTAATTATTTTAGTTAATCGTAACACTAATGCCATTATAATTTAAAGCCGATCTCGCTTGTATTGTATATATATATATATATAAATATACATATATATATGTATAATTATATATATATCTTTAGTGTTATACTTATATTCATAATAAACAACAGCTTGAAACGTTGCGCCATGCAGTTATCTATATATAAATATATATGCATGTACATATATATACATATATATATAATATATATATGTTTTTTTGTATATATAGCATCTTAGCCTAAGCTTTATGTTTAAACGTAATAAATATGTTTTTTTTTGTTTTTTGTTTTTTTCTCTTGTATAATTTTTAGCAGCTTTTCAAAATATTTAACTATAGCTTGTTATTTTATACATAATTTTGTTGTTGTTAATTTTCCGTTTTAGACGAGGTTCCCATTTTTTTGTTTTTGTTTTTGTTTTTGTTATGCATTACAATTAATATTTGCTAGTGTTTTAATAATAAATATATATTTAATATATTTAAATATATTTTAACGTTTTGGCTTATCGTAGAGTGCAGCTAATATAATTTAAATTTAACATTTACACAATCCTAGACGTTCGTCGTTCGTCGTTCGCTTTTGTTTAAACTTTTTTGCAAGCCTTGTGAAATGCTGCGACTTTCATTTAATTTAATTTAATTTAATTTCTTTTCTTTTCTTTTTAAAGGAAAAACGTTCCGAGAGCCTTAAATGCGTTTGAAGAACATAAATTGTTGTTGTTGTTGTTGTTGTGGTTGTTATTCAGAAGTTGCTGCTGCTGCTGCTGCTGTTGTTGTTGTTGCTGTTCTTGAGTCCTTGAATTGATGCTTAGGCGCCTTAGGGTCACCTCGATGCGGTGCTTGTGAAGAAGTCCGCTGTGAGCAGTTAAAGGAAACAAATTCATTTCAAAATTGGAACAAGATTTTATATACCTATATTGAAAGTTTCTACTCACGCGTCTCGAAGCTAAAGCCCAGCGTTGGATCTGGCGGCGTGTTGAGCATTGGATTGCCGCTGCTGCCGCTACCTGTGGGCGTGGCATTGCCCATGGAATTTGTACTATTGCCGCTACCGCCACCGCCTCCAATCATTGGTCCCTGCAAGGGACTCTGCGGCGTCTGACCTCGCTGTGCCACGCCCGCACCGCCCACGCCCACACCGCCACCCGTCGCCGCCGCCGCTGCCTGATGAGCGCGCACGCTGACAACGGCGCGCAGCTCCTGCTTGACAAAGTCCGAATTTACATTGCCACCAGCCACGCCTCCACCACCGCCGCCGCCGCCGCCTCCATTGCCAGCTGCAAAAATTGAAGAAATTTATAGAATTAGACTAGATTTTCGCAGGCAAGACCAATGCGCATATTTGGACCCACAACAAAAAAGATTTTTAGTCACAATTATTGTTGAACTTAACTAGACATAGAACATAAATATAAATACACAACAGACAACAGAATACAACATATAGATATATATATGTAGATAAAACATAAATGTTATACATAAAATATAAATAATAAATATAAAATCATATCAAATAATATGCGACACACTTAAATGTGGAGATTGGTTCTGGGGCGGGGCTGGAGTTAGGGTTGCAAATCAGGATTGTACAGATACATATACATATATAGTATACATGTATATTATTGTTTGGCAGGTTTTATTTTTTAAAATAAAACAGAAAGTCTTAAATATCTATGAGCTATTCAGTTGAGCAATTTTTTATATACATATATATATATTTTTTTTTATTATCGTGAATGCTTTGATAACTTCGAATTTATTTATTTATTTTTTTGCATTTAAATTTTAAATTTAAAAAAAATATTTATATTTTTAATATTGTGAATGCTATCGAATCGATTTTTTTTTATTGAATTTACATTTAAAATTATTATGTTAAGTTATTTTTTGTACTATTTCTTTTCAAATTGTAAATGGTTTAATAACTTTGAATTCATTATGTCAAAACTTTTTTTTTTTTAATTGCATTTAAATTAAAAATTTTTTAAAATATATTGTAGGTTTTTTTTAAATATTTCTTTTTAAATAGTGATTTCTTTTTTAAAAACTTTCAATTCATTATTTTTGTATGTCAAAACTTAAAATTTTTTTTTTTTTAATTGCATTTCAATTTTTAATTTTTTAAAATATTAAGCTATTTTTTATATATTTCTTTTCAAGTCGTAAATGGTTTAATAAGTTCCAATTCATTATTTTGTTTATGTCAGAACTTAAATTTTTTTAAATTGAATTTATATTAAAAATTAATAAAAAAAATATTGATTTATTTTTTATGTTTCTTTTTAAATTGTGAATGTTTTGATAATCTCTAACTCATTATTTTTTTTATTCAATTTAAATTTAAAATTCAATAAAAATGTTTAAAAATCAAATATTTGTATATTTTATATGTATTATATATATAATTATATATTTGATATATATTTTTTGTTAAATTTATATATTTCCTGCTGTTTAAATAAAATCTAAAAAATTAAATTTAAAGTTGTAAAAATATTAGAGTTTCGAAAATTTTCCTTACTGCTTATTCAATCATTTATTTTATTTTTTTTAAATTTAAGAAACATTTATTTTTTATAATTTAAGCCATTCTAAAATTGTATTGCTCAATTGAAACACTCATAAATATATATAATAAGAAACCAATATTAAAACTAAACATAAACAATTTATATGGTATGTATAACAATATATAAATACATACTTTCCCCATTTATCATAGTTTTTTTTTTTATATATACGTTCGACTTGGTTTTTGGGTTTTTCTGGCTAAAGTCTAAAGTCTTTACACGGAGGGTTAATACAGTGGGGTGCAGCGCCTAAGAGCTAACCGTTAAATATATATACAAACATATGCCTAGGTTATATACAAAGATCATTTATATATATATATATTGATGTGTTTGTGTGTGTGTGTGTAGCACAGTTATACAAAGACACGTAAATGTGGTTAGGCAGGAGAGTAGATGTGGTGTTCGAGGGGGCCCCAGGATATTTTTCATGTTTTTTTTTATTTTTTTTAGTTTTGTATGTACAAAAATGTGTGTGTGTGAGTGTGTGTGTGTGAGTGTATGTGTGTGTGTGTGTGTGTGTGTGTGTGTGTGTGTGTGTGTGTGTTGGTGTGCGGATCGTTGATCGAGTGCTTTGGGGTTCGCTTATTTATATACACAATGATTAGCTCGAATTTCGTATTATATATATATACATATAGAGATATTTTCATATGTATGCATGACATGTGATTACAGCGAGCGAGCGAGCGAGCAGAGCGAGATATATATATATATTGATAGAGTGTGTGTGTGAGAGAGAGAG
Source organism: Drosophila leonis (assembly GCA_035045365.1). NCBI lineage: Eukaryota > Metazoa > Arthropoda > Insecta > Diptera > Drosophilidae > Drosophila > Drosophila leonis. Next base: position 7,779,258 of record JAWNPC010000202.1, on the reverse strand, counting down.
AGAGAGAGAGTTCAAGTGTGAGCACACGGCTTACCGGTCTGCGCTCGACCATAGAAATCATTCGCCTGCTGCGCCTGACCGTAGGCAGCCAGCGCTGCATAACCACCGCCGCCACCACCCAGCCCAATGATGCCGTTGCCACCGCCACTGCCCATGCCGCCCACACCCATCATGGCCGGATGGGGGGACATGCTCAATCCGTTCATCAGCTGTTGCTGCTGTTGTTGCTGTTGCTGCTGGTGTTGGTGTTGCTGTTGCTGTTGACTAGCGGCGGCAGCACCATTATCATTGTGGTTGTTGTGGTTGCTGTTGTTGTTGTTGCCACTGTTGTTGTTGTTGTTGTTGTTGTGGTTGTTGCCTGGCGACAAACCGAAACGCGTTGAGCCTGTTTCGGTTAAGCGTTTGATTTGTTTGGCTTTGGTTAAAAACTAGTCAAATATTAACAATGTGTGTGTGTGTGTGAAACGGTGTTGGTATGCGTGTGTGTGTTTGTGTGTGTGTGTGTGTGTGTGAAGCTCTTTATGTATTGATATTTAGTACAGTAATTAGGGCAAGCGGCATTTTGTGAACTGGTTCACGCTGCACTGTGATCTAAATTGTTGTGATTTGGACGCGTCATAAGATTACAATTTTGTAGAGCTGGAACTAGTTCGTTTTTCAAGTGGAACTAGTTCATTTGAATTTTTACTTTTACAAGTGTATTTAGTTGTGTGTATTTTTGGAACTAGTGTTTAGCTTAAAGTATGTGAACTAGTTCACTTTGTAGGATTACATTTTGTAATTCATTTGGAACTAGTTTTTTGAAAGTAATTATATTTTTTTTACTACTTCGGCTGCAGTTGAAACTAGTTCCAAAGCTGAATGCATTTTCAAATTATCAATAATTTATAAATAAATTAAGAAAAATAAATAAAGTTTTGTGAACTAGAGAACCTTTGATTTCACTTCAAGTTGTGCCTAGCAGAAATGAACTAGTTGACATGGACTAGTTCCGCCTATAGTTGGAATCGCTTGCAGTGGAAAAACCTTTCAGTTGGGCACACTTCAGGGGCACAGACCAGGGCGGAGACCAGCTAAGACTAAGACCGCGCAGACTTCGCACACGACGTGCTTGACTCACCTGGCAAATGCTGTGTGGCTTGTGGCACGCTGCCCTGCCGCTGGAGGCGCTGCAACTGCTGTTGCTGGAACGCATTGGCCGCCGCGCTGTTGCCGTAGGGCGATTGTGGGCCACCGCCGAAATTTAGACCCACGCCCGGTCCGCTGCTGCCATCGGCCGCGCTTGCACCGCCGCCGCCGCCGACCTGAGCCTGGAAGGAGTTCTGTCGCTGCAATGCAGCCGCTGCCGCAGCCGCAGGTCCAACGGCGCCGGGCGAGTTGAGGCCGCGTCGCTGCTGCTGTTGGCTCTGCTGCTGCTGTTGCTGCTGTTGCTGCTGCTGCTGCTGCTGATACTGACGCGCAGGATAGTTGCTCTGCATATCACGAAAGGACATTAGTGGCGCTTCATTGGGCAAGGCGAATTCTTTGCTACTCACCTGCAGCTGCGCAATGAGCAAGGGATTATTGTGCTGCTGCAGTGAGCGTCCAGCATTGCCGGCTGGCAGTGGTCCACCCGGGCCACCAACAGCACCGCCGCCTGCACCACCCCCCGGCCCAGAATTGCCGCCAGCCGAGGGCCATTGCTGTGGACTGTTCTGCATGCCAGGCGACTGCAGCCCAGAGCCACTGCCAAACGGCGTATTAGAACGTACACCATCAGCAGCCTGTTGCTGCTGCTGTTGCTGTTGCAGATAGGCCAACTGTTGCTGCTGCTGCGTTGTCTGTTGCTGCTGTGGCGACAAGCGCTGCGCACTTTGAGCAAACTGCGCCGCATAGACTGCAAGCCAAAAAAAAATTATTAGTATGGATCTTAGTGGCTGCTCAGTGTATTCCCACCTTGACTTGGCTGCGGACTGTAGGGCGCACTGCGTCCAGGGCTGAGCTGCTGCTGCATCAAAGTCTGCGCAAAGTTCGGACTCAGCTGAGCATCCGCTGGCAGATTGGTTCGCGAGAGCGACACATTGGGCGCCACAGTGGTGTTCAGCAATGAGCTAATGTTGTTGATACCCGCATTGATGCCAGCTGCAAGCAGAACATAAAAAGATAGTTAAATATGGTTACATAGTTCATATATTGGGTCGTTCACTAAGTAATTTCCTTTGATAACAACAGCCAAATTTTATTGAATTTTTTCGCAGACTATAGCTGATATAGCTTATTTGTAAAAAATTTTGTTGGATTTTGTGAAATAGTTTTCATTTGGTGCTCTATCGAAGCCGAAACAAACGGCTAGGATTAATTTCCAAGCTTGACATATTGGGTTCCTCATGTTCGTACAGAACGAAATTTGCTTAACGCATTAACGACTGCGATCCATTTTTAAAGCGCATTGTTATCGGCGACGAAAAGTGGCTTGTTTACAACAATGCAAAGCGCAAGAGATCATGGTCTAAAAAGGATGAACCAGCTCAAACCACATCAAAGCCCGATATTCACCAAAAAAAAAAGGTTATGTTGTCAGTTTGGTGGGATTTCAAGGGATTGGTTTATTATGAGCTTTTGCCGGACAACACAACGATTAATTCTGAAGTTCATTGCAATCAGCTGGACAAATTAAGAAAATTAAGAATAGAGACCAGAATTGGTCAATAGAAAAGGTGTAGTGTTCCAGCAGGATAATGCGAGGCCCCATATAAGTTTGATAACTCGCCAAAAGCTATTGCAGCTTGAATTGAAACAAGTAAGAAAACTCTTTTTTTTTACCGGTATCCAAAATATAACAAAAATCGAAATTGTATAAAACATAAATTAATCTAAATACAAAATTTGGAGACGCTAGCTCCAAAGATATACGAGATATAATTTAATAAATGTATTTCATTAAGGTTGTTTATCGATAACATTAAAACGGAAATAGTTATCGAATTTTTTAAACAAACTTGATCTGCGCCTGCTATACAGGGACTTCCAAAAAAAATTCAAGCCTTTAGCTCTTATATGTTCTGAGATCGACGCGTTCATACATACAGACAGACGGACAGTCGGACAGTGGGACAGACGGACAGGGCTAAATCGACTCAGTTCGTCACCCCGATCAAGAATATATACACTTTATGGGGTCTGTCACGCCTCCATCTGCCTATTACATACATTTAACAAAGCCATTATACCCTGATTTCCCATTTTCAATGGGTTCAGGGTATAATAAAAAAAATCGTGTTTGAATTGCAATAACAAACACGATTACTTAGTGAACGACCCAATAGTTAAAGTTCACATTTTGATCTACTCACTGGCATTTTCGGGCACCAGCAGCTGTTGGTTTTGCTGCTGCTGCAGCAGTCGCTCCTTTTGCTGCTGCTGGCGCATGTTGCGCATCTGCTGATTGGGCAGCACAACGCCGCCGCCGGGCGTGGCCACTGCATTCATGGGCCCGCGACCACGCACCGCGTACACGGGCGGCGGACGTTGAAAGCCCTGATTGCGCATAGTCTCCAATAGCTGTTGCTGACGCATCAAATGCTGCTGTTGCTGTTGTTGGGTTTGCTGCTGTGGCTGATGTTGCTGTTGTTGCTGCTGTTGTTGCTGCTGTTGTTGCTGTTGTTGATGCAGAACCAACATGCTTGGATAGGCAGGCGGCTGCAAATGTTGCTGACGTTGTTGCTGCTGTTGTTGCTGCTGCTGTTGTTGTTGCTGCTGCTGCTGTTGTTGTTGCGGTAAGAGCAAATGTTGCTGTTGCTGCTGTGACATGAGCAAGTGCTTGTTGATAACGCTAAAGTTGGCTATTTCCACATCGAGCATCAGCGACTTTTGTATATCGCTAATGGCCGAAGCCTCTGAGGGAGCCGTGGGCACAATAGGCCTATCATCCATATCGTCCATAGCATCCATAACGCTGTCCAGCAGCTTGGACAGCTCCGGATCGGGTATTGAGGTAGTTGCTGTGGTCGCCAGTTGCTGCTGCAGTTGCTGTTGCTGCTGCTGCTGTTGCTGCTGCTGCTGCTGTTGTTGGTATGCCAGCTGCTGCTGCTGCTGCTGGCTGAGGTAGACATCGTTTTGCTGTGTTGTTGACTGTTGCTGCTGATGTTGTAGGTGGTGCTGCTGTTGCTGTTGCTGCTGTTGCTGTTGCTGCTGCTGTTGTTGTTGCTGTTGTTGCTGTTGAAGTTGCTGTTGTTGCTGCTGCTGCTGTTGCTGCTGCAGCTGCTGCTGCTTGCGCACACGACTATTGGCTGCTGCCGCTTTAGGTCCCGTGCTGCCAGCGCTAATCAGATTGCCGGGGGCAGCGAGCGAGCTGCTCACATTGTTCACCGTGGAGCTGGTGATATCCGGCAACGTTTTCACCTGCAGCGGCTGCTCCGGATTGGGTGCCTTGGGCAACTTTGGCGGATTCTGCAGCAGCTTCGCAAGCATTTTGTTTTGGCTGCACAGCTTGCTGGGCTTGTCCTCGGACCGCTTGGCCGAGATGTCGTCGTCGGGCTCGTTGAGCGAACGCTTGCGGCTCATGGCCGGATCACTTTGGATTTTGAGCATGCGCTTGAGATCCTCGTTGCTCATGGTGCTGCCACCGCCGGCACCGCTGCCGCCGAGCATGCCATGCCCGCTGCCATGGCTGCCGCCATCATCCTTCTGCAGTTGGCGCATCAGTTCGCTTTGGCGCGCATTGTTGAGCCCACCGGAACCACCCGTTCCGCTGCTGCCATCATCCTCTTCGCTCTTCTCGTTCAACAGCTGCAACAAAGACAACAATTAGTCATGTGATAAGTTCAAGAATTCGCCTTATTTTCACTCACCTTGAGCAGCATGGGATTCTGGGAGTTGCCCGCCTTCTGCAGCAACGTTGCATTCGGGCCCACACGGCCCAGCGAGCCAAACATGCCCAGCTGACTCGCCTGGCCGCCCATTTTGTAGCTGCCCGCTGGTCCGCCAACTGAGCCCACATTCGGCTTCTCATCCTCGACGCACTCTTGCTTAAAGTACTGCAAGATGAACAAGAGAGAAAATAATTATTATTGGTATATTTTAAGCAAGCATTAAATGAGCTGGTTTAATGAACTAGTTCAATGAACTGCTGCTGATTTATATAGACAAACAGACAGACGGACAGACGGACAAACGAACAGACGGACAGTCGGACATGGGTAGATCGACTCAGTTTGTCGTCCTGTTCAAGAATATATACTTTTTTTTCAATGGGTTCAGGGTATAAAAACTCAATTTAAATTCCTTCAACTTTGAACCCATTATTTTTAATAATATTCCCTAGATCTGCTGATAGATTGTGTTAGAAGTGAACTAAAACTTATCAGCTCTTCTTTATTTTGAAATAGATTTCAAAACTGTTTCTTCTAAGATTTCCTCAAGATCTGAAGACAATTTGAGTCCTTACTCTTATTACTTATTGTTTTAGTTACTTGATTAATTCAATTTCTTTCAGTGTTCCCTCACTCTTCATATTCTCATATTGATAGCCAACAGCTGTTTCATTAAAAATGCACTAACCAATAACAAAAATAAAAAGTGTGTGTGCAACACGCCTCAGCAATGATCGAATGTCAATTATATTATTGAAAATTCAATAAATAACTGATGAAGGCTCACCTTTTCCTCATCGCCAAGGCCAGCGCCGCCGCCCAGGCCACTGGCCATGCTCTGTGATTTGGTTAGCAGATGACGCAGTCGCTCCGATGATTCCTGCAGCGGAAGCGTTTGTTGCTGTTGTTGTTGTTGTTGTTGCTGCTGCTGTTGGCTGAGCAACAGGCCGCCAACGCCATTGGGCAGACCGCCGCCTATCAGCGCATTGTTGTTGTTGTTGCTGCTGTTGCTGGCATTGCTGTTGTTGTTGTTGCCCTGCTGCTGCTGCTGCTGCTGCAGTTGCTCTTTGTCCGGCTTGCTGTCCGCCGGATCGTAGGAGTGAAAATTGAAACCGTAACTGCCGCCGGCTCCAGCGCTGGCATTCGACTGCGGCGAGGGCAAACTGGCTGCCGAATGTGATGACAGTTGATAGGGCGTGGCTGGCGAAGCACATACAGCCGGACTGAAGCCATGCCCCGACGGCGGACGCGGCGTACTCACGGGCGTCGCCACGGATGCCCGCGAATTGGGACGCGAATCGGACCAGCCGCCCACCCCACCGCTGGGATCCATGTCGAACGAGGAATGTGCAATATCAAACTCAAACGCATCGCTGCCATAAAACGAATGCTCGCCGGGCGCCGGCGATGCGGTGAAGGCATTCACCAACGTTGCCGCCGACGAGTTGGCCGCGGAAGAGCCACTGGCAGTGCTCAGACGCTGCTGTATGCCGCTGCCATTGATAATCGCGGAGCTCATAAGCGGTCCACCCACATTAGTGGTTTGTGTGCTGCTGCCGCCGCCATTGTTGCTGTTGTTGTTGTTGTTGTGCTGTCCACCGCCAACAAGGCCACCCAACAGATTTGTAGGCAACAGCGTAGACGCCGCTGAGGATGTGGAGGAGCTATGCCCCAGCGCTTCCATCGAGAGCGTGTTTACCAGCGAGCTGGCCAGCGAGGCGCCCGGCGACATGGCGCACATTTGACTCAAGCCTAAGCCACCGGTCACAACACCACTGCCAATTCCACCACTAACACCACCACCAGCGCCGCCCGCGCCCGTATTGCTGCTATTCATGTCGTTCTCCGAATTCAGCAGCGTCTGCACGGACATTATGAAGTCACTCTCGCCCGGCGTCTGGTTGAGAAACAGTCTCGAATTGGCCTTCACATGGACATAGACATCGGGCGCACCGAGTCGCAAGCGAAATGGACGTGAAATAACATTCGATATGGAGCCAGCGCTGGTGGGGCCACCGCCCGAGCTGCCCGGCGAATGCACCGCCGTCGAGTCTTGTATATCGCGCAGATGCGACTTGAGCGTCGATAGATCATGCGGATGACATAGATCCTGCCAGAGGCGACCCACCCACGACTGCAGATGCTGTTTGAATGGCTCACGCAGCGCTGTCGCATCCAGGCTGAGTATTATCCCATGCCCGTCCAGCTTGAATGTCATCTGCTCGATGGGCTGCTGATGCACATGTTGCTGCATATTGATCTCCAGCGGCGACTCATCCTCCGGCCTGGTGATCAGGCACAGCACTGAGCTGCTCGCATCGGCGTCATCTGGAAGTGAAAACAAGTTTAGTTCAATTCGAGAACCACAAGCTATGCAACGAACCATAACATATTTTTATTATCTCTTTTAAGTATTGTTTTAACTAAAATGCTTTTGAAGATAATTTTTATTCGGATTCCTTATGCCCAGAATATCTGACAATGTTAATATACTAAGTACTAGATTTGTTATACTCATTCACGAAAGTGAAGTGAGTATATTGTTTTTGTGTAATGTCCGTCTTGCTGTTCGTCCGTCTGTCCGTCCGTCAGTATCAAACCATTTCGCAAACCATTTCTTCGCTATTAAAGCTAGAGACTTGAAATTTGGAGCATATACTCGTGTATATCCTCGAATTATAAAGTCACAAAATTTTTCAGATACGCCCACTAGGGACGTGGCAAATCGGAAAATGCATTTTCCGGTATGTCAGAAGCCCTATTAGTTGAAGTGCTAGAGAGTTGTAATTTGGAACGTATACTCGCGTTGACCACCCAAGATCAAAAAGATATGACGGTTATATGTACGCCCATTGAAGGCGTGGCAAATCGAGTTAAACTGTATCTTCTACAGTTTTAGAGCTAGAATGCCCAAATTTTGCATGTGAGTTACTGTTAAGATCCTATAAAGCTCGATAGAAAAATTGGGCCCGTATATGTTTTTTTATTTTATATATTCAAATTGTTTTCAAAATATTATTTTTATCACAAAATAATGCACTACTATTTTTATGAACATACCTGTATAAAGATTCTCTCATTTCTTTATGCTTTTCTATACTTTAAATATATTTCAAAGTAGTCAAAATGATATGGTAGATTTAGATCTAGATTTTTCACAATTTCCCTTTATTTTTTTATTTTTTTCTAAATTCCCGCAACTTCAAAATCATTTGGCATTAAAACAAAACCTAAACATAGACTTGCCATAGCTCTTGGACTCACCCTTCACTGGCGCCGCTATCAATACGACCTCTTCATACTTGTCCTGGTGTCCGGACTGCCTGAGCGGCTTCTGGTCCATGGCATCGCAGTTGGAAGAGGTCTGTGTGGCTGGTCGTGTGTCTTTGACTAGCATGCGCACCTTGGTGGAAATGCTGCGTTTGGACTTGGATGCTCCACCAACGTTGGCTCCGGGGCCCGCTGCAGCGCCGTTGCCAGCACTGGAACTGGAATTGGAGCCAGCCGATTGCTGTGACGCATTGCCATTGTTCAGCTCATCGAGATCACCCCAGCCGCCAATTGAGCCGCCACTGGCTCCAGTTCCTCCAACTCCTCCACCGCCGCCTCCTCCGCTGCCACTGCTGCTGCTGTACATGTTGTTTATGATCGGCTCCAGTTTGGCGTGATCCCCCGCATAGAGGTATCTGTAGAGCGGCTGGTGGAAGAGCTCCTGCTTCTCATAGCCGATCAGTTCGCGTATGTTCTGCGTGCAGGACTCAATGATGCCGTTAGCGTTCACCTGCAGCAGTACCCAGCCGACAGAGCTAATGTAATGTTCGAGTGCTTCGAAGTAAGCGGATATTTCAGGCACTTGACCGTTCAGCAGCGATGGCTCTGGCAATGGTGGCTCTGTTGATGAGACTTCGCCCTGTTGCACAGGGTGTATCGAGCAGTTATCGGTGGCGCAGCGTGCGCAGCGCGTTGAGGTTGCTTGTGGTTTGTGGCTATTGTTGTTGTTGTTGTTATTATTATTATTATTATTATTGTTGTTATTATTATTGTTATTGTTGTTGTTGGTCGTTGTTGTGGAGTTGTTGTTGTTGTTATTATTATTGGTAGATGTTGAGGATATATCACGGCTTTGGCCTTTGTCACAAATATCACGATACTGAAAATGATGATAAGAGAAAACAATTTGAATTAAACCTGTTTTTAAATGGTTTGAGTTCAAAATTAATTAATTAAATGTCAATCATAAGTTATGAAATTATATTCCCGAACAAATATTTCAAGTTATGTTAAAGTATTTAAATATTCTATATATATTTATAATTTTTTTAATTTTTGTATATAGAAATTTTTTTATTTGAAAAATATTTTATAGTTTTATTTTTATTTTTTATATATATCAATAAAAAATATTGATTTATTAATTTCAAATTTTTCTTTAATTCACATTCACTCAGCGCATTTGCAACTCTATTTGCAAAATAAATGCGGAAGTATTTTCGACAAAGCTCATTTTATGTATTACAGCAAAAACGAAAACAAAAACAAAAAACATCACAACGGAACAATAACAAAATTTGAGCTACACTCAAAATAATTATTATGGCCCGCTGCGCGATCAACAGCAGTTCCAACACTTGCTGTTGTTTTTGTTTTCGCAAAGCTTTAGGGCGAGTAGTAGTAGAAAAAGAGAGAGAGAGCAAAAGCTCGCATCGGTCATCGTGCGTCGGCGTTGCGCTCACACAGTGTGTTTACACAATGAAGTGCAATAAACCGCATTTCATCTCATTTCTTTACTGTGCAAATGTGTGCGTGTGTTTGTGTGTGTGTTATATTTTTACTCCGCCACGCAAATTTTTGCGCGCGCGTTTGAGCTTTGAGTCATTGACACAGGCGAAACACACACACACACGCATATACACACACACATGCACATGCACGCACAGCATAATCACAACAAAGCGCAACAAGAGAACTCCCCATGAAAGCGCCATAATTTTGTTGTTGTTTGATTTGAATAGTCTTAAGACGCAGTTCGAACGCAACAAAAATTTCACAATTTTCACAACACACTCAAGGTCAATCAACTTGAGCGACGCATGTCAATGGCTCTATCACTCACTCACTCACTTTTATTTTATTGCATTTATGTATATGTATGTACATAAAATACTTGTAGTTTCGATGTAGTGTAGAAATTACTCACGAAGAACGCAAGACGCTGGCCAGAAATGAAAAGCAATTAAAAATCACAGAAACGTTGCGCACACTCAGCACTGTCACAAAGTTGCCGAAATACTAAACACACATTTTTTGATGCAATTGTATTATTGTATTAAAAAAAATAAAATAAAAAAAAAGAAGAAGAAGCAGAAGCAGAAACCCGAAAACACGGCGAAAAATATATACGAATACAACAACAAAGAAGGCAAAAAGCTGACGAAGCGCTGCTCTCTATCTGACGCTCTCACGCTCTCACGCTGTGCCTGTGCTGCTGCTGCTGTTGCTCTCGCTCTCCAGACATTTGTTTACCGGCTCACGTGTGATACGTACGAATGCGTAAATGTGTTTGTGTGACAGCGTCTGTGTGTGTGTGTGTGTGTGTTTTGTTATCACCCATTGCCTTTGCACCTTGTGTGAGAGGGCGGCGAAGAAGCTGGCGCTGGCACTGCCACTGCCACTGTTGTTGCTATTTTAGCTGCTGTTGCTGTTGCACACAAATAAATAATAACAAACAACAACAAAAAAATATGAAATTGCGAAGTGCGACGTCATCGCCGAAAAGCAAACGCAGTTCGTTGATCTGGCAGTGCAGGCACGCAAAGCGCAGAGCGAGCTTTTACTTCTTTTTGTTTGGAAGGAAGCTTGCATCTGTGTGTCAGTGAGTACAATTGTGTATGCGTGTGTGTGTGTGCGCCAGCCAACCAGGAAAAGTTGCTTAAGCAACGGGCACACAACAAATTCTTTTCTTTTTTTTTTTGGGGTGAAGGCACTCCGAAAATATCAGTCAAATGATAAAATAAGCAACAACAACAACAGCAACACAAACCGGGGCATGCAATGACGAATATGTCTAAAACGTGTCTGGACTTTTTGTTCTCTATATGCACGAGTGTGCGTGTGTATGTATGTATATATGTGTGTGTGAGTGTTTTTTTGCGGGCTTTGGCCTGTAGCTTCAATTGATCGCATCAGGTAATGTGCGAATTTTGAGAGAACTTACAAAAACAACAAAAAAAAAGCGCAGATGCAAAGCAAAGCAAACAACAACAACAACAGCAAAAAGCTGAAACAGATCCCTGCACAATACCAAACAAAAAAGGGGTAAATACCATCTGCTTAGGGAAAAACAATGCGAGCGGCTCGCTTTCATAATAAACCAGTGGATGAAGGAAGTGTCACAGCAATTAATGAACATCCAAACATTGCCCAAATGATAGACTGGCAAAAATAATTCTATAAATTTTACTAAATTTAAAACTTTTACTAATTTAGAGCTCACTTGTAAGTGATACCAGCATAAATTGTCTTCTATTACAATGTTTTCGAGTAAGTTCTAGTTGAAACGTAGCTGACTCACTAGAGTTGCCAAAAAAAAAATGAAATTAAGTCCCACACTCTCACACTTAAACTCTCTCAGACACTCACTCACATTTACGCTCTCACTCACTCTCAACTAACAGCTGAGTGCAAATGTCTCACTGAGTGACAGCAGCTAGAATTCGATTGACTAAGCTCGGCGCAAGTAGCGCTGCCAGCTTTCCATGCGCTACTGAGTCGAACTTAAGCCGCTGTCAGCGCAATGGAATGGCGAAATGGGCGAACAAAACAGAAAAGCAACTGAGACTTGAGGTCGGCGTTTGAGTAACTAAGAATAGGGAAATAGAAAGAGTTGAAAGGAGAGTTGAAAAGTTTGCGCTGGCAATATGTGTGAAGGTTGAAGCTTAAAATTTCCATTTAAGTATTTCAGAGCAAGTGTTGAAAACTTAGAATTTCAATTGAAATATTTATGCTATAAGCGTCAAAATATGTAAGCTTGGCAAATATTATAATAAAATTAAAATTGAAATATTCAAACAAATTTTGTAAACTTCAAAATTAAATTGAAAAGAGAGTTTAAAATAAACTTTTAAAATATGTAATCTAGTTAGTAAATATTTATATAGTGCAATTCAAATTCAAATATTTAAGCAAATTTTGAAAACTTTAATATTCAATTGAAATATTTATGCAATAAGGGTTTAAAGAAAACCTCAAAATATTTATTCTTATTAAATATTTATATATTAAAATTCAAATTGAAAGAGTTAAGCAAATGCTGAAAAACTTTAAAATACAAATCAAATATTTATGCAATGAGAGTTTAAGGAAAAAATTTATTAATATGTAATCCAGTTAGTAAATATTTATATAATATAATTAAAATTCAAATGAAGCAAATTTTGAAAGCCTTATAATTGAATTGCAATGAGAGTTTAAAGAAACCTTTTAAAATATGTAATTTAGTTAATAAATACTTCTCTAATATTTTATAATAAATTTTAAATTTCAATTAAAATATTTAACCAAATTTAGCATATAAAAAGATTTGCATAAACTTAATATAATTTAAATTTAAATTTTTTTCAAAATATGTATGCCATAAGAGTTCTATTTAAGAGTTAAGATAAACAAATGTATTTTACTTAGTAAATATTTTAAAATAAATTTAAAATTTCAATGAAAATGTTTAAGCAAATTTTGAAAACTTTAAAATTCAATACAAATATTTTAAGTAAACTTTTTAAATGTGTGATCTAGTTAGTAAATATTTATTAATAAATCAAAAGTTTCAATTAAAACATTTAAGCAAATGTTGCAAATAAAAAAATATTTTTTAAATTAATATTTTTTAAATTAAACTTTTTTTAAGATTCCATTCCAAATATTAAAGCAATGGGAGTTTAAAGAAAACTTTTAAGATATATAATCTACGTTTTAAATATTTTATAATAAATTCAAAATTTCAATTAAAATATTTAAACAAATCTTGAAAATTAAAAAATATTTTCAAGATTAATATTATTTAAATTAAACTCAAATTAAAATTTCATTGGAAATATTAATGCCATAAGAGTTTAGTTAAAGGAGTGAAGACCTCAAAATATTTAATTTACTTAGTAAATATTTTATAACTAATATATTTATAATTAAATATTATATACAATTTTGTATTAAATATTTGTTTGACTAAAAGCTTTGCTGCTTATTTATGATAATTTTATATGCAATATCAAATATTTATTTGGCTGGCTCACTTAATAATTTGAAATTAGTTTAGCTCGCATAGCTTCCGCATCAACACAGCAATTTAATTGAATTTATTTATTATTAATTTGTCACTTTGTATATAGAATACCCCTAATGTTCAGCTAGAGCTCTATGCTAACCCTTATTAATTGCATTAACTTGTGTTTAGCTTACAAGCTGCACAGTTAAATCAAATTATTATGTATTATGTATATTGTTTTTACTTTGTTGTTGTTTTTTGTTGTTCTCTTTTGTTGTTGTTGTTGTTGTTGTAGTTACTTTTTGCGTTGAGTTTTGTTTTTGAAGTTCGGCAAAGCGTGGCGCTTATAATTTGCATAATAAAGTGCTTAGGCTACCTGAAACCAATAAAAGAAATACTCACACAAAAAAAAAGAACAGAGAGAGTGTGAGAGAGAGAGAGAGAGAGAAACAAAACACAAGCCTAAAATAACATGACGAGAATGAACCGCGTATCGCTGTCAATGGAAACATAAATAAATTTATGTAAATTGAATAAAAATATTAATTAAATTCCTCTTGCAGACCAACAAAATACAAAAAAAAAAGCGCAAAAAAAGAAAAATAAAATTACGTCAGTCGAAAAGTCTCTGCGGGTACCCGAGTTCCTCTCTCTTTCTATCTCTATCAGTCTCTCTCTCACTCTCTCTCTCTCTCTCTCTCTCTCTATCTATCTATCTATCTATCTCTATCTCTCTCTCTCTGTGGCTTTGTAGCTTGTTTCATGCGTATTATTATTTTAATCTTCTTTGCGGTTTGAAAATAATTGCTTTTTAATTGAAACGCGGGTGTCGCCAAAATAGCCAAAGACAAAAACAACAAAAACAACAGAAGCAACAACAACAACAACAACAGAAACTACATAGAAATTACATTGGGGATTTGTCTATCCTAATTGATCATTAGTTATGCCGGTCAGAGGCCCTGGGTTCACGCCGCTTGCTCCGACAACTTGTTTAACATTTTGCTTATTAGTTTTGTTTGATGAGTTTTTTTTTTTTGATTGATTGTCGATTTTGTTGTTGTTGCTGTTGTTGTTAGTTTTGCATAAGCTCTAAGAATTGAAGGTTTCTTTTTTTTTGTGTTTTCGACTTACCGTTCGAACCACTTGATTTAATATTGCCGCCTTATCCGGTTTCGTTGATGTCATATCTCCACGTTTATTGAGCTGCAGAAACTCGGAGAGCTGCTCAATGTAATTGTTTTCCATTTCCCGACGTCGCTTCTCATTGTTGCATTTGTTTATTTGTGATTGCGGCTATAAGAACAAGAAATTTAATAAGTTTTATTAAAGAATTTTATAATATTATTATTATATATCTATATATATTTTTTACATAGTTATTTTGGTTATTTTAATTTATATTAGATTTTGCTAGAAAGCATAAAGCTGCTAGAAAAGTACAGTCAACAAATGCTTATATATTTTTGCAAAATATCTTTAATACATATTTTTTTGCACCTGCATTTGTAACAAAGAGTTTTTTTTTTATAAACGATTAAAGCAATTGTTTTAGACAAAGAACAATAAAGGCGCGTATAACACATGTATAATTATACTTGGCTAAACTTTTTCTTTATACAACTGATAAATAAGCTGTGAAAGCTCAAAGAGATAATATTAATAAATAATTATCTTTCAGTTTTTGGACATTAAATATAAATATTAGATAAAGAGGTAGCTATATAAATAAATAAATAATTTCATTAAAATAAAAGCTTTTATGAACAAAAAGCTTTGATGCTTCTACCCAAATATACGCAGCTCAAAGTTTTATTTAAAAAAAAAAAAGCTTTAATGAACTTTAAAGGCATCTGGAAATTGCTGTAGTAATAAGAGAAGTAAAGAAAGTCAATGTAAATCTGATTTAGCTCAAGTAAAAGCTACAAAGCTAAAGCATTGTGCTTTTTATGTAATTTATATAAAAGCTTTTATAAGCTTTAAAGTCATTTCGCAATAGCTTAACAACTTTCTTCGACAATTTATTTTAAAGACTTTTAATTTGTAATATTATTCCCTTAAAACTTACAGCTTCACTTGATTTTGAAATCCAAAGATTTTAAACTAGTTTTATCGTAGCATTAAGCTTCACTTGAGCTAAAAAGCTTTTGCTAACAGCTAATATAATTCGTATATCATTTAATATTTTCAGTATTACTTACCAAATTAATTTTGGTATCCGTCTTGCGACGTATCTTGCGACCCGGCGTCGCTGAGTTGGCTGGAATCGGCGATGCCACCGCGTTCATAATGGCGGCCGATCGCTGCAACGCAGCTGCAATGTGCGCCGTTGCGGCGGCAGCTGCCGCTGCTTTGCTATGATGCGAATGATGGGAGTTGAGGTGCTGCTGCTGCTGCTGTTGCTGCTGCTGGTGGTGGTGCTGATGATGCTGTTGATGCTGCTGCTGCTGGTAGAGCAGTTGTTGCTGCTGTTGCTGCAGGGTGAGCAGATTGTTGGCAGGCGAGGATGAAGGTGCTGTGGGTGAGGTCGTGGCGCCTGCAACACCAGCGCCTCCGCCTCCCGCTGCCGTTGCGCGCTGCAGTGGCGTGCTGGGCGCCAATCCGTGCTGCAGCTGCGCCACCGGTGCCGGGACGGGGCCTGGGCCAGTTACCACGCTACCGCCAGTGGCTGCGATTGTAACGGCTGCGGTCGCAGCGGCCGGTGATGAGCGCGGCAGATTGCAAACTGAGTTGTTGTTGCTGTAGCTATTGCTGCTGCTACTGTTGCTGTTGCTGCTGTTGTTGCTGTTGTTGCTGATGTTGTTGATGTTGCTGTTGTGCTTGTTGTTGCTTGTGAGAGCTGCTGCGTTTGTTCCTTTTGTTGTTGCTGTACCTGAGGCCCAATGATCTGGTAAGTCACCTGGGCTAAGCCTGCAAAAGAATAGACACAAAAAAAAAATTATATTATATTCGATTAGTGGAAATTTGTATTCGTTTTTTTTTTTTCATTTCATTTGATTTAATTTTGGCAAAGTTGCGACCTTGGCCTTAATTCTTGACTTTGGCCCCACACACGCTTTAAGCAGCATGCAAATGCCTTGCAAATAGGCCTCAATTTCGAGCTAATGTGCTGATTCGATTACAACGCTATATTAGCGAAGACATTTGCATTTTGTGAATTGCATAGAGAGGCGGACATTTTGATTTGCACCCAAAGCTAAGCAACGCAAAAGTTAACTCTCTTGGGGTATATCAATTTGGGTTTATATATTGATAGAGTTATTGGTAATTCAAGTTCTCAACTCATAATTGTGAAACCATTTGAAGTAGGTTAAAGAGCTGAATCTCATAAATATGCTCATATTATATTATATATATTATATATTATATATTATATTGGTTTATGTCTCAGTTAAGTTTATTATATTATATTTTATATTATTTATATATATATTATATTATTATATTTACATATATTATTTTATAGAGCACATCAATTGATAAATGTTTATTTATATATTATAAAATTTTGTGAATTGCATAGAGAGGTCATAGGTTGGTTTATATATAAGTATTTAGTTTAGCTTATACATAAGCCAATCTGTGTACCTTTTTCTGATTATTAACTAATTTTGTGAATCACGTAGAGAAGCTTAAGTTTTCTTTTGTGTCTGGGTAAGCATGACAAAACACACGCAATGTGTTTTATATGCCTTAACAATTTATAAATATATATCTAAATTTTTTAAGCCTTTGCGAATCGCATAGAGAGGCTCACTCTTTGTTTTTTGTCTAAATAAACTTATGTATTATAATATTATACAAGACATTTCATAGCACATATCCATTTATATTTATATATCTATATATGAATCCATTCTTGCGAATCGCATAGAGAGGCTTACATTTTGGTCTATTTATAGACTAAGCTAAATATATATCAGAATTCTTCTATAACTGTCTACTACATCGATTATAAGTTTCTATTTTTAAAACATTTAGGCATTATTATTATCATGAAATAATTTCCCACATTTTTGTTTTTGAGCAGGTAAAACACAGTTGTTGCCCGCCCGCTGACTTGGGCAAATTATATGGCGTGGAAATCTTTTGCAGCACCCGCTGGGGCCGTCACCCACACGCTGTCATGCCCACCGCAACGTGATTCAAATTAATGTTGTCAGTTTTGCTGCTTCAGTCCGGAACCGCAGCTTGGCCCAAATATCTCAAACAGATCCACCCAGGGCCCCAACTCTTGGTCCTGTCGTTGTCTGTGGCATTCAAGTGGATATCAGCGTCATAAACATTTGTCATATTAATGTTGTTGTTGTTGTTGTTGTTGTTCGTCTTCTTCTTCCTCATCGTTGTCTTGTTGCCGTTGGCGTTGTCATGGCTGCTTTTTGTCTTTAAAATTCTTTGCTTTTTATACATTTTGTTTTTGTTTTGTTTTTGTTTTTGTTTTTTATTTATTTTTCGCATGTATTTGGTTACGTGATTAATTGTTTACTTTGTGTGCCCAAAGTGTGGCATATTATTTGCTTTTTATTTACGTAAAGACCACTTGCAAAAAACAAAAATTCTTGTTTGCATTTTTCATTATAATTTGGAAGTCTTTTGCTACGGAAAATTTTAATTGGTGCCTCGCATCTCAAACAGTTGCAAAAATATATATTTTCTGAATGGAAATATAAGTATTAATATATTTTCTTATATTCATTTAGAAAATATTAAAAAAATTTTAAATTAAAGATATGCTTAATACAATTTTTATAAATATATATTTGTTTTTAGCTTTTTATAATTTTGTGATATTTTAGCGTCAAGAAAATGAAGTCAATTGGTTAAGCAAATTCTTGAAAAATCTTGTTTACAAAGAAAGGCTATAATAAAAAAAAATTGAATTATTCCAAATAATATAATATTTTTTTAGGTATTCAGCAATAAGATTTTATAGTACAGTCGAGTCCCGATAATTCGAAATGGCAAGGGGATCAGTTTTTTTTCGATTTACACAGAAATTCAAATTATCGAGACGCGACTGTAACGAATTGTTTTCAAGGGGATAGAATTTTTTTTTGATTTATCGCGATTTTTGATTTAGCGGGGTACAAATTATCGAGACTCGACTGTATATTGTAAATTTTTTAATATAGTTTTTAGATTGTTATATATATTATAAAAAAAAACAAGAATTGCTTAGTGAACACAATTAATTAATTAAACAGTGCTTTTCATTGATAGATTATAAATAATGAAATTATTGCAGCATATTAAAATAGAATTTGTATGTGTTTTTATCTTATCTTATAACTATAAAAAAAAATATAAACATATATTTTATATGCAATATTTCAATCTGATTAATTAAATTATTTCCACAAAATCATTTTTTTAAATAACAATTTTTTAGAATTGGAGAAACATTTATCCAAAACACAAAATTAACATGGGATATTTTAATATTCCTTGCTAATATCTTTATTTATCATCTCGTTTAATTTTAATCGCTTTTATTAAGCAAAGCTTTTATTGTTTTTTCTATTATATTTTAAATGTATATAAAAAATATTTAGTTATTATAATTTTTTATATAATATTTTATATTTTAAATATATATAACAAATATTTAAAAAATTAGATTAGATATATACTATTTTATAATTTAAATATTTATATAAAATAATTAATAAATTATATTTTATATAATCTTTTTTAAAATTTTCAATATATATATAAAATATTTAATAAATTATATTTTATATAATCATTTATAAAAATTTAAATATATATATAAAATATTTAATGAATTGTATTTTAATATATATGTATGTATTAAAAATTTAATATATTATATTTTATATAATTTCAAATAATATTTTTATATCACTTTTATATTATAATAATTAAATTGACTAATACATAAGTTCGCAAGCCTTGTCTATGTTGTCTATAAGATATCTATCAGTTAATACTCCGCGAACTTTTTGTCCACCCAAACATTTAATTGAATTAACAAACTTTACGCGCATATATAAATTTCCCAATATAACTACAGGTGTCTCAGTTTGTGTCTTTCTCAATTCGCTTTGTCATTGTAGATGTCAAATGTTTTGTGAAACGAAAGTTAAATTGAGGTTAAGTAAATATGAAATGAGAAATCGAGCGAATTTCTGAGCGATTTTTCTTCTTCGACTCGGCCAGTGGCTAAGGCTATAAATATAACAGGCCCTCAACAGCCTACGGATTGATAAGTTGTGAAATTGGCGCTATGAGCAATGCGATTGCTGCACATAAGACATAAATATATAGCTATATATAGGTATATATATATATATATATATATATATTTATGGCCTGACAGAGTGCAAACAATGATAAGCACTACAACAACAAGAGTCAACTGAAACTGCATCAATTGTAATTTAATTAATTAACGCTGCGTTTTATATGCGCTAGCTTCTTTAATTAAGCGCGTCAATCATACGCTCCGTGCGCCATGCCCAAATAGAATACCCCATCTTCATTATGATTATCACCTTCATCATCATCTGCTAGCTGGCACATTAATGTGTCACCCTGTCAGGCAGAGCCACAACAACAACAACAACAACAAATAAAATAAAATAAGTCAGCCACAGAAAGAATCTGCACAATTATTGCGCCTGTCAAGGGAAACCATTTGGGCTGGTCGGGCCAAGCGGGCGGGCGGCCGCTGGGCGGCGAGGCGCAGCAGCGCTGCTTGTACGTCACTCATTTTCGCGCTCATTGCATAGGGCGGCCATTCACAATTTGTTTTTTTCTTCTTCTTCTTTGCTTTTAGTTTTTTCTCTCCTTTTTTTTTTTTTTTTTGGCCAGCTGCCTGTCACCTCCACCTTTGGACGCAGTTCCGCCTGCTCCCTGGACAGCGCTCGAGCCAACTTTTTTTCTCTTATTTCTTAAATTCTGTGCATACTTCGTGATGTTAATGCAAGTTGGGTAAACTAAGTTATTAAATAGTTATAGTATAGGAATACTATAGATATTACTATAGTATAGATAATATATAGAATTTGGATTGTAAAAAGATAGACTACAAATATTTATTTTAGTAAATCTTTTTTTTATTTCTTTATTTATTTTATCTATATTTTTTTTTCATATTTCATCTGCATTATTTTTTTTTAATATTTATTTAATCTAAATCAAATCTTAATTCTGCAATAAAACCTTTAAATTCAATCCAAATTTTCATCAAGCTTTCTTTCCACATAAGCTTCTAACTAGCCATTCAAATAACATTTTACAGGGTATATCTGTTTGCATCATATTCAATTATCAAATTTTAAGCCATTGCAGCAATTCTGCTCGGCTTTATGCTGATTACATCGCTAACTCGTGGCGTTCAGTGTCTGTAGTTATTTTTGCTTGCATTCGCAGTCGCAATCTCTTTGGGGCTACGGCAGAGGCCTTTATTATGCATATAATGTAATTAAAAAAAAAAAAAGAAAAAGAAGTCAAAAACTCGGTCGCTGGACACTAGCCACCAACCACCAGTCACTAGCCACTAGTTGCCGGGTGGTCCCAGGTAAGCTATAGATACATACATACATATATATATATATATATTTGTATATTAAAAATAAAGGGGAGCACTGTAGATTTCTTAACGCTTCGCTGCATTGGAGTTGACTTTCAAGAGTGCAATTAGAGATCAAGTTGAAGTGAGTGCTGGAGCACTTGGCAGTCTCTTGCCAACTGCGAATGCCCCCAATTGTGGGTGGAGAAATTGTAAGTGATATTTAAAGAAATGTCACATAGTTGTGACTTTATTAACTAAACTGAGCTGATAAAGTTTCAGTAAGAAGCCAAACAAAATTTGGTTTTGATTTCTTTGTGCTTTAACAAGAGACGCTGCAAAGCTTTCATATTAGAAAACTCTAAAAGACGCCAAGATTCAAATAGAAATTGTAGAATTTAATAAGTTTTTTACTTCAACTTTATCAATTATATATGCAATCATCAATATGAGTTACTTGAAAGCTTTTAGGAACTTTGAAAGCTTATATTTGTAAAGCTTTTATTAGTGTAAAGATTTTAGCATACATGCAATCAATTTTCGCTAGCTTTAAGGCTTTCGGGCTATGTGTACCCTAAACTTGTGTAAAGCACTAGCTGACTTAAGTAGTTAATGAGCTTACAAAGCTATAGTTAGGAAAATGTGATCATTCTAAAGCTTTAGTAAGCAATTTTGCTGCCCAGGCTAAATATACTCAAAACTTTCACTTAAAACGAGTTAACTTTAAATTTATATGGACATTAAAAGCTCTAGTTAGGTAAATGGCATTATTGTCAAGCTTTAAGCTCATAGGCAAACAATTTCACCCTCTTTAAGTCTTCCAGGCTATATACACTTAACACTTTTACCTAAAACAAGTTGACTAAACGATATATTAAACTTTTGAAGCTATATTTAAGAAACTGCGATCATTGTCAAGCTTTAAGTTTTAATCATTCGTTATATTAAAGCCTTGAAGCTAGCTTATGTATAGACGCTTATGCCCAAATGGTTTTATAAGTGTCTCGACTCAAAGATTTAATTAAATTTCAAAGCTCACATAAATCAAATTATGTCATTGTCCAGCTTTAAGCTTATGCACAAAAAACTTTCGCTGTGCTTAACTTTCTAAGCTAAACTTGAAAAGGCAAAATGTTAAAGTCCATGCCCAGAGCAGTTTTTATTTAAATTGTAAATGAATGCAAACAAATTTGCCTAAGACATCCAAATCCTACTCGAAACATTTTAAAAAGCAATCTTTTAGAGTAAATTTCTGTGAAGGTCATAGCAATGAATCATATTTAAAGAAGTGCTCAAATATGCTAGATTGTATTTAATAGCTGACAAAGAAGAGGCCAGCTCAAACACCTCAGCGAGCGTTTAAGACAAATTGATAATGATAAACGTAATGATTATGGCAATGCTGATAACAATAATGATAACGATGATGATGATGATGATGATGATGATGCGGGCAGAGCTCTGCAATCTGTAAACATTGCAGTCGACATAAAAATTACTCATACGCAGTGTGTGGAAACAAGAAAGCAATTTTTCTTTTCTCTCTCTCTCTCTCTCATTCTCTCAGTCGCAGAGGAAGCCGCTGTTGCTGTTGCTGTTGCTGTTGTTGTTGCTGTTGCTTCGGGGTAGAGCTTAAACATTTTGTATGTGTTTTTTTATGATTTAGGTTTGGTCTACGTGATGTTAAACTTGTAAGCAGTCGCCGCTGGGACCCAATTCGGTAGCTGCTGCTGCTGATGCTGCCAGCCCATAATCAAAAACCCCAAAAGACATTTTTACGACGCTACGTAAATTATGCTGGAATTGTTGAAATTTTTCGGCTGTGCCTCGTGAAGAATGAAAACCTGAATTGCGCACATGTGAGCTTTTGAGTTTGAATGCTCGTGTAAGGTGAGGCATGAATCACGCTTCTAATTGATTTCATTTAGTAATTGAATTGTAAATTGATGAACAAAAAACACACACCAAATTTTCAAGCTTAAAGCTCAATATAGAATAACTTTTTCGACCAAACTGCGATTGCAATTTCCGAGCATCCGATGAAGTGTGTAACAATGATCCAATTTGATGGCCTTTGCTGCTGATGGGTTTTCAGACAGCAAGCAATTTCCCCAGCGCAAACAAACATGTTGTCGATGCCGCTGCTGCCAGTCACAATTAATTGCAAACGAGTGAGAGTATCAGCAGCAGCAACAACAGGAATTGCAACAACTATATTTGAAACAATAGCCAGGCAGCCAGCTGGATGTGACAACTGCGTCGAACACCGATGCCGATGCCGACGATGACACGCGCAATGAAAATGTAATACAAAGTGGACAAAATGCAACAGAAACGACAACAGCAACATGACAAGCAACAGCAGCAACAACAACAACAACAACTATTGCCAGTACTAGCTGTAATGACCACACTGTCAACGTTGGCAATGTGTCTGACAACCAGCAGCAACAGCAACAGCAACAACAATGAGCTGAAGCCAACATAAACAGTGGCTACAACATGTCCACACTTTTGTTGTAATGCAATTTCAACTGTTGTTTGTTTAGCTGATACCCTGTAATACTTGTTTAACGGGGGTATACAACACATTCAAATGCAAGTAGAAACAAAGTAAGTTCTTATAGTCAATTCTGATTAACTGAACCTTATTATTATAAATAATTCTAATTTAAATATAACTTAGTGAAAAACAATTTTTTTTTTAAACTTGACGATTTTTCCTACAGAAGAAACTAAAATTGATTATATTTTAAAATAAATTAATTTTTTTTTAAATTACTATAATTTAATAATAAAAATACATTTTTTAAAATATTTAAATTTAATTAAAAATAGAATAGCTTTTATTTTTATTAATATTTTCTTTTTTTTAAATTTCATTTTATAAATTATAAAATATTTATTTTTTTTTAAGCTTTTTTACTTTTTCTGTATTTATTTCACACACTCTCTCTCTCTCTCTCTCTATATATATATATATATATATATATATATATATATATTTCAATATATTATATTTCAACAATTCAATTTCAATTTCTTTATTATGATTCACACTTTTTTTTATCGTTTCCTCAAACACATATCCTTGACATCAATATTTTTGCAAATATCAACAAATATTTAATGCTTTTTTTCTTTTTTGGAATTCCATGGAATTTCGTATGACTAGTTTTCAAAACTCTGACGCATATTGTAATGACAAAAGACGGCGTTGGGACTACAAAATACAAATACAATTTGTAGATACGTTTTATTGATAACTATTTTTATGTAAGGTATAGTAATTTGTATAGCGATTACTTTGGTGACTAATTCTGCGGGCTGAAGCTCTGAAACTAAGGGAAATGCTAAAAATATTGTAAATAAATAAAATATGTAAAAATTGCAAACAAAAAATTATAACTAATAATACATATTTTAAATAGTATAGCTTGACAACAATATATAAAAATACAATTAAATAATATACAAAAAAATTGTTTATAATAATAATTATAGAAAAGATTACAATAGTTTTATCAATTATAATAATAGTAGTATAATAAAGAGTTTAAATAATGATAAAGATTTATGTACTTCAATTACTTATACAAAATATTGATAATAATAATACAAAATATACATTTCTGGTGTACACTTAAGACTTTGATATGACTATATATACTATATATACACATATACTATATATAAATATATATTAATCATTTCTATAGCGTATTATATCATATCAAAACATACTCTTAACCTCCACGGCAAATCGTTTTGCAGTCTTTTTATGCACATAATTCAGTTGTTGTGCGGTTTTTTGAGTGTGTGTTTTAATTTTTTGCTGTCTGCCTCTTCAATCGACTGACTGACATTCACACACACACACGCACACTCATGTGGTTTGGCACTTGTCTGGCCCCTAACTAAAAAAGCTGTGCTAACTAAGCTGCCGCGCTCAGTTCGCTCATTCTCTCTCTATCTCTCTCTCTCTCTCGCTTGACAATGCACTGCCAGCCTCTGAGCAGCGAACGCGCCTACCTAGGCCGCTCCTGCCCCCAGCGTAGCCCCGCCTCGCCTTAAGCACCATGCGGCGCCCACAACTGCGTCTGGCTCAGCTCATTTGCTCAGCTGTTGTTGTAAGCCTGCATTTTAGCAACTAATTGTCTGTATATAAAACATATGCTTCAACGCTCAGTACTCGCTCTCTCCCTCTCTCTCTCTCTCTGCCGCTCTCGCTCAATCATTGCTACAAATAATAAAGTGGGTCATGGATGAAAGAAAAAGCGTTTTATAAAGTGGGTCATGAATTTTGTTTCACTCACGTTCAAGTGTATTTCGATTGCCGCCTTATTGTTGTTTTTATTGTTGTTGCTAATATATATATAAATCATATATATATATATATAAATATAATTATGAACAAAAAAAATATATATATATATATATATATATATATTTTGTTCATAATTATATTTTGCAAAACAGCATAAAGTATTTCTATTTGATGTGTCGCCGGATTCAGGTTTCTGACTGTTTATTTGTTTACTTTTTTGTTGGCAGTTTTTTGGCAATAGTTTTTTTTATCTTTTTATATTTTGTAGAAAGATTTGTCAAGCGTAAAATAAGTAATAAATATGAGCAAATAATATAAAAAAAATTTTAATTAAATGTTAAATAATTGACTTGATATATTATGACAAGTAGAACTAGAAAAAAATTTTTTTTCATTAATTCTTTTGTCAAATAAATAAGTAATTAATTTTCAAATATAAAACAGAAAATATTATTAAAATATAATATTTTATTTTATTTTTTATTTATATGCTATTATTGTGTTTAATAAAATTTAAAATTATATTTTTATTTAGTTTATGTTACTTTGTTAATTGTTGATTAAATTTCAACTTGTTATTTTCTGAACTCGACATAAAAATTTCGAATTTAACATGAATCAGTTTCAATTAATTGACATTGATATATGCTTCACATAATTTTGCACTTATTATGTGAGTTTTGTCTTTATTTATGGTTCCGATTCAACAGAGAGAAAGACAGAGAGAGAATACAAAAGATAGAGAAACAAATGAAAATGAGGCAAAGAGAGAGAGAGAGAGAGAGAGAGAGAGAGAGAGAGAGAGGGTGCAGAGCAAGTGCTTTTGCTTCGCTTTCACTAACTAATTGGCGAGGCATGCGTTGACAGTTTTCACTTTTCATTTATCGCAAAAAAAACAAATTAACAAATGGCGAATGCATGAACAAATGGCAGACAGAATGCTGACAGAACAGCTAAATAATGACTAAAAGGTTTGCAAATTTCAAAAGTTAACAATAAATAATATTGTTGAAATTAGTTCGTATTAAATTTGAATTTGTAATACAAAATGTTGATAACATTTCATTATTTGAATATTTGCTTAATAACAAGATCTTAACTATCCAGCTGCTTACTAAACACACAGCTTAAGTAATCATTAAGCGTTATATGTAAATTTTATAATATATAATATTACATCTTTAGTTTATTATCTCAATTTGGTAATTAAACACTTAATGAATTGAATCATATAACTTATAAATGATCTAATAGTTCCGAATGAGGCTTAGGCTTCTTAGCTTAAACAGCTAACAGATATAGAAAACTATTTCTAAGCTAAAGCTATAAGTTCAGCCTCTCTTAAAAGTTCCCATAGTTACCCCAACCCCATATCTACTTAATTTATAGGGTATGCACGCGATCTGTAATAACTAACAGCTAATTTAAATAAATGTAATAGACGAACAGGGTCGTTCTCTTTCCGGCATTTGAATGAGGCGCTCTACGTTGCTCGCTATATGCACTTCTCTAGAGCTCTAGAGCTCTCTCGCTGTAAATTTATATATATATTTATATATATTTTATGTGTATATATTGTGTGACATTGTATAACCGGCCCCAGAAATCCACCTGCTGACAAATTACACTTTACTAAGTTGTTGTTGTTGTTGTTGTTGTTGTCTAAGTAGTTGCAGTCGTCGTCATCGTCTATAGCTATATAGCGAAATAATGTCAGTGGGTCAGAGTCGATTTAGCATTTTGCGGCACTCTCTTGTCGTTGTTGTTGCTGTTGCTGTTGCTGTTGCTGTTGCTTTGGCTAAGGTTAGACCACTAACCATACAACACATAGATGCGTCAACTAGAACAAAGTTATTCCACACTGAAAAACTTGTGCGTGGTGGACCACTCAACTTCGTATTTGCTCGGCTCGGTCGGTTTAGGCTCAGCCAGTAAAAATATGGTCCGGCAAAATCAGTGCGCTGCGAGCGCTCAACCGAAATGGTCACATTCTCATATAAAGAACTACCATATGCTATTTTTTCCTTACTCTCTCTCTCTCTCTCTGCTCTCTCAAGTACATATACACGTATGGCGTACACACAACTAGCAGCGTACCCAAATTGAAATTCGTTCGTCGAGACGTTTCATTCTTTCCCTTCTGAGAGAAGAGTATACCAAATTGTTGAAAGGGTGTGCCATGCTCATGCAAAATGTTTACAATTTCATTATTATTTGTGTGAAGGGTATGAAAGCGTTGGTGCGCTTAGCGAATATGTTTTTGAGACCAGCATGCACACACATACACAGTCCCTTGCTTACATACATATATGAGTATTTGTGTGCGAAACTCTTGCTGCCTGTGGTTGCTTGATTTTGTGAACTGCACACACACATTTTTATATTAGTACATTTCCTTTGGCGTGTGGGGTATTTAGAATTATGTGAACGATTTTGGGTTTTGTTCGATCTTGTGGACTTCCAAATGCGCTTCACACATATGTGTGTACATATGTGCATACTTACACCTGCATATATGTATGTACAATATATAAGTATATAAATGTATCTACAGATATCGATATTAGACCATACTTTAATAAAATAGGTACATAAACATTTTCAAATCGAAAAATTATGGTAATGCATTTACTAAAAGGTTTATTTAATTCTTTTAAATATATCGGGTAGTGGACTATAAAAGATTTAGTTGCGTCTATGTATTCACAGGTGCCAGACTACATCAAGCTATACTTCATATTGCCAAAATGACTTGCAGGTCATAAATGCTCATTTCATTCACTCTACAATTCAAACCATACAAAATATACAAACTACTGACTGAATCGCGGACACTCGACAATTTCGATCATCGCATAACATACACACAAATATGCAAATGTGTGTGTGCAGTCCACAAAATCAAGCAACCACAGGCAGCAAGAGTTTCGCACACAAATACTCATATATGTATGTAAGCAAGGGACTGTGTATGTGTGTGCATGCTGGTCTCAAAAACATATTCGCTAAGCGCACCAACGCTTTCATACCCTTCACACAAATAATAATGAAATTGTAAACATTTTGCATGAGCATGGCACACCCTTTCAACAATTTGGTATACTCTTCTCTCAGAAGGGAAAGAATGAAACGTCTCGACGAACGAATTTCAATTTGGGTACGCTGCTAGTTGTGTGTACGCCATACGTGTATATGTACTTGAGAGAGCAGAGAGAGAGAGAGAGAGTAAGGAAAAAATAGCATATGGTAGTTCTTTATATGAGAATGTGACCATTTCGGTTGAGCGCTCGCAGCGCACTGATTTTGCCGGACCATATTTTTACTGGCTGAGCCTAAACCGACCGAGCCGAGCAAATACGAAGTTGAGTGGTCCACCACGCACAAGTTTTTCAGTGTGGAATAACTTTGTTCTAGTTGACGCATCTATGTGTTGTATGGTTAGTGGTTAGACTCAAGTGAGGAACAGCTGTTTTGTGTGTGCATAGAATACGGTCACACTGAATTCAACTGAATCGCTAGTTTCGTAACTGGGCTAAGGCTATGCGAGCGGGGAAGTTGATTTTTGTTTTTGTTTTTGTTTTCCAGCTTATCAACAAACTGGCAATTGTTGTTGCTAAGTGGTACGTGGGCGCGTATGGAGGCGTGGCTTGAAGAGAGCACTTAGAATATGTTTATATATATATATATATATATTTGATTATTATAAATATTTTTTTTTATAATAATTTTGGCTAACAAGAAAATTAATTAAGATTTACATTTTTTTTATTGCTCAACAATTTAAACAATTAAATTTAATTAAAAAAATACTTATTTTGTTCACAGTCTCTTGGCTGTGTTTCAATGAAAACGCACTGCAAAAATGTTATTTATGAGTAAATAAAATTTATAAGCTAACCTTCAGAATGTGTTTGTTGTTGTTGTTGAATTTGCTTCAGTTGTTGTTGTTGTTGTTGTTGCTGTGCATTTCGCATTTTGTTTACAAGCCATAAAGGTGACGATGACTGAGTTAAATGTGCAAATTTATTTTGTATTCTGCTTTTTTTTTATTTTTATTTATTTATTTATTATTTTTGATATTTCACAGATTATATTTTCCATGTGATTTAATTGCGTGCCCTTTGTTCCACATTTTCAATGGAAACTTTGATTGTCTTACTCACCTGCAAGGAGAAAGAGAGAAAGAAAAGGTTATGAATAAGATAAATGCAGTTGTATATTCAAGATGAAAGCGCTTGTGTACAGATGTTCATATTCAGGGTTTTTTTTTTGAATGCGATCTCATTTATTTTATGATCGCTTTTTAAATACACAACAAAACTGGCAGCTGACATGAAAATTAACATTTTTAATCATACAATATATACATATTTATAATAAAGAAATGTTGCACTTTACTTTATTTATTCATTTTTAAAAAATTTTCTTGCTCTTATTTTCCATTGTTCTTTTTATCCCCTTTAACTTGCAATTTTGAAAATCGCATAGAGAGGCGCGCCTTTTATTGTACTACATAATAAATCCATTTAAATTATTAGCTGAAGGCCTAGATGTCATAGCTGACTTCACAAAGCTCATGAATAATTTTTTATAGTTTTACATAAATAAATAAAAATACAGAAAATTGAAACACTTAAAAAGAACTATAATTTTTTTTAAATATACAATTTTCACTACAAAACTAGATTGTACAGCCGTAAGCTATTAAGCTTTAACTATTAAAAGTATTGCAAATCATGAATAAAGTTTGCTTAGAATAAGTAAAAGAGTTGCGATTGACTGCATTAATACTCGTCATGGTACAAAAACAATGCAACTTATTTCAAATCAATATTTCCCAATTTTACAATGCCTCCAATGGGGCTGTCTACACGATAATATATTCCTGCCTCAAATATGAGTGTTTCTGTTATAAGTGCTAAAAGACAAACAGCAAGGCGAACACTGCTCAAAGCCAATATACTTCTTTTACTTATAGATTGAGTATAAAAAGCGCCTTATGAAGTCTATGTTGCACTAGCCTATAAAGGCAATACAAAACTAATTCGGCATTAACAGCTTACGCTACGAGTAGTAAATTTTTAAAGAGCCTTCCACTTATTTGAATGTCATATTTAATCAAACCAGTTCCAATAGGAATTCTCAACAAAATTCATAAAGTTTATGCTATTGCTGAACCAGTTCCTAAAAGGAATGTTAACAAATTGTATTTGGATTATTTTTATTTTGAATTTTGCTATTTTTGTATCAGTTGCAAATAAACTAAAAGTATTTTTATATATTTTGTATATAGAAATATTTAAAAATAATTTAAGTACTCCCAGCGCTAAGCTACTTTATCCTTCAGCTATGCAGTGTTTTACATATGCCCATATTTATATTGCATTTCAAACTAAATCCTTGGCCATGTCTGCTATATCTCGTAGGCATTTATTCTACACTTTTTGTTGCTTCTCTGTGCCTATTTTCCATTTTGTTGGGTTAGGTTCAGTTCGGTTTGGTTTGGTTCGGTTCGGTTTAGGGTTTTCTGTGTTCTGTCTGTGATTTTTCTACCGGATTACAATTGTTTACACACACGACTGCACATTGTGACAGTTTTGCACAGTTTTTTTCTGTGTGCCGTTGCCACGGCGTTTGCAATTGTAGTTCCCCCACTTTACACTTGGCCCTAGCGCACATATCCTTTTAAGCCTCGCACACACACGTACATATACAGATGTAATTGTGCGTCTTCATGTGTGCGATACTGCTGCCTGCCTTCCTCTTTTTTTTTTTGTTAGCTCAAAGTATAAGTTTACATCAAGCGGTTTGCATGTGCGCCGCTACAAGTCTGCATGTGTGTGTGTGTGCTTGTGTGTGTGTGGCTGTATGGCTGCCACTTTGTCTAACATTTCACTTTATATCCCCACCAAATCCTCCCTAGCCGCCTTCTAACCAAACGCAATTGCCCAGCATTTTGTATGCTTTTCACTTTACATTTGCCAGTCACAATTTATACTTTTTTTTGCTCTCTCTTTCTCCCTCTCTCTCTCTCGCTGCTGTTGTATTTTTCCAGAGTTTTTCCAATTTTCCGCTCATGTGGCTTCCTGTTCGCCTGCTGTTTGTGTTAGCTTATTGACCGATATGCGGCCCGGGGTATTGCGGGAATTTCCCCCATTATCAGTTGCGCTTGTATAAACTATTTGATTTATCCGATTTTTTCACAATGGCGATTTTTGTACTCGTTTTTCGTTTAGTTTCTGACAGCTGTTTGACTTGAACGGCAGGTGCTTTAGACAATCTAACGGCTAAATCAATAAGCTAGTGATATATTGTACAAAAAAAATAAAATTAAAACATTTTTATAGTGTGTAAATCGAAATTGATTTGCCAGTGCTGGAAAATGGCACACATAAAGCGATTCGAAGAGTTTAAGCTACTGAGTTTATGGGCTAAAGCAAAAAGGGAATGTCGGGAGTGAACGACTAGAAAATACGCGGAAAATCACACACTTGATCTAGATTATATTAGGAATTCATTAGTCAATTCAAAGAAATTTGTAAGATATTAAAAGAATTCTCTAAGGTTAGATCTGACATTCTATTAGGCAGCATAGGCATTCCGCGTTCATCACATATCTCATCTCTTGAGACAATTCAAGAATCAACTCAATTTTCAGCTCTTTCATAGGAATTGATATGTTTTTCAGCTAGATCATGAGGCAACGACCGACACAAATGGTAGTCGCAAGGGACAATGCCTCTTACAGTTTCCTCACGACACTTGCAACATGTGGCCCACGACGCGTCGTTATCGTTCAGGTAAATCACTTTATCATATTTTTTGACATGTTGCATTCATTTGACTCTCTACTATCTACATTCTTATATAAATGTAATATATACTTAAAGGTTGCGTACCAGCCTTCACCTGACTATTACAAATTTACTTTTACTTATTACAAAAATTATTTACAAAAAATATTTACTTAATTACAAAAATTATAGCGTGTTCCCACGTTCTCAGTATTTATAGAGTATAAATAAAAATATTTATATTATAACTTTTCTTCGAATGTGCATCTTATACAGATACGAACTAGCACATTGATAAAGAAAGCATGAAATATAATATATATAATAAATATAAATATATATAATAAATATATTATGAAAACTTGCATATATAGAAATGATGTTATCAGTTGAGTAACAGCTTCTTGAATTCAACATCAACAGCTCTGCAAATTAAGCTCAGTTTTTAGTGTTGCCAAATGAAAACAACATTGAAATATTTTGTAAATGGGAACACATTTTCTTATGGTCAGTTTATCAGTCTAAGCCTGCAAACGCTACAGACGTTGGCAGAACTTAAATATGAAAGAATCTACTAAAAACAGAGAATGGCTCATATAGGTTCTGAGATTGACGCGTTCACACATACGGACGGACGGACGGACGGACGGACGGACGGACGGACGGACGGACAGACGGACAGACGTACATGGCTATATCGATTTAGCTCGTCTCCCTGATCACATTTTGGGTTCAGAGTATAAAAATCAAAAATCGAATTTTCTTTATATATTTGATCAATGAAGACGCAAAACCACGCAGATATACCACACAAATAAGACAACTCATCAATAGGACTTATGCCAATAACTAAATCTAATTTTAACTGAATTGAGCATCGCAGAACTTCAACTGAATTCCGAATACAAACAACACAATTTTGAGCTATATTTCAAATATTTTCTTACACTTTTAAAGGACAATTTTGATATAGAAAAATAATAAGTTCGTCGTGAGAAGTTAACGAAAGAACAAGGTAAGAAACAGCTTCATATTAAATATATAAATTTTTTCTTTTTTATACACCATAATTGTCTTCAGTCAAGCACTTGGCCTATGCAACAAAAATTCAAGAACTTAAAACTTAATCAATAATTAATAAAGATCTATAAAGATATTGCAATAATATTATGGAAATATCTTTATAGATATTTTGGAAACATAATATAAATTATGGAAACATCTTTATAGATCTTTATTAAATATTTATTGATTGTGTTTTAAGTTCTTGAATGTTGTTGACATATATTAATAAAAGAGAACACTTATCAAAGCTAGAGAAATTTGTTAAACAATAAACAGGCTAATAACTGCCAAAGATGAGAATGATGTATGGGACAGATGTTTGATGCCTTTAGATGGCATACAATTAATTCGGAAGGCTGACTTTGTTACATAGATATTATATACTACATAAATATATAGATTTATAAGATTAGGATTTTAAATGAATAAACCAGTTTAATACTTGAATTAAATAAATTCAGAGATGTTTTCCCTTAACTCTCTCTTACAGCTATTCTTTGACCAGTTTGACTGCTAGTTCCAAATGACATTGATAGCGCCCTTGGCGTTAAACAAAGTTAACTTGATTATAATCAAATTCAGCCAGCTTGAGCTATCTATAAGATATAAACGATATATAGTATTATACCTTTAATTAAATCATTAAGCAGCAACAAGTTCTTCGCTTTGACCTGAGCGAGCCTGCGACATGCTCAAAAGGGGCACAACTTGCCCCGGCTGTCCCAGCTTCCTCTTGCCACTCAGCTCTCATCATATCAGTTGTCCTCCCCCCATATAGTTGCTGTCGCTCTATCCAATTGCTGTTGCTGCTGCTGATGATGTTTTGTTTGTTTATTCCTCATGCAAATTTAATTAAATGGACTTTTTCTCCCATTGCTTGTTTTGTGTTTGTAAGCTGAGCCGCTACTGTGGCAGCAAACAGGGGCAAGCAACGTGCAGCGGGTGCGGGTGCGGGTGCCGGTGTGGGGGCGTTGGCAACTTAATTAAGTTGAGCCAGCGAACGCAGAATGCAAACTTAACGAAGGGTCAGTCGATGGCAAAAACTAAAAGGGTTGACCATCTGAACTTAAACAACATGACAGACAATACAATTTTAACTATAATTAATTGAATTATGATTGTTATAGTCGAGGTCTTATCTATGCTAGAGATCGTGTAAGCAACTTTTAACTAAATAATTGCAACCTGTTGATTGATTCAAGTCTTGAATCTTTAGAGAAACTCAGCTTTGGTTTAAATCTGAATTTGTTAAGTTTCATTGCTGATTGATGTTGATTGATGGACCCATACCCAAAGTGTATAACTAATTCTGTTAAATCTATTATTGAAAAACTTTATTGTTGATTATAACATTTTGGTTTTGTCCATCAATCAATCAAAAACAATCAATCTGTAAAAGCCTTAACAAGCCTCAATCTGTTAAGATTGATGTTTGATTGTTAATAATTGTTGCATAAAAATAACATTTAGATAATTAATGCCAGTAAATCTTGCCAGTTATCTAAGTAAGCTTTGAGCAACTACCATGGGTTACGCTTGCTTGTTGATTGATGATGATTGAGTGTTAAAATTTATAATTTAGATAACTGATATCGTTTCATGTTTTATAAAAATTTATATAAACCTATGTAAGCGCTAAACAGCATCTATAGGTTAACTTTTACTGTTGATTGATGATGATTGACTGGCCAAAAATAATTTACTTATGTCCGTTTGAGTCGTTGACTTATTATAATATTTATATATTATATCAATCAAGCTTTAAGCAGCCTACACAGGCTAACCTTGCTAGTTGATTGATAATGATTGATGGCTAAAGCTACAATTTAAATAATTAAGGTCACTTCATCTATAGATAATCATCTATATAGATAATGCATTTAGTTTAATAGTTTAAATAGCGTTTGTTTGTTAACTTTGACGTTTGATTGATGATGATTGACAGGTCACAACTTAGCTTATTTATGTCATTTGAAGTAAATATACTAGTATAACTACTTTTAGAACAAACTGTATAGTTTTGATTACATCAATCAAATTTGATTGATATTAAATAATCAATCAATATGCCAGAAAAAACACAATGTGCCTTGGTTATATTGCCTTGTATTTCAATATAACTTCTCTTTTAATAGTCATCACTTAAACTCTTTCAATTTAAGTTTCTGTATAGAATGGAACACCCTGTAAAATGTAGTTTAGTTCGCATTCATACCTGATTGACTATAAATATTTTACCAAACAATTTCCTGATGCATTTGATTTCGCTTTACCTAAGTTTCAGCTCGACTGGTGGAGCTAGGAGTTCACCTGTCTGCTAAAGTGGAACACCCTGTTTGGCGTGGAGCCTTTGGCTGGCTCGTCGACACGTCTGTCAATGGTAATTCGATATTATGCCGCTTTTAAATATTCTCTTTGCTCAGCTCTCCGCTATACGCTGTGTGGAGCTGCCAAATTAATTACAGAGCGCTGCACCAAACGGATGAACGGATTGACAGAGGGTACCGGCTGCACGGGTTAGCGGAGAGCCGTGCCGGGGGTTTCGAGTACAAATAAACCAACAAACACGATGGCTGAGATTTTGCAGCACAAAAGCTAAAGCCCAGAGCCGAGCCAACGTAGGTTTGCAGAGGCACAGGCAAAGAAACAGGCAGCGGCAGAAGCAGAGGCGGCAACAACCAACGCCCTGTTGCCGGGTCCAAGCAAAAAAAAAGGGCGAAGGCTGTAAGCGGGTAGCAGGCGAGAAGGAGGTGTTTGCGGGAGCAGGAGACGAGGCAACGAGACGGAAAGCAGCTTTAAAACGGGCTCCGGCATTTTCAAACTTGATTTGGCAAAACAGCGGCAAGTTCTCAATGTGTTCTACAACACACACATACGTATCTATGTGTGTTTGTATATTGTTGTGGGTTTGTAGGTCTCTACGAGTATTACGGTGCTCTGTGAAGATTATCGTGGTTGTTGTTGTTGCTGTTAGCTGTTGTCGGCATTCAGCTGCAGCCGCCCTTTGTCTCAGTTAGCTTTTGTCTACGGCGCACTCTTAAAGCCTGTCGATCACCAGGCGATGACAATGAAAGGAATTGTTGAGAAAAACAAAAAACAACAACATAAGAAGAAGGCGAAGCGAATGATTAATGGTTGAACTAAGCTGCGAAAATGTTTAGCTAAGGTAGTAAATATATAAACTAGACTATCATTACATAATTTATGAAGTTTTAACTTCATTAGCTATTAAAGAGAGACAGAGATTTTATGATAAGCTCAATTTGAGTCTATGAAAATCGCATAGAACGGCAAGATATCATCAAAAATGGTATAAGAGTGTGGCTAATGCTAGCAAATCTGTGAATGCTAATGAAAATTATCCTATAATCTCTTTAAACATTAATTGATAACATTAAAATGGGAATAGTTATCGATAAATTGAAACGAACTTGATCTGTGTTTGCTATATAGGGAGCTATAAAAGTAAATTCTAGCTCTTAGAGGTTCTGAAATCAATGCTTTCATACATACGGACAGACGGACGGAGGGACGGACGGACAGACAGCGATACAAACAAACAGGGTCAGGGTTAGATCTACTCAGCTCGTCGTCCGCATCGAAAATATATATATTTTATTTTATAATAATTATATAATAATTATTATATATATAAAATTATTATTATAATTATATAATTATTATTATAAATATATAATTATAATTATATATTATTATATAATTATTATATAATTATATATTTTACTATCAATATAATATATATTTTTATGAAGTCTTTTTTTACTATCAATATAATACATATTTTTATAAAGCCTTCCACGCCTTCTTCTGCCTGTTACATACACTGTAACTAAACCCACTATAACCTGATTTACCACATTCAATAGGTTGAGGATATAATTATCCTGTACACTCATTAAAATGCCACGAAAAAACTTCAACTGAATATTTGCATAAATCACTTTTAATAATTATTTCCATGTATTTGCCGGCTGAGCGAGTGCTTTCATATTGAAAAAAAGAAGCTCATAAAAATTAAATCAGATCCACAATTTGAGCGCATTACTCTAAATAGCTGTGTAATTTGCTCGAACGCTGTTAATCGCATTTGCGCTCGAAAATTTACGAGTGAGCACCCACGCATCTCCCGCTCTAACTCCCACTTCCTCTCTCTCTCTCTCCTTCTCTCTTTCTTTCACTCATACAGCTTCACACCTTGCCCAATGCCAATGCTCATTACACAAAAGTCAAGCCGCCATCATAAATATTTTTGAGTGCTTTGTTTTCTCAGCTCGCGCTGAGCGTGGCGAAAGCTCAGCTTTAGTGAAGCTTCAGTTATATTTTTGAGCGCATTCTTGAACAGAGTTTCGCTCGTTAAACCAAAATTCTCTTAATGTCTTCGGCTAGATTTCATTCTTTTGCAGCGCAACAGCTTGAAATTAAATGCGCAGTAAATGACGCAATTTTATGCTTCGTTAAATTTGCCGCTAATGGATTTTCGTATACTTTGCACACGGCAATAAGAGCAGAAGCATTATAAGAAGAGAGTGAGCAAAGCAAAAGAAGTGCAAGCAACAGGAACAACAACAACAACAACAACATTTTTGACAGGCACTGCATTAATTACGCTTAGAGCTGGTCAATCGTGCTTGATTTGGGGTAGCGCAGTGAAACGACAAAAGCTCTCGCTCTCGCTCTCGCTCTTCTCTCTTTATCTTTCTCTCTCTCTCTTTCGCTCTCACTTTGTTTGTTTTTGTGGTCCTACCCCAATGTAAGCGACATTCAACGCATAATGCACCGGGCAACATTGCCGCAGGGCAGCTGCAGTTGCACACTCTAAAAAGCGTAAAAGACTTGCATAACAAATTCTTAATTGTGCAACAGAGTGCACACACGCGCTCTCTCGCTCTCCCTCTCTCTCTCTCCCTCTGGCTCACTCTCTAGCTTTCTCTGCTGCTGTCTTGCTTAAACTTGTCCACTCGGTTTCTTTGTGCTGCTGCTTCGCCCTGCAGCCATATTGCGGAAATATGTCAACGCTGTTGCTGCATTTGTTGATGATGTTTGTATTGTTGTTGCTTTTGCCTCTGTTGTTTTGAAGTTGAAGTTTGCATCTCCTATCGTTGGGTTAGGTGAGGTTATGTTCACTCACACACACACACACGCATCGACATAAAAGCATGTCACGCATAGTGTAATTTCATGTGACGTAAATGCAAAAATATGTTAAAACTGACGCAGATTAAAAGCAGTTGCAGTTGCAGTTGCCGTTGCAGTTGCCGTTGCCGCTGCCGTTGCCGTTGCCGTTCACATTCGCTTTAACTGCCAGCCAGATGAAGTTTTTCTTTTTGAATCAGCGCTGTGTGAGCTAAACTTTTCAACTGGGGTGAGTTTTTTTCAAGTCTTTTGAGATTGATGGGCTCAGTGTTGGAGAACTTTATAAATACCAGGCAAGGGTAGCAAGCTCAATGAAGCAACTGTCAAGCAGCACAAAGACACATCTATGTACATACATGCATATATACACATACATATATGTATATTTTAAAGTCAATTGAGTGCTACACTATGCTGGCAATGCAGTAGATTATGAATAGGATGACAAATTAAACTTGACGAAACTCAACGAAAGTTGACAAAACTTAACGACACTTTGTGAAACCTTAAAATTTCACCAAATGCACGAATAGGATGACAAATGAAACTCAACGAAACTTAACGACACATTATGAAACCTTTAAATTGCACCAAAATGCAAGAATTTGATTTTAACAAGTTGATATGTTGCATATTTAATAACTTAACGAAACTTGATACAATTGTATTAAGTAACAATGCATATACAACATTCATTTTAAGAAAACTTAACGAAACCACACAAAAACAAACACTAATCAGTACCAATTGCTAGCTAAATAGCATGAACACTGTAAAACATTGAAAACATCATATATGTATTGTAGTATGTATAAATCAACAACTTAACGAAGCTTAACGAGTCAAACCACAAATTGTGCCGATGCTCATCAATCTAAACGCAAAGCGACTGCCGAAAGCTCAAACAGAAGCCACAGAAAATCGCTTGACAGCGCATAAAATTGAGTGAATGCGGTGTAAAATTTCCAACTGGCAAGGCCTTAACGCCTAACGTCTAACACCTAACGCCTAACGCCCGAAAACATTATGCAAATTGGCAACGAAACGAACGACTTAACTACATGTTAAAGTTATCGCTGCCATCAAGTAACAGTTTGGCCAAATAATAAACTGGAGTAGCTAGCGACAAAGACTGGGGCGTGAGAGCCTTGACATGGCTGGTGCGCAGGGGGGAAGGCAAACACATACAGTCAAGCATTTCGCCGTTGTTTCTCTGGGAACTAACCGACGAATGGGAGCCGTAAACAAGTACACAGGCAAAACAATAAAAGTAATAATAGCACGACTATACTTATAGGCATTCTCATCAGTATGACCGACTGCCAAGTTCCCGGGCAACAATGAAAACAACAATCGCACATAATCGCGCACATTCGTAACATGCATGCAAATTTGTCAACATATTTCCCTCCCTCCCTTCGTCGAATGGGAAAAGAGGTACAGTTATCATAATGTTGCAGAAGTAAACAAAACCAATTTGTCGCCAAGTTAAATTTGCAGTAAATCTTAACGGCAGTTCGTAAATTATGACGAATTGTAAGGTAAACAGTAAGAGTAAAACAAGTTGTTAAATTTCCAGCTAATGAATAAATAATGTTTTCCTTTCTTTGGCATTTTAAAGCGTGCGACAAGAAAAATAAATGATTTTAGCAGTCTTTTGAGCTGGCGGAAACATAATTTCATTAGGTTGAAGCAAATTCGGTTACATGAATAAATTTCTCATGTTAAAAAACAGAAAAAATGATTGAAGTTTAAAAAAAAAATTAATTTAGTAAGTTGCAAGCCAAATTCATGAAGTCATTTATTTTTAATGTAACTTTAAAATAGAATATGCAAATAAAACATTTATTTAAAAAGTACATTTTAAAAATAAACAAAAATATAATAATAATAAAACTAAATTTTTAAAGAGTATTGTTTGGATATATACTTTAAAATGAAATATTTATATTTATTATGATATTTATGTTAAAAATAATAATACAAAAATTGTTTAAAAAAGTTTAGTTTAAATGTTGTTTTTTTTAATATAATACAAATAAACATAAAACAAACTCGATATGCGCGTGCTTTACAGGTCTCTAGCTCTTATATGTTCTGAGATCGACGCGTTCATACATACGGACAGACGGACAGACAGACAGATAGACGGACAGGGCTAAATCGACTCAGCTCGTCTCCCTGATCAAGAATATATATACTTTATGGGGTCTGCCACGCCCCCTTCTGCCTGTTACATACATTTGACAGCTTAACAAAACCATTATACCCTGATTTCCCATTTTCAATGGGTTCAGGGTATAAAAATGCGTTACAGCTGAAAGATTTTTTTATAAAATCAATTTTTTTAAAACCTTTTTTGTTAAAAAATCTTGAGTAAAGTAATTTCCTTTTGTCTAATACAATTGAGTTTTTGATAGCCTGCGCAAATATTTGCGCACAAACAAAGTTTATACAGTATAAATTGCATAAAGTCGCATTTAGAATAGCCCGAGGTCTTATCAAAAAAAGGAAAAAAATAAATAAATAAAAAACAAAACAGAAAAAATGCACAGGCCAACAGAAGTCGAAGTCAAGTAAAGGTCTGAGCTATTTTTAAAACAAATTCCAAGTGCTAATTTCGCTTGGAGCAAACAAATATTGAGCGAGCAAAACTGTACAAGTTTTTCTTTTTTTTTTTAAATTTAGTGTTTAATTTCATATTTATGCGTCATCAATATATATATATATATATATATATATATATATATATATATATATATATATATATATATATATATAGAAGATATATAAATATATATATATATATATTTCCTTTTTTTTAACAGGTTCACTGAACCCAGCAAATGAATTTTACATTGAAAAAAAAAGAATGTGTTCTATGAGTAATAAACTGGGCCGCAAATGCGAGCAAAAACTGCTTCATTTGCAAATATTTACAGTTGAGGCGCACGCCAAAAAAAAAAAAACATACAGAATATATATAAAGAAAAATATTTAAAAAATAAACTGGAGTGCATAATTGACATTTACTCCTTGTAAACTGAAAGCAAAAAAAAATTTACTTTAAATTAAATAAAAAAGATTTTCTAAATTAAAATTAAACTTTTTTAGACTTGTTTAAATATAACTGGGCTCACTTAAAAATTGATTATTGAATTTTTAGAGTTCGCTGGGTGCGCAAGAGCACAAGAAGATATGGAGTCTCCGGCAAAGTGGAGAGTTTTCAATGCAGGCAGCAAAGACCGTACGTCAGCAGACTATAGCCTCCTGGAAGGCAAAATGGTTATGCGAAAGATACGG
This sequence comes from Drosophila leonis, assembly GCA_035045365.1. Classification (NCBI taxonomy): domain Eukaryota; kingdom Metazoa; phylum Arthropoda; class Insecta; order Diptera; family Drosophilidae; genus Drosophila; species Drosophila leonis. Next base: position 7,737,971 of record JAWNPC010000202.1, on the reverse strand, counting down.
GAGATGGACTGCAAAAATCATCCCCGATCTAGAGCAGTGGCTAAATAGAAAGCACGGTGAAACGTCTTTTTATCTGACACAAATGCTCTCTGGTCATGGCTACTTTCGAAAGCACCTAAATAAGATGGGGAAAACTGCCGAATCCAGCTGCATTTACTGCGACAATGCAATGGACGACGCAGAACACACTTTCTTTAACTTTCAGAAGAAAGAACCGACTTGGCAGAAACTGTCGGTGAAATTAAAGTAGAGACTATAGTACAGCAAATGTGCAACAGCATAGATGCCTGGAAAAGAGTCTGTGACTTCGCCGAAAAGGTTCTCCGGCGGAAAAAGTGGGACCTGGACGCAGGAACACAGATGGCAGTGCTCAGCTAGAGCATATACAAGGGCTCCACCTTGAAGGTTAGTGCGGGATAGCTCCTGGTTCCAAGGTGGGAGGCAGCCCGAGAAGAGGAGGTTTTTGAGTCGGTAAGCAGAATTGCAGTCCGACACACCAGCCAGAGTGACGACCTGACTGACGGTGCATAAAGCATTTTTACCTACCTCAGCCACACAAAAAAAAAAGTTATATGCAGAAATATAAATTATAAATATATATAACATACATCAGTTTTTAGAAAATAATTTCAAATCTTTTTATATCAAATCTATGCCAATTTGAATTTGTTTGCATCTCAAAAATTCTATATATATGTATATATATATATGTATTTATATACTTAGAGTACATAAAGCCTCTTTATACCACTCCTTAATCATTAAAAAAAATATTTCGTATATAATAAAATTGTAACCAAATGAAATAAGGAAATTTGTCTTGGTTTCATCTGCGACAAACATAAAGAGAAATGTATTTGTTTATGGGCCTTTAAAGCTGTCTTACGACTTTGTGCCAAATATGCAAAATATTTTTGATTACGATCAATTATGCATATACAGATATATATATGAATATATATATATATATATATATATATATATAGTATACGTCTGTATACTTTATAGAAATACAAGAGATAAATTGTTTTGATTGGAGTGCTTGAAGGAATGCGCGACTCCACTTGGTCTAGTTGACTGGCTTTTTGTGGCCAGCGCATTGGGTAATTAAATTGTTGTGGCTCATAAAATGTCTGCGGTTAGCGGGAAATGCCTTATGCTAGAATTTCATTTTTCTTCTACTTCACTTTTCTCTTTTTGTATACAAGTGAATTGCATTTCGGCTCCCTGACTGAAATGGACCATAAAAAAGTTGTTGCTGCTAACAACAACGGCTACGAGAGAGATAGAGAGAGAGAGAGAGAGAGTGAGAACGAAAATAGCTTCATAAAAAATGTTCAACTGCAAAGCTGATGAAAATGCTTTAAATTTAAATGGAATTGCATTAGGTGATTAAATGCGGCTAAAAGTTATCCCTTTTTTTCACATAATAAGTGACTTGAAAAAAGATTTTTCAAGTCATAAAGTCAGGTATTTGGTTAATTAATTGCCACTTTAATTAGATTTCAATAAAATGTTCAAAAAGTGATGGCAGCTAAAGTGTAAAGCAATTGAAACCGCTGTCAAATCAATTTACATATGTAAAAATAAATTAAGGCTCTAGATAAGCTCTATTATCTTAGGTTAATTGCATTTGAGGCTTCTGAAAACTAAAAGCTCAATTAACTGAAAGGTGTTGAATGATGGAGCTGTCTGGCAATTGCATTTTCTTAACACAAATTTATGTTAAGGCATAAGCAAAAAATATATTCTACATTATTATTCAATATTTGTTGCTTAAAAAAATTTACACGTTCTTCAACTAATGAAGCTTTAAATACCATACATTATTCTATCCAAGTTTTTCTTTCACATATTAAGAGAGATGATAGCAAAGAGATAGATATCTATCTAGACGCTCATGGAATTTTCCCATCGAGCAAATACGATTAAACTAGACACACTTAGTTGCTGCTGCTGCTGCTGCTGCTATTGGTGTTGGTGCTTCTGCCCACATGCTCCCATCCAAGCATTACAAGCCAAATAAAACAGATTAATCTGCTGTGTAAATATGCCTCACGTATTTCACCCACACAGATTTCGTGGTTGACCCCCAAAAAGGGGAACCTCGTCGCCGGCCGCGACCCGAAGCCGACTTACTGCAGACATATTACAGCAAATAATTTCTAAATGCTTGTCCGGCCCCTGTCACCAAAAACCTAAGCCCGACCAAAAAGACACCAAAAAAAAAGAAGTAATGTGGGCAATTGTCGTCGCTTTTGGACCGCAATTAATTTTCATTACAAGGCAATAAGCAAAATTAAACACGAATCAAGTAGCACCCAAAAGACTTGGCCAGCAAACCAGCAGATAGGGAGAGCAGGCTATACGAGTAGATGGAAGGACATGTTAGATGGCCGGACTTGCAGATGAAACGTGTTGACATAAGCAATTTATAAGAGTTTTGCTTCTGATTTGTATTGCCTTCAAGTTGCGCGGCGTGGAAAGTTTCTTGGCATTGACGACAAGCAACGATAAAATGATAAAAAGGAAAAAGTTCAACAAACAATTGACCCGAAGGTCAAATGACGAAAAACTTACAAACATATGACCGAGCAGAAGGAGCCAGGTAGAAAGTTTTGTTTGTTGGATTGCTTACCTGCAATGAGAATGAAAGGGAAATACAATAATTAGTTTAGCTCAAACATTGAACAAATTTCGATAATATACATTGATAGTTTATTATATTTATTTTATTTATTTTAATATTCAAATACGTTGTAATACCTATATATATACATAACTTCCCATACATACTAACAATCCATTAGTATATTTTATATTATAGAACGCAGTACGCACAGGAGCTTAGGGTTTGCTTTGAAACTCAATAGCATGAAACAAGAGACTTAACAATTAAAGTTCTCTTTAGGAACAAAAGAACATAAAGCAGCTTTGAATGTTTGCTAATTATCCTGCCAGCATATATTGTTTATTTTTATTTAAATATTTTTTAAATATTTAAAAAAATATATTATCTAGCTTTTTTATAAATAAATTTTTAAAAAAAAGTTTTTTAATATATGTTTTTTTTTTAAAAGTTACAAAAATTATAGAATAATTTTATTTAAAATTTAATAAAATATTTAAAAATATATATTTTCTAGTTTTATATTATAAATAGATTTTACAAATTAAGCTTTTTTTTATATATGTAAATTTGATAAAGTACAAAAAGTATAGAATAGTTTAATCTAAATATTTAATAAAATATTTAAAAAATATATATTTTCTAGTTTTTTTATAAATAAATTTTAAATATTAAATATAAAATTAAAAATTTATTATATGTCTTTTTTTTAAGCACAAAAAGTATAGAATAATTTTATTTAAATATTTAATATTTTTATAGTTTATATATACATATATAGCAGAGCTGTTAAAAATTCCATTTGAATGGAAATTCAAAATGGGTTTATAGTTTTATATTATAAATAGATTTAAAAAATTAAGTTTTTTTAATGAATGTTTTCTTAATAAAGTAAAATAATTATAAAAATTTAAAAAAAGCAATATTTTAATTTATAATTTTTTATAAAAAAAAAGAAAAATTTATATATATTTATATGCAAATATCATAAATTCAAATACAATACATTTTTGTTTGGATAAAAGTGTTTTTAAAATTCATAAAAAAATGTGTACAAAAATATAAAAAATAATAAAATCAGCATTAAATTAAATAAAATGTAATTTATAATTTTTATCATATTTTATTTGTCAAAAATACGTATAAATAAAAGACTTCTAAATAAGAATAGTTGAAACATAATTATTTGAGATATATTAGAATAATTAATAAATAGTTGACAAATATAATTTAAACAAAAATTAAATTTTTTTTATAATTAAATAAATACATCTAAATATTTTAATTTTTTACATAATAACATAATTTTAAAAAATATGTTAGAATAACTAATAAATAGTTGACAAATATAATTTAAATAAAAAAAAAAATTTTTTTTATAATTAAATAAATACATCTAAATATTTTCATTTTTACATAACATAATTTTAAAAAATAGAATAACTAATAAATAGTTGACAAATATAATTTAAACAAAAATTATATATTTCTTATAATTATATAAATATATATATATTTATATGTATATATTAATATATTCTTTTTATTTTTGTTCAACTTTTGCTGACTAATCACACAAATATTTGACAGCCTGTTATTTAAAATTAGCGATGCCTTCAATGTTTGCAATGTTATTTCGATCAATAAAAAATGATATAGATATAAAAAACAAATAATTTATTTCTGCACGCGCCCCCTACAATAGAAATAGAGTCCCATTAGTTAGAGGCCAAGCGCATAGATGAGTTATCGAAAGAGAGAAATACTTGAGTGCTCACTCACATACAAAAAATGTGATGAGTGTTGTGTCTATGCAAACCACAGTCAAACAGTTGAGTTTGCGTCCATCAAACGGCACAGTTTTGCCCCTGAAGTGGGTGGAGATTTATTCAAGTTGATTTTCAATGATTTATTTTTGGCAATCAGCGAGTTTTTTTTTCTCATTCTCATTTCATTTGTAGTTGAGCGGAAGACAATTGAAAAGACTTGTTGAGTGGTGGTGCAGCAAGACTCAGCAGCTAATAACTCACACACAGAGTGAAACTCAATGAATGCAACGCGTCGTATGAGTAATGAGTTTTTTTTTCTGTTTTTCTGTTTTGTTTTGTGTATTGAAAGGCAAAGCAAAAAAAATCATTCAATTTGATTTCAAACAATTTAAAAATAGATTTCTTTTGGTTTGTTGTCTGTTGTCTTTGAATGTTTTGAGTTTCTTTTTTTCTATTTTTGATTGTTTGCTCTTTTCAGGGTTAAGTTGCTGTGAGCTAATCGAGTGCGGGTGCGGGTGAGTGTGTAAATTAAAAGAGAATTTTGTGTATTTTTAGTGCTTTGCCTCTCTCTTTATGCTCATAGATAAGCGCATTGCTTTGATAGAGTATCGCTATCAACACGCAATTACATGTTGAAATTATGAAAGATTGATAAATCGAATTGTAATTAGGCAAGTTTATTTTTAAAGTAATAAGTTGTCAAACATTTGCATTGCATTAATAAAGTTAATTAATTAAGATATTTCTATATAATATGAACTATGAATTTGTCAGATTTTTGTTAAATAATTAAAAATCCAGCTTTTTTTTAAACATATTTCCATATGAATGCTTAGTTATTTGCAGAATATATTGTTTTCTTATTTACTAAAATAATAAAATAATAATATATATTATATTATTTTATTATTCTTATATTTTATATTATAGATTGAATATATTATACATATATTACAAATTAAAAACAATTTTATTGTGTTTTAATATTGTTAACATTTTTTTATTTTTAATTGCATTGCTGAATACGAAACTAAGCCCTAAATAGAACTATCATAACAGCTTTTCGCCTGCTGGAAGACCTTGGACAAAAGAGAGCTATATATTTGCGTCAGAGAGGGGAAGAAGAAGGTATAGAGCAGCTGTTCAATAAATATATACTATATGTCTTGGAGATATGTCCAGATATTTTAAACATTTTTAATGGGAGGCGATGATGCCATCAGTGTTGAAAATGTCATCTTTAGCAATGCGATATGTTATCGATAAGTACGTGTACCATATTTATGTGAATGGTACATATCTAGAGTTAGTCACAAATAAACCATTGTTGTGAAAGCACACAGGCGCGGTTTTCTTTATATTTCAACTTAAATATAACTTCCGTCTATATTGGATAGAGAAAAGTTTCTATCCAACAATCAGCAACTTTTATAATTGTCTTTTTGTTTAAAAATTCAAGAATGTCAAATGCACCCAAAAAGAAGATTTAAATAAGATTTGCAAATTTGACAACAAATATATATTACAAAATTCTATATTTTAAAAGATTCTTGCGAGTTTTAAAGGATTTTTTTTTGCTATCAAATTCTAAAACTTTGCTTTCTTTAAATTAAAAATATTTAAAAAATAATTTCTACTTTTTTATAAATTTTAAATTAAAGTGAAATAATTATATCTTTCTTTTTTTTAGTATATATTGAACTAATATTATATATTAAAAAAATATAATACATTTTTACTTTTATTTTCCTTTTTTTCCATTACTTTTTGAAGCATTTTGAAATAAATAAAAACATTTAATTACATTTTTCTTTTTCTGTGTATATTAAATATTAATTAAAGTAAATTAAGTGATTCTTTAACCTCTAGAAGACAGTAGATTAGTTTCCCAATTTATTTTATATATCAATATATCAATATATAAAAATTTATGCATATCAATCCAAGCCAGCCAAACCATGTTCCCATGTTTCCATTCCCTGCGAATATCAATTCTTTTTCACTTCCACATTGCCAAAGACACCCAAACTTAAAAAACAATGTAGGCGCAACAGCAGTCGACTACCGCCTAATATTGATCGCAATTGGCGAACCCAGCCCAAAAAACCCGCTGCCTCAAGTACAACACTTGACAGAGTCTCCGAGTGAAGCGAAGTTGGAGTCCAGAGTGAGCAGAAAATGACGTGGTCATAATTAAAGCAATCGAACAGGAACTCAAGAAAAGCCATTGACGTGGGCCCGAACAAAACACGAGGGGAACAAATTTTATAAAATAAAAATAAAAATAATAATAATACAAAAATAAAAAAAAACAAAACAAAAGCAAGAGCAAGAGCGTCAACCAACAGTATGTAGGCAGCGAGCCCAGCTGAACTAAACCAGTCCAAGTCCGTTTCGACGTCTTTTTTTTTGGCTTTGGCTTTTGTGTACTCGCATATTTCCTCGCTCTGTGGCTGACGTCAGCGCGTAAATATAACTATTTTTTATATATAGGGCGCGGAGGGAAGTGTCTTGCCTTGTTTTCGACATTTATATTTGCTGGGCTTGAGCGAGCGAGACAGCTGCATTGACCAAATGTCAAAATATTGTTTTATTTGAGCGCCACGCACTGGAATTGACTTTTGTGGCGCACACTTCATTAAGTAGCCGACCCGTGCCGCGAACCCCATGCCCCCGCTGCTGTCGTGGGTTCAGTGAACCGCACAGGACATTAACTTCTTACAGCTATTCACATTTATCGCTAGTCTAATTCATGCGCTTATCTAATCAAGGGCATCGAACGGCTCAACACGTGCCCGTGTCTCGGCTATAGCTCAATCTTTTGCATTGGCATTTCGACCTGCCCAAAATGACCGATATGGCCAATGGGGAAGTGATCCATACCATACATATGTATATATACTAAGATATATATGTATATATATTAGGCAATCATTCAATGGCTTTCAAACTGTCAATCAGTTTCAATAAGCAGTTACTCTTCTTATTATTGTCGCTAATTTGATTGGATGACGCGACACGTTTTGTGCAGCGCGCATCAAAGAGCCAATTCGCAATTTTCTATGCATATATATTTATATATACTTATATATATATGAATATATATGTATAATGACCCAAGTCAAGCGAAACCGTTAAGCGCATTAGCTTAAATAAATGACACTGGGACCAAGCACAATTCTGCTTGGACCGTACGTCAGCAGACTATAGCCTCCTGGAAGGCAAAATGGTTATGCGAAAGATACGGGAGATGGACTGCAAAAATCATCCCCGATCTAGAGCAGTGGATAAATAGAAAGCACGGCGAAACGTCTTTTTATCTGACACAAATGCTCTCTGGTCATGGCTACTTTCGAAAGTACCTAAATAAGATGGGGAAAACTGCCGAATCCAGCTGCATTTACTTCGACAATGCAATGGACGACGCAGAACACACTTTCTTTAACTGCGAAAAGTGGTCAGAAGAAAGAACCGAATTGGCAGAAACTGTCGGTGAAGTTAAAGTAGAGACTATAGTACAGCAAATGTGCAACAGCATAGATGCCTGGAAAAGAGTCTGTGACTTCGCCGAAAAGGTTCTCCGGCGGACGCAGGACACAGATGGCAGTGCTCAGCTAGAGCATATACAAGGCTCCACCTTGAAGGTTAATGCGGGATAGCTCCTGGTTCCAAGGTGGGAGTCAGCCCGAGAAGAGGAGGTTTTTTAGTCGGTAAGCAGTATTGCAGTCCGACACACCAGCCAGAGTGACGACTTGACTGACTCTTTTAGACTATACTTAATAAATGCAGGTTCTATTGCGCCACCCTGTATATCATTCAGCAAACATTTAAATTTAAATATTCTACATTATATTCAACTGTAAAAACATATCATATATTTCATGATGAATTTAGTTCAGTTCAGTTCACACAATTCAGTTCTCTATTTACTTTATATCATTATTTAGCTCACATTCCCAAAATTCTATCTGGCCAAGATCTAATCACTCAGCAGTTGGGCATCAACTCCTACACACATCGAGGCTCATTTGTCGCCCATTTAGAGCACTTTTCTCATGGACTATAAATCAACGCCTAGACACACATACATGCACTCACACATACATACACATACACAATATTAATTCATTTCATTTGAGCTATTCTGCTCCTGCCTGGCCACACATCCTGTCACTCATGTTTATGCATTGTCTACGCTGCTCTGGTATTTTGACTACTTCGCTCTGATTTCTATTTGGCTACGTGGTAATTTAATAAATTGTTCATTTATCACTTACATGTGCGCGAACACGAGACATCCTTACAAATATGTCACTGTCTTACTCACACACTATCTCTATCTCTTTCTCTCTCTCTCTCTGCTTTGCTTTCTCTACATTTTCCTACAATTGTCCTGTTTAACTGCTTCGCTACGTTTTATTTGATATTTTATTTGTCCCTAGTCTTCTTGTCCTTTATGCCTTTGTCCGACTGTACAGTCAACATTCGCTGCTGCGCTATTGTGTAATTATGATTGCGCGTGCTCCTTAAATTACACTACAGCAAACAGTTGCGCACGTGTCACCCAATTGCTTCAGTAAATTGGGCAAATTATAAGCTAGATTTACAGGAAGAGTTAACCTACTTTCAGCGGGAATTGCCTTGATTATAGTAAGTTTGATGTTTGAGAGAAAGAGCTGAAGGAGCTTTACTATATACTACATAGATTGTTGTTTGATAAATATTGGAGCAAGAAAATCATAATTTTCTAATAAATCTAATATGATTTTTATAATTTTATATTATTTTATTTTTTTATATTTTTATTTTATTTTTTTACATTATTTACTTTCATTCAAACCCTTTATAAGCCTTGCTTACATTTATCTATTTTAATTTAATAACCCATAATTTAATGTGTGTTTATTTCTTTACTTTTCCCATTTTCTTTTTAGCCCTTTCAGAAAGAAAACAGAAAAACTCCCACGCCTCTATGAACACTTCCATTTGCGTTTGTTATTTTCCATAATTCATAGTCTAAACAATTTATTTTTAATGCTAAAAAATATGTGGCCACGCGCCTACGCATAGCCCTTTGCCAACACTCAACCACATGGGATGCACGCGCGCGGCTTAGCTGAGCGTAAGAGACGGGCGCGAGATAAAAAGCTGACCAAACCAATTCAATAAATCAGCTGCGGCAACTGTAACTCTGTGCGCGTGTGTGTGTGTGTGTGTGGGCTAGCCGAGTTCGTTGCCAGCTTTTAGGCGTTTTTCTTTTGGTTGGCCAGCTTTATAGCCATAGTGATATTTCCATAAATTTCGAGAACTATTGATGCCGTTTATTAGCGCTTTTTAAGAGTGACCAACAGCCTCTCGGTCAATGCACTCTTGTCCTTCGTTGTCTTCCTTTTCGAGTGTTTTGCGCCGTTGTTTGCGACTTTGCATTGTTGTTGTATTAATATTAACCCACTTTAGCCTCGCATACGCATTTTATTTGCATACATTTTCCATGCACATACACACACACACACACACATACACCCATACACATGGAGAGACTCCCTCATAAAAGCTGTTGAGCTCACTCGCACCCACTTGCTGCTCAGTTGCGCTCTCCCTTTTTGCTCGGCTCGTTGCGAAAAGTGCGTTGAAAGCTTTGCGCGTATTGTGTTCACGTTGTTGTTTTTGCATTTGTTTCATTTGTTCTTATTATTTTGTTGTATTATATTTTTTTTTGTTTTTTGTTCACGTCTTTTCTGCTTTGCGTCGCATCGCTCGCTTGCTGTCGCCGTCGTCGTCGTCTTACGTATGCATTGCCGCTGGCGTCGCTGTTGACGTTGGCGTTGACTTTAGCGCTGGCGTCGTCGCTGTTGCCGTTTTGTATCTTGATTTTGGTTTCAACGGTGAATGAACTCAGGACCTGCGGACGTTCAACCGTCAAAAAGCGCTTTTTCGATTTGTTGCCTGCTCTTTTTTTTTTTGCTTGTCGCATTTGTTATTGCTATTTGCTACTGTTCTTATATTTGCTGCTCATATTGCTGTTGTTGTTGCTGTTGTTGTTGCTGCTGCTGCTGCTGTCGTTTGTTTTCGCCGCATGCGTAACATATTTTCATCTGTTATTGTTGTTCTTTTGTCGGTTCTTTTTGCTGGTTTCGCAATGTTTTAACTGTGCTTTTTCGCCCGTTTCACGCTCAAAACCGAAAAATTGCAAATTATTTGAGTCAAACGTTTTATCAGTTTCTATTCTTGTTTCGGAGTCTTAGAATTTTATATATATTTGATCTTCAAGTTTTTTTTATTAAACAAGAAAAAAGATGTTAAATAATAAAAATATTTGAATGAGATTAAAGTTTTATAATTTTATATATATTTTAGGCTCAGTTTTTTTTTATTAAACACGAAAAAATATGTAAAATAATAAAAATATGTAAATGAGATTAGAAACACTGAGAGAGAAAGTTGGAAATACTTATAAACTTACAAAGCAACTCAACAGAAACAGTATGTATATTGGGCCAGGCTAACAGAACTTTGCTAATCCACAGAGAAAACTAAGTTTCACTCTTAAAAGTAAGCAAAACTCATTCAATCACCTACGCATCAATCAGCTCAGCCACTAGTCAACCAGCCAGCCACCCAACCACCTATACAACCCACCCCCACCCACATATGACAATTACCATTCAGGGCGCAAAAAACTTGCCAGCTATAAAAATTCAAGTTCAACGAATTCTACGCGCTGGGTAAATAACCTGAGCTCGGGCCATGCAGTCAGCGTTGACGTTGACAGCGACGCAAGCGCCGGCGACAACACCCAAAAAAATAAAAGTGACAACAACAACAAAAAGCTACATGACATCCTCCAAAATGCACGCCCAAAGTGTAACGCGAGAGCGAGCCTAAGAGAGAGAGAGTGAGAGAGAGAGCAAGGAGCGCAGCAGAGACAACCTTGAACTTGAGGCCGCGGCATTGCCAAAAAGGAAAGGCGTAAAAAAAAAGTTTCGCTCAAGACTCGAAGCTGTGTTTTTTTTTCCTATGTTGACGCCTTCCTTTTTGTGCGCCCGTTTTCTAGCGCCGCAACTTATGCAAAGTTTTTACCGCAAGCGAAAGAGAGCGGGAAAGGGAGTTGAAGCGAGAGGGAGAAGTAGAGAGTGAGAGTTACTTTTTTCTTCTTCTTTTTTTAAATTACGCACGTACTTGAGCCATTTGGTAATGGCGAATATTACATGGCAATTGAACTGAGCAGCTGAGCGACACGTTGCACACATACATAGAGACTTTCTAATATATATACAAATACATATATATATATATATATAGTATATATATATACATATATATATTATGAATGTATTAGACGCCGACATTTATATTTAAATTTATATCGACTGTGGGCTGCACAGCTGTGCCTGGAACGTGCCCCATAAAGCTCGCCAAAGCTAACTCATTTTTTTAAGGATATACAGCTCATATTTTATGAAGCATCCACTCAATATGCAAGTGAACGTGGGGAACGGAACGGGACGGAGTGCAGCAAGTATGAAGCAAATTATTATGCAAGACAAATTACTTGTAATTAAGTTGGAATAATTCCGATAAGAAATGAATGTTGTTCATAAATTAAATGAAATAAGAGTAAACGCTTCGTATAGATTATTTTGTTGTGATTTCTAATTTGTAAGGCTTCCTTCTGTTTTCTAGCTTAAGCTTCTTTTATGCTCATTCACAAAGTGTAAAGGGAATATTGTTTTTGTGCAAGGTTTGACTTGCTGTGCGTCCATTTGTTTGGCTGTCTAGAGACTTAGCTTAAACATGGTTATTTTACAGCTCTTTTATGGATTTATTAAAAATTAAAAATGGGAGTTAAAAAAATTTAAAAAAATATATATATATTAATATAAATTTTAAGTTAAAAAACAAAAAAAAATTTTTTTTTTTATTCAAACTTTTGGAGCTAAAATACTAAAATATATAAAACTTTTTTAAGTTTTGGGAATACAACAAAATATTTTTTTTTAAATGCTTTTAAGCTACAAACATTAAAAAAATATATATATATATAATTTTTTTTTGTTTTCGGGCTAAAAAAAACTAAAGAATATATATTTCTTAAAGTTTTTGGAGCTAAAAAACTAAAAATTATATATATTTTAAAGTTTAAGAGATAAAATAAAAATTAATATTTTTTTAAAAATGTTTTAAAAATTAAAAAAAAAATAATTATCTATATTTTCTTTTTAAGTTTTGAAGTTATAAAAATTAAAAAATACAATATGTATTTTTTCAAAGTTTTTGGAGATAAAAAACTAAAAAACTTATATTTTATTTAAAAATGTATTTGAACTAAAAAGAATTTTAAAAAAATTATTATATTTTTTTTAAGTTTTGAAGCTAAAAAAAACTAAAGTTTTTAAAAGTTATGAAACCTAAAAATTTTAATTTTTTTTTTTTATTAATTTCGAAACTTTAAAATTTAAAAATATATTTTTTTTATAGTTTTGCAGCTTAAAACTAAAAAATATATATTTTCTTCAAATTTCCAAGCCAAATTTGCCACGCTCCCATCTAAAATATAGATTCATCAATGGAGGATGTCATCAATTTGATAGTTAACTTACAGCTTTCGAGATTGACCAGAACTGAGTATGTGGGAAGCCAAGAGTAATCCAGTATATAGTTCAAATCTTTAAAATCCTTCACACAAAGATCTAAAAACTCTAATTCCACTTATTGGGGCATGTAAAATGCGCAAATAATTAAAAAATTTAGCTTTTTGAAAACTTGGAACGAGTATTATGCAGTCGGTCACATTCTAATCTGTTTTAATCTGTTTTGAAATCGAAAACTCCATTAGTTTCAGCCACACAAAAACTCAAAACTTCATCTAAATTCAGCCTTGATTGTAATCTTATTTGTAAAGGCAGCCAGGCAGCCAGTCAGTTAGCCCAACCCACCCACAGGCCGCATAAATATTTGAGTTATATTTTGGGGCCGTTAGCCATATATGGATGCCTGCATGTAGCTATATTTTAATATATCTATATATGTTAGTTAGTTAGTTAGTTGGTCTGACGGTATCTGCAAGTCATTTCCGCTCCGGCGCAAAGCTGCTTTAAAATTAATGCAACAAACTTAGCCACATAAGCTTAACGGTGCCCAGCGGCTGGCAACACCTCCGATGTTGTTAATACCAGAGAGTGGCAGCTAGTTAGATACATATTTGTGTGTGAGTGTGTGATGTGTTGTAGATGTTGCACAGATACACGATACACGTTACACGATACACACATGGCATACATTTTAGCAGCATTAATTAGCTTTGCTAATTACTGGCGAATATGAGCACAGGTAGCTCAGCTGTTGTTACAGCTAACCGACAGGTACAGATAGAGTTCGAGTCAGAGAGCTACACATATCTACAATATTATATATTGTCTGTTCATATCATTATGTTGGCTTTGTTAATAGCACAAACTGTATTTTCATTATTGTCGCCAAGATTTGCAGTTAATTCAAGTAAAAACGCGACGAGTCAAGCTGTAGATGGCTAATTATGATAATATGGCTAATGATGATTGTGGCTTACTGTTAGCTAGTCAAATGCCAGTCACAACTCTATGCTGACTGGCTGTGTGTGTGTGTATGTGTATGTGTATGTGTGTGTGTGTGTGTGTGTGTGGGGCATAGGAATAAGTAAATAAAAACTGGTTCTGTAATGACCTGTCAAACTGTACCTCGAGTGGTATAATGCTGACAGTTAATACTGCGATTGAGAGACGCTCAACTGACAGTTGACACTCAGTGAGAGATGTAGTGAGGGAAACAGAGAGAGAGAGAGAGAGAGAGAGAGAGAGAGAGAGAGAGAGAGAGAGAGAGAGAGAGAGAGAGAGAGAGAGAGAGAGAGAGAGAGAGAGAGAGAGAGAGAGAGAGAGAGAGAGAGAGAGAGAGAGAGAGAGAGAGAGAGAGAGAGAGAGAGAGAGAGAGAGAGAGAGAGGTGAGAGAGAGAGAGAGAGAGAGAGAGAGAGAGAGAGAGAGAGAGAGAGAGAGAGAGAGAGAGAGAGAGAGAGAGAGAGAGAGAGAGAGAGAGAGTGAGTGAGAGAGAGAGAGTGAGTGAGAGAGAGAGAGTGAGAGAGAGAGAAAGAGAAGGGGAGAGAAAGAGAAGGGGAGAGAAAGAGAAGGGGAGAGAAAGAGAAGGGGAGAGAAAGAGAAGGGGAGAGAAAGAGAAGGGGAGAGAAAGAGAAGGGGAGAGAAAGAGAAGGGGAGAGAAAGAGAAGGGGAGAGAAAGAGAAGGGGAGAGAAAGAGAAGGGGAGAGAAAGAGAAGGGGAGAGAAAGAGAAGGGGAGAGAAAGAGAAGGGGAGAGAAAGAGAAGGGGAGAGAAAGAGAAGGGGAGAGAAAGAGAAGGGGAGAGAAAGAGAAGGGGAGAGAAAGAGAGAGAAATAGAAACAAAAATAAAGAGATTGAGAGAGAGATAAATAGAAACAAAAATAAAGAGAAATAGAGATAAAGACAAAAATAGAGAGAATGGCAGAGAGGAAGAGAGGGAGAAACAAAGAGAGCGAGAAAGGTAGAGTGACATAGAGATAGAGATAAAGATAGATATAGAGAGAGAGAGAGAGTGAGAGAGAGAGAGAGAGAGTGAGTGAGATAGAGAGACAGACAGAGATATTGAGAGACAAACATGGAGATAGAGAAACAGAGAGACACAAACATAGACAGAACGGGAGGCTAGTAGTCGCATGTATTTCCAATTGATTAATATGAATTTGATGTATATTAATAAAATATATAAATAATTTAAAACTTTAAATTATTTTCTTCCGTAAAAAAAAAATAAATTGACACATTTTTAAAAAACTCTATTCAATTCTTTGCTGTTACCTAGAATATTATTACATCATTTAAATTTTAATTAAATAATAAATAATTTAAAATTAAATTAAATTATAAATAACTTAATTTAAAGTTAAATTATATTATAAATAATTTAAATTTTTTTTAAAGTTTAATTAAATTGTAAATAATGTAAATTTAATTTAAAGTTAACTTAAATTATATATTTTCTCAACAAATATTATTGTTAAATTATATTTTTCGTTCACGATCTACTACGAGTCTTAGCAAGAGCGCAGCTATCTTATCGTGAAATAAAATATATTTTATCTATTATTGCTGCGAGCTGCAATTATTATTTATTGTTAAATAAGCTGTGCATAAGCTTGCCTTTTAGTTGCGAATATTATATAATTTTTTTTTATATTTTTTTTTTATTATATTTATATTTTATTAATTTTATTTATATTTTTATTTTTATTTTATTATATTTATATTTTGATTAATTTTATTTATATATATAAAAAATATATATTTAAAAAATATATATGTATATTTTTTTTATATTATAAATATATTTATTTGAACATTATAAAAATAAAAAAAAATTATTTAAAAAAGAAATTATATTTTTTTTAAATATTGAGTACATAAAAATTAATAAATTTATTTTTTTAAATATACAAATTCATTATATATTTCATAAAAAATAAAATATAAATATAAAATAAATATTTTTCCTTATATTTTCCTTTCTTTATGAATTAATGTTTTTATTTTTTATTTTATAGTAACCTTTATATATAGCCAGCTCTTATTATCTATTATATAAATGTATTCATAATTTGTACTACCAAAATTCCGTAACACTGTCCTCAATTTTGCTTACTGCATTCTCATTTAAGCTAAAACAACAAAAATTCCGAAATTTCTCATCAGGTTTCGTCTTACTTTCATTCCAAATGTCGGAGCTGTCAACTTTGCTGTCAATTGTAACAAGCAATTTTCGGAAAGGACATGGACAAACATGGCCCATCATAATAAGGATGAAATGTATGTGAACAATCAAGACAGTCAAAAAACTAAATGTTAATTTCATGTTCTGACATGACATGACAACAACAACAACAACAAAAAGTGTGTGAGAGAGAGAGAGGGGGGGAGATGAAGTGCTTGACAGTCAGTTTGTCAGTTAGTTAGTTGGTCTGTCGGTCGATTGGAGCCCTCAGCTTTCAGACTTCACGAACGCGTTGCATATAAACTTGGTCAAGTCAAGCGTGCAACTTTAGCTGCTTCTAACGGTAAATGAAAATACTTATGAGCGCGAGAAACAGCAGGAAAAAAAACAAAGTAAAATACCGTATGAGTAGCCAAGGCAGCAGCAGCAACAACAGCCAAGTTGCAGTTGCTAAGTGGGCGCGACGCCGACGATGTTGTTACTGCCTTGTTGAACAAGGCTAAAAGCAGCAACAACAACAGCAACAGCAACAACAACAACGGCAGCAACTTTTGTTGCATTCCTGACCTACTCTGCAGCTTGCAGCAAGACAACGGGCCGGTCTGGTCAGGCGCAGGGTCGGCGCGGCCTGACAGACAGGTGGGGCCCATACGTGCCACAAAACTGGGCGTCATTGGCCAAAGGATATGGCAACAACAGCAAAAGCAACAAAACAAAAATTGTATATAAAAAACTTTGGCTCGCTGTGCGCCTCCAAAAGTAGTTAAACTTCAAAGCCGACATGGGCAACAGCAACAGCAACAGCAACAACAACAACAACGACTCGCAGCGAGTCATGTCTAAAACAAGTTTTCACTACTTTTGCCTATTTCACAACAACAACAACAAAAGCAGCACTAAACAACAACAACAAACGCACGAATAACAAACAATGCAGGAGCTGCTGTATTTGCTCAGGCCGAAGCGCAGATGCACTTTGGGATACATGAGTTGGCAGAGCTTCAATATGAAAACTTGGCTTTAAAATATCTATACATATATTTGTATATTATATATATTGAAAAAACACTTCAGTTGTCAGTATAATCTAATTCCTAGTCATGTATTCACATTTTTTTTTGTTTAGTTAAAAGATGAAAAACAAATATTTTTGTAGCCACTACTATTTTCATGAACAAGAAAAAAGTGTGGCCACTACTATTTTCATGAACAACAAAAAACTATTATCATGAACAACAATTAATTATGCTGACTACTATTTTCATGAACAAAAAAGTGTGACCACTACTATTTTCATGACCAACAAAATAGTGTGGCCACTATTATTTTCATGAACAACAAAAAAAAAATTGGCCACTACTATTTCCATGAACAACAAAAAAGTGTAGCTACTACTATTTTCATGAACAGCAAAAAAGTGTGGCCACTACTATTTAGATGAACAACAAATAATTATGCTCACTACTATTTCCATGAACAACTAAATTCTGTCAAATTCAAAAAAAATTATAATAATAAAAAAAACATTTGTTAATCTTAAAATTCGATTCAAACTATTTTCAAAATATTGTGTTGATCACTCAATTTAGTTGCCCAAAACGTAATGCTCACTTGCACTACTATTTTCGTGAACACAACTGTATTTACACAAATTGTGTAAGCCAACTGAAGCACTCTCTAAGAAGAGCATTGAAAAAGCGAAGTTAACATGCAACGAAGCAAAACAACAACAACAACAGCAACAACAAAAACTTCAACGCATTTTTTCAGTTGCGGATTGGGCGGCTGCATTGTGGCGGATGATGACGTGTGCACAGTGGTGCGTGAAACAGAAGTGAAATAGATAGAAACTATTTTTGTTTTACAAAGAAATCAAAACAATGAAAAATCAGTTTTCGCCTAAATCTTACACTCAAGCTTGAAACTGTATTAATTAATATATATTTATTATTATATTTATATTTATATTATTTAAAATATTTAGTATATTTATATTATTTTTTAATATATTTATTATATTTATATTTATATTTATATTATTTATAATATTTTTTTATATTTATACTACATTTCATAATATTTTTGTATTACAAATATTAAAGCTGCACTTGCCCCACTGTAACTGCTCTGCTCTTTGCCTGAGTGCCTTCACGCTTTTATTGTTGTTTTTGTTGTTGTTTTTCGCAGGCCTCTAATCCAGTTTTGTGAAGCGTTATTTTTTTCATAGCCTATGTTTTCCAATAAGCTGCCTCTTTCCAACCAGCGCTTGCTCGCCCTCTCCTCTATCTCTCTCCCTCGCACTCGCTGTCTCTGCATTTCTCTGGTTTGCCGCATGCAGAGCTTGAACGAGTTTACAGCTAGTTGGCAACAACAGCATTACAACACGTTACAAGTGCACAGCCAACGCCGATGGTCACGTTGCAATGTTAGACATATTTTTTTTTCACTTCTCTCTCTCTTTCTCTCTGCTCTCTCTCGCCGCGAACTTCACGCGCCTGCCAGACCCATAATTTGTTTTACACAGTTATTTTTGGTCTTCGACTAGCTGGGTGAGTGTGTGTGTGTGTGTGTATGTTTGTGTGTAAGTATTACCGCACAGTCTCGCCCCACTGTGACTGTGCCTGGCTGCATTTGCCGTTAGATGATGGCGCTGAGCGTCGACTGCGAAAGCTTGTCGTGCTTTTGATTGTATTTGTTTGAGAGTTTGTATGTGTGTGTGTGTGTGCGTGTGTGCAGTTCGTGTCTGTGTGCCAATGTCGTTTATAATGAAGTTTCCTGCCGATAAACTTCAACTCCAAAAGCTGGTCAACTTGCAGCTGTGCTATTGCGTGTATACGAAACTGTGTGTGTGTGTGTGTTGGACAAAGTTTAAGGTGGGCTTTAATGGCTTTTTGGGCCAGTTGTTGTTGTTGCTTTTTGTGTACACTTGTTCATGTTTTCTTTTTGTTTTTGTCTTTTTTGTAGTTACTGTAGCTATTATTTAGGCAGGAAATTGTGTATATTACGTTGCCTTGAGCTCGAAGTTTGTTTTTATTTTTTATGTCTTTTAGGTAAGTGTAGGAAAGTGTGTAATAAGCTTAAACCAAATTCCAGATGATTTTAAACTTTAATTTTGAAGTTAAAATGCATGAGAAAATGTTTAAGAAAAACTAAAGAGAGTGAAACTTATTGATTATATATTGAGCTGAGCTAAAGTAGGGAAATAATACTAAATAGGTAAAACAAGCCTACATTTGTTTTCCCCTAGCTGTGGTAACCATAGTTACAATAAAAAACAATAGTTTAGGCTTATATTTTTAGTTGAATAAGCTAAAGTAATGAATAATGAATAATATATTATTATGGTTTTTTATTATTATTATATTATTATAATTATATTATTATTATTATTATATTATTATTATTATATTATTATTATTATATTATTATTATCATATTATTATAATTATATTATTTTTATTATTTTATTTTAATTTAATTTTTTTGATATGACAAACATTATTTATTAGGGTTTTTTCATTTTCTAAATAAACTTTAAAAGCTCTTTTTAGCAAGCATACAAAGTGTATGTGAAAATGCTATAAAAAAATGTGACAAAAAGTCAATTTTAATTTAGACAATAAATTGAAGAAACTTGCAGCTACTTTAAGTCGTTTACGCAAATATAGTTCCGCTGTTAAGCTGCCAACAATAAACAAAACAGATAAATCACCCAATAACCCAAGCAAGCAACAACAACGCATCAAAACAATGCGCACAATGGAGAGACCAACCCAAAAAAAAAAAAGCGCACGACAACAACAATTAGCAGCCACGTGACGTAATAGGCAGCAGCAAACAGGCGCAGCAAACAGCAACAACAACAAAAGCAGCAGCAACAGCAGCAGCAGCGCAGCAGCAGCAGCAAACATGCAAAAGCAGCGAAATGGAAAAGAAACGAACAAGAAGAGAACACGTCTACGTCAGCGTCAGCGTCAGACAAACAAATTACACACAATTTCAAATTGTAACAAGATCAATACGTTGAGATAAGCAGGCAACGAGAGAGTCAGTGTGTGTGAGTGAGACAGCAGCAATGCAGCTGCTGCGGCAAAACTATGCGAAAACACAAAACAAAAAGAAGAAGAAAAACCAAAACACGTAAAACGGCAAAGACACTAAACAAAGTGCAGCATAAAATCCTGACACATTACATTTACAGTTGTGTAAGGACACGCAGCATAATAGCGTCACTAACACTACGCCCCTCTCCCTGCGCCAACGACCTACCTTTACAACAAAACAAGACTCAGGCAGAACATACATATACATACATACATACATACAAGAGCAGCTGGCAGCGACGCAAGCAGCGCGCGTAGGCTCTCCGGCAACTACGTCAACAATGAAACGTATGGAATTGGAACGCAACGTCGACCCATTGCCATTTGTTTGTGTTTGTTTTGCTCCAATTAGCAAGACAGCCAGCACTGTGTGTGTGTGTGAGAGAGAGAGCAACTGCAATTTGTACGCTCTCTCACGCTCTCACACTCTTACGCTCTCTCAGCACGCCTTGTGGCGCTGTCGCTTGCGTCATTTTGTATTTGCAAACACACAAAAGAAATTATGAAAAGCATTGCAACTTTTGCTTTTGGGCCAGCGGTGAAAGCTTTTCATCAACACTTGGGAATCCAAACAGCTGCTTGTCGCTTTGTCGCCGTGTCGTGCAGCCTGTTTTTGTGCCTCTCTGTGTGTGTGTGTGTTTCATTGTCAGCCGCCCCATTCATGACAACGCCGCCGACGCTGCTGTCAAAACGCCGGTTGGGATAGGGTTCCAAACTTCCCCAAACCAACATTTTTATAAGAGAGAGCGAGAGAGGAAGAGCGAGTGAGTTGTTAAGAGTGGCGGCAACAATCTACAGTTATTTTTTACGAATTTCTTTTAATTATTATAGCTTTGTGTCTTTATATCAATGCAAATTTGCAAGCTCTCTACGTAGCTCTCTTACTCACTCTCTGTCTCACTCTTTCACTAGCTAACAAAATGTCTGCGTAGCAGAATCTTTTTACGTCTTTGTTTTCGTAAACATTTTAACTGAATTAAGTCATCAGCTTAGCTTTTAGTTTTATGAATGTTGTGACTAAAGGAGTTTTTTTTTTAAATTTTGTTGCTTTTTCCAAGCCCAATCCCTTTGACCGCCAAAAATAATTTCAAGGAACAAATATGCTGCCCTCCCCCTTACGTATTACGTATGGAAATTTCCTTATGCGACATTCTGAGTTTGTTATTGTTGGAACAAAACGGAAATAGTGGGTCACGTTTTAGGGTTGCCACTGTTCGCAAATATAAATGGCTTGAATGAAGCGGAAATGAAGATATTCAGCATATTTGTAGCAGCTGTAATTGGTTGGGTTTGTGCGTGGCGTGACGTGACGTGCGGACAACTGAAGGTCAATTGCAGACTGTTGAGAAAGTTTACTTGTTTTTACAGTTATTTCAAGACATCTCTAACCTCAAAAATGCATTCGAAAAAAGCTCTATTCTAACCTCTGGCAGCTAAACCAATTATATTTGGTTTCGACTAAACAAAACAGACCCTCTGCTGACTTTTTTTGTTTGATAACCTTATCACGACATTTTTAATCAACGCGAGCTCAGCTCATGAAATTGTTTTATAATTTTACTTTTTTTTTGTGTTTTTTTTATAGCTGTGTTTGTTTTGTATTTCTGTTTTTTTTTTTTCATTTTTTTTTTATTGGCAAACATCAAAAGACAATAAATAGATCAAACTAATTAAAAAGCACTTAGAAAATACATTTGCAGCCAGCCACAATCAGTGCATAAATCTTTCAATATGACAATCAGCGAGAAGAGTTTTTGCCACTTTTTTTTTTGTTTTCTTAATGAATTTTTCAAGATTTATGCGCGAGCTTTTTAATTAACTTGAAAGCGCTGTAGACAAATAGTTCTAGACAGCAAATGATGAGCTCTACATACAATATATATATATATATACATATAGAATACACACAGTGATTCACAGTTTATTTCAACCAGCACCTCATGCCTGCTATGGAACTGTCCTCACATTATGAAACCACCAGCGCAATCCTCAGACATACATTTTTTTTATACCCTGAACCCATTGAAAATGGAAAATCAGTCGATATAGCCATGTCCGTCTATCCGTCCGTCTGTCCGTCCGTCCGTCCGTCCGCCCGTGTGAAAACGTCGATCTCAGTACCTCTAAGAGCTAGACTCTTGAAATTATTTTCTGTGGGTCCATGTATAGCACGAAAATATCAAGTTTGCTCAAGAAAATCGATAACTATTCCCGTTTTATGGTTATCGATTAAAAGCACCTATCAAAATAAAGTTATTAAATTATATCTCGTACATCTTTTGAGCTAGAGTCTCAAAATTTTGGATTTAGATTCATTTATCATTCATTTTGTCCATTTTGGATACAGATCAGATACCTTATATGAGGAATGGGCCAAAATTACAGCACAAGTGACCCAAAAATGGGTGGAATCTATACCAAAAAGGTTTAAAATGATGATTGATCAAAAGGGTCAAGACTCACACCAAATATTAATTTTTTTTATTTTTAATAATAAAAAAAACTGTTTTTTTTTTTATAATATATATAGTTTTTAATTACAGTCGAGTCTCGATAATTTGTACCCCGCTAAATCAAAAATCGCGATAAATCGAACAAAATTCTGTCCTCTTGAAAAAAATTCGTTACAGTCGAGTCTCGATAATTTGAATTTCTGTGTAAATCGAAAAAAAAACTGATCCCCTTGCCATTTCGAATTATCGGGACTCGACTGTATTATAAAATGTTAAAAAAATATTTTAAAAATAAGTGAGCTAATATTTTTTAAGTTAAAACATTAGACTAGTAACTTGCATTTAAATTTTTTTGATATCTCTTTCAGTTTAGATTTGATAGATTCTTAAAGTTTTTTGAGGTGCTGGCTGAAAGAAGCTGTGAACCACTGTATATATATATATTATATACATATATATTTCACACCCAGTAAATTGATCTGTAAACCATAAAAAAATATATATTTCAAAGTTTCTTTAAAAAAAAAATTTAAAAAAAGCAAAAATAAAAAAAAACTAAAAATAAGCAAAAAAATATAAATAAATAAAAAAAGCAAAAATAAAGAAAAGACAAAAAAAATATAAATATAAAAATGGAAAAATAAAACTAAATAAAAGCACCAAAATAAAAAAAATATCAAAAATAAAATAAATCAGAAATAAAAGAAACAAAATTTAAAATAAAAAACACAGAAAAAGATTTTGTCAAAATGCGCGCTCTTAACTTTATGGCCTCAAAACATGATCCTAGACATCTGGTTTTATCAGCTCATGTGCGCACACATGGTTTAAAAGGTTTCCAAAACAAATCCCAGTTTTATGTGCGGGATTAGTTTAACACGCACGCACACACAGTTCCACTTTGTGTTGGTAGCGAAATGCTTCCATAAAACTGTCAAGATTTTTGAAGTGAGAACATGAAAAACTTGAGAGCCCCTCGCGCATTATCACAACTTTAATGAGCTCCAATAGCGAAACGTAAGAAACAACAGCAACAACAACAACGGCAACAGCAACGCTATAAGAGGAAGCAGCATTGGCTAAAAAAAAAGTTGTTTCTTTTCAACACGTTGTGCTGGCTCTGCTAGCTGCTTGGGCTCTCTTTGGCTGAGGCGAAACGAACGAAAAATGCTAACGAAACGAAAATGCAAAATGTCAATGTCCTCCACTGTACAGTTCAGCGCCACAATTGCGTCGCAGTTTTCGTAGCAGCTCCAAAAGCAGCGCCAAGAAACGTTCTTGTTCTCGTTGGCGCGGAACGTTGTGGCAAATGGAACACGCGCGCGCGACCGCTTGGCTCGCCAAAGCGTACGTAACAAAAAAAAAAAAAAAAAAAACAACGTAAGCAAAAGGCGTCGCATGAAGTGAGTAAAGCGATTGGAGTTGCTGTAAATGTGTCTGTGTGTGTGTGTGTGTGTGTGTTAGTGAGAGCGAGCAACGTCTGTGCTTGTGAGTAAGTGCAAGTGCGTGTGTGTGTGTGTGTGTGTGTGTGCGGTTTTTATATAGTTAAAAAGTTTCTTGAGATCCCCATAAATCCACAGCAAATACAAATAATGTCGTTTGGCATTGCAGTTGCTGCTGCTCTCCTTGTTGTTGTTGTTGCTGGCGTTGTTCTCTTATTGGCCGAGCAAGTTTTTTAATAAGCGCCATTGTGGCTAACGACAAGGAGTCAAATATATGACTTCTTGTTGCCAATAATTTAATGAAAAACGGAAATGCCATATTAGATTTATCGCCTGATAACAAGCCATGGACAACGAAAATATGGGTAGGTAGCTTTTAGCTACGTATTAACGAATTGGTAACAATTTGTTGGCCAACAAGTTACAAAATATGCCTAACTTAACTGTAAAGAATGTGGCAGATATGTATGTATGTATGTGTGTGTATGTATGTATGTATGTGTGTGTGTGTGTGTGTGTATGTATGTGTGAGTATGTATGTATGTATGTATGTGTGTGTATGTATGTATGTATGTCAGACGTATCAAACTGTCAAACTGTCATATAAAATTATCTTAACTAACTATTTCGCCGAGTGTAGGAGAACGAGAGATGAGGCGAGGTAATCAACGATCATTCTAAATTATGCACTTTAGAAACACATTTTAAACACATAAAAAAATTATTTAAAAAATTTTAGAATATATCTGATAACTTTTTGTCTATATATATTAATAAAACAAAATATAAATATATTTATATATATGTATATATTGTATATACAGCTGCGCTCAGTAAAATAGTAGTGCGCCTGGCCACTAAACATTAGACTTCATAATTTAGTGATAAACACAATTTTTTGAATGCAATTTGATAGGAATATTAAGAATATTAAGATTAACATATATTCTTATAATTTCAGCTGTGTTTTTTGCTACAATCTTAGGACATTGCATTTCAGGGAAAATTCTCAAAATTTGGTCGATCAGTAAAATAGTAGTGGCTACTAAAAAAGATTAAAAAAAACAATTTACTATTAGTCTAACTTCATGTATTATGTTTTACACATAAATATGTATTTAAGTCTTTAACTTTTAAAAATGCTCTAAAAACATATTTTAAAAAATTCTTTAATATTTTATTCCAGAATTTAACAATTTAACAATTTAATTCTATAATATTTTATTCCAAAATTTAATATAATTTAACATATTTTAAAATGTGCTTTAATATTTTATTATTATAAAAAAAAGAAAAACAATTTTAAAAATATGTATTTAAGTTTTTAATTTTAAAAAAAATGCCCCAAAAACACATTTTAAAAAATTCTTTAATATTTTATTCCAAAATTTAATATATTTTGAAATTCAATATAATTTAACATATTTTAAAATGTGCTTTAATATTTTATTATTATATAAAAAAAAAGAAAACCAATTTAAAACCATTTTAAAAATATGTATTTAAGTTTTTAACTTTAAAAAAATGCCCTAAAAACATATTTTAAAATATTCTTTAATATTTTATTTCAATAAATATTATATTTTAAAGTTTAATATAATTTTTCATATTTTAAATTATTTATTATTTATTCCAAATTTTTTTTTAAATATGCAAGAAATATTTAAGGCATGTTTTTTAAAGACATTTTTTGAAATCTTGAATACTGTGAAGATATCTTTGAAACAGCAAGCAAAAACATATTGTTTTTTAAATATACAAAAAACTTTTACGAATCTTTTAAAATTAAAAAAAAAAATTATAATGGAAATTCATAATACAAATGCATAATTAAAACTTTCGAATATAATAAACATTTATTATTCATTAAGCTAAAGTGCTTTGTGTTTTTCATAATAAATTTTGTTTCCCGCACTTTGTTCTCTATATTTTGTATATTATAAAAATACTTTTCATTCAACTTACGCTAATTTTCCACAAAAGTTTCAATTTAATAGCATCAAATACATACCTGCAAAGAGAATAAAGAAAATATATAAATTAGGTACAAGTGTTGTAAAACAATAAATGCATCATTAAAATTAAATGCTATTAAAAAGAAAATACAAATTACGAATTTCTCAGAGCTGGTCTATAGAAAAGGAAACCTATGAAATAAAGGGAAAAAAAACAAACAAAAAATAAGAAATAGCAAAGAAAATATAAAAAGCGAAACTCTCGCAACAAAGCACAAAGAGAAACCAACAAATGGCCAGACCAATCTTGTTGTTGTTGTTGTTGTTGCTGTTATATGACATTGTATGTAATTGTTGTTGTTGATGTTTTGGTCTCTTGTCAGCTCTACACGTGTAATCAAACACAATAAGCCATAAAAAATTATCATAAAGCGAGGCGCTGCATAAAAAGCTAATAGAAAAAAACATGAACAGCAAGAGGGAGAGGTGAGAGAGAGAGAGTGAGAGGGGGGCAAACAGTGGCCAAGTCATGGAAAATTGTAAAATGTCTCTATATATTTAGAAATATAATGTGACAATGTATGAAAATGGCAAACAGCTTCGGCAGCAACAACAAAGCACAAGGCAAAAGGTGAGACCCAAAAATCCTTTGGCACACACAGACGAGGACGAGACGAATGCTGGATCCAGAGCAGGAGGAAGACAACAGGCGACGGCGACGGCAAGTGGCATAAATTAAGGCTCCGGCTCAACATGTTGTATGCGAAACCAATACACAAACAACAACGGCAACATGAACAACAGCAACAGCGACAACAACATCGATAACAAAATCTATAAGTGTTGACACATGGCACAGTGGGCAAAATGACTGTTAAAAGTTGAGCAAAAGCTAAAAGCTATTAGTTAAATCAAATTGTGAATATTTAATGATGATATATAAATGTTGAATTAATATATAATATATTTAAAATTATTATATTTAGAATAAAAATTTATATGAATTGTTATCAAACAAAAATTAAAAAATATAGCAAAAGTTTTTGAATATTTTAACACACTAAGTGCAAATGCTTTAGAGAGTGATCTAAGGAGAAATTTACAGAGATAAAACGATAGAGAGAGAGTGAGAGAGAGTAAGATAAAGAGAGAGAGAGAGAGAGTAAGATAAAAAGAGAGAGAGAGAGAGAGAGAGAGAAAGAGAGAGAGAGAGAGAAAGAAAGAGAGTAAGTTAAAAAGAGAGAGAGAGAGAGAAAGAAAGAGAGTAAGATAAAAGAGAGAGAGAAAGAGAGAGAGAGAGAGAGAGAGAGAGAGAGAGAGAGAGAGAGAGAGTAAGGGAGAGTAAGGGAGAGACAGTTACAGACAGAAAGATATAGAGCCTAGAGAAATATATAAACTGATAAGAATTAAAAGATAATGGAGAGAAGAAACTTTCTATTGATTCTTCTCTCCATTTCTTATTCTATTTATTGTATTATAATATTATATTATTATTATATAATTTTTATATAATTATTATATTATTATTATATTATTATTATATTTTTTTTATATTATTTTTATATTATTATTCTATTTTCTTATTCCTTAAACATTGGGAATCATTAAACTAAAAAATATATGAATTTTACTATATTTTAATTAAGTTTTTATAATACTTTCAAAATTCTTTTAATATTTTTTTAACTTCATTTAAATAATCAAACATTTATTTTTAATTTTTCTTAAATAAATTAATTAACATTTACATAAAATTAACATTTACATACTTATAAATTTACTCATAAATAATAATATTATTAAATTTCTTATTTTTTGCCTAACAATTTTTCTCTATGATATTTCCCTACATTTGAGAACCTAAAACTCAATTATTTTCATGCTGCTACCCCTAAAATAACATTATTTAAAATTTCTAATATTTTCTTTTCTTTTCAATTTCAATTCGGTTTTCTCATCTCTCGCTCCACTGTGCAAATTGCGTGGGCACTGTGGCTGTGTCAATTTGATGATGTCCTTGCTTTGGCTTCGCACTCGCCGCACTTGTTTGTCCCGCAATGTTGCCATGAGATCGTGCAACACAAAAGCCTCAGTCGCCCAGCCCCGTCTCGCCCCTGTGGCCCCCTCGTTTAGGCGTCTGTCAACAACAAGTGAAGGAGACAGGCTCCTCGTAGTTAGCATATTTTACAGTGCGTGCCGTTTCCAGTGAAACATGATGTTTTGCTAATGCAACAGATTTACACGCCGCTTTCCATTTGATTTGCTAGTTTATTTGCAGGCGATTTTTACCACCTTCCAGCGACCATGATAAGTCTGTGGAAATTTTGCCATAGCGGCAACCTAACGGGCAAAGTAAAGTCCAGTAATAATTAAAGTTGTTGCCAGGCTTCGGCCACACCCAAAAAAAAAGAAAGAAAGAAATTTGTCTGGCATGCAAAACTTCGCAGCCAAAGTTTCGCGGAATCAACTAAACCATAATTAGTGGCAAGGTGTATAAAGATATTATACATACATACATATGTGGTCAAGGTATACCTAGGTGTGTGGGTTGTGGTCACTTCTTGTAGCTGAACAAGGAAACCACCAAAATGTACCCAAACAAAGAGCCACGATAGGACTTCAAGCTACAAAGACTAGATTGCAGACAGTGAGTTGAGCATGGAAATGCGTCGTAATATATAAGTTATAAAACATGATGATTCAGCGAATCCAAAACTTTTATGCGTAGTCAATTAGAAATTGACAAATAAAGCAGAAAAAGTAGTAGAAGCAATACAAGAATTATTCTTAAGAAAAGAAGAAAAAGGAAAGGAGATAATAATAATAAGAAAAATGTCAAATAAAAGCACAATAATATTTTAAGTATATTAAATAAAGCTGCTAATAATAATTATTATTTAAAAAATAAATAAATAAAAAATTAAATTAAAATGTATATTTATATATTAATAAAAATATATAGCAAAAATTTCTAAAATAATAAAAATATATAACAATAATAAGAAAAGAATCAAATAAAAGCACACAGCCAATAATATTTGAAATAATTATTATTTAAATACAAAGAAATATACCAAAAAATCAACAATTCTATTCAATTCTGTAAACAAATTATAAGTTTTCAACAATGACAAGAAATAAAAACAATTCTATATTAACTACAAATTATTCTACGGTTAATTATAATTATTATATATAATTTTTAATTGGATTTTTCGTACAATTCAAAAGTTTAAATTAATTGAAAGAAATAGAATGATTTACAGAAAACAGAAGAATAATTTTGCATACAGAATAAATAATTTTTAACAACTAAAAATAAATAAAAACAATTTTGCAATACAAAATATTTCTTTTTTTTTTTTTGTTATGGCAATCATTTATTGTATGTGGGTTTCATTTATCTAAGAAAAACTTTAAAACCTCTTTTTGGCAAATCATTGACAAATATTCAGTGTGTGTGATACAAAATATGTGAGAGTAACTGGTGTGGGCTATCTTAATAAATAAGGATCATATTGAGGTATGAATTATGTGCGTGTGCGTGGATTAGGTAAAGGGAGTGTACGGTCTGGTAGATGTTCAAGCTGAGCTCTTTTAAGTCTGTATGTGGAAGGATGTAAAGTATCAAAGGTGAGTGATTGTGCAAGAGGGTTTGGGTGAGATGAGTGTCTAGAGTTCTGTTTGATGCAAGTGTCTTGGATAATATTAATGAAAAATTGTTTTTATTTATTGTAAAAATTACAATTCATTTTGAATAGCCACGTTTTAAGTAATTGTCTTTGGAGCTAAACTTAAAATAATAGTAAAAAATATTATCTTAAATTATGAATAAATTTGCGTAAAACAATTTAATATCCTTACAAAAAATATATATTTTAGCATTTTCTATCACCTAACTTGATATGAAATTAATATTTAAATATAAATATGTATATTTCTTATAATACTCTAAAATCAAAAGCCTTTCTTTAATTAGGTTTCAGTTTTTCAAAGATTTAAATTATTTTTATATAGGGTTGTCAAAAAAGTCTTGCGGTATTTCCGCAAGCTTGTCTTTGCAAGCGCGTAGTTCTAGTTGAACAATTGAAAATTCAATAAAAATACCGCAAGACTTTTTTGACAGCCCTTAATAATATAACAAAATATTTAAATATACAAAATTCCTCATGCAACAAGCGAACAATTTGACGTGATTAAAAAATGTATATATTTTGCATATAGAGTTGCCTTTGTTGTTGTTGTTGGGGAAAAGCTTTTGTGGGAGATTCCGCCTGGACGGACATTCAACTTGTTTTGCGCGTCATGGCGTAATCCGAGAACTTGCAAATATAATATGAATTATTTGGAAAAATGTTATGACTATGACGTCATGGCAGCAAATGATGGACTCCTAAAAAAAAAGTTCATTGTCTTTGCTGTGCAGTTTATTGCACTTAATTAACAAAAAAACAAAAAAAAAAACAAAAAAGAACACACGAAATGTATTTAGCTCGCATTCAACAAATACAGCGCTTTGCTTTGGTTGGCAACACCTACCACAGCTACAGATACAGATGCAGATAATGAATTATTAGCGAGAGGGCAAAAGTATCTGCCGGATATTAGCGCAAAACAAACAACCAAAGCGACAACATGTGTCGCGTCATGGAGATACGCGCACAGGAGACACTCGCAATGGACGGACAACTACCCGAGTTCGCAAGAACTCATCAGCAGAGGGGTGTATGTGTATGTGTGGGTGGGAGGGGTGCCTAAGGGGCGTGTCTGCAGCTCGCTTGTGAATCACAGCGCCTGCTGCTGCTGCTGCTGCTCCTCTTACTACTTACTGTTGCCTAGCACTGCTTCACTCTTTCATTTGTTTTGCTGCTCTTAATGTTGCATGGCAAATTTAATTTCTAAATTGCAGCTGTTGTCGTCATCAGCAGCAGCAGCAGCAGCGACGGCTCTGCTCATTTTGTTCGGCGTCTGTCGTAATCTTTCCAATAGAATCATAAATCATATAAAAGGCCATTTCATCAAAAAAAAAAAAAAAAAATGCTGTCAAGACAGAGACCAAAAAAGGAACAAAAACAGATGAAACATGGTGCACAAATGTCTTGTAATTCTCAGCAATTTTTCAAACAATAAATGTGTGTAAAGAACGCTTATCGAATTGAAGAATGATTTCAGTTCAATGAAAAGATATATAATAGATACATTAATAAACTACAAATAAATATAAATACATTTATATTTGATTTTTCTTACAGCATTTCGAGCAAGAAATTGAATACTCAGCCAAACAAAGAAAGTAAATTAACTGACTCACACTAGCTGGCTATGTACATATATGCGAGTGTATCTTACAGATACAAGATACATACATATATACATATATATATATATATGCTTCAGTTATATGGTTGAACTACCAATTACACACATAAGCAGACAGGACTGCACCTATGCTTTATGGCTGGCCCGAATTGCATGTTTAATTGCAATAAAAACAAGCAGCAGCCAGCACCGACCAAGACCACGCCCACGCCCACTTGGGTACCCAGCCCCCCCCCCAAAGAAAAGCGCTGAAGGCAAACACACACACACACACACACACTAGACAAAGAGAGTCGGAGGCGAACAGGCGAACCATTTTCATTAAATTTTCGCACAAAACTGAAAGATACAAAACAGCTGCAGCACAACAGTGCAACAGTGCGTCGTATGCAGCGAGGAAAATTGAAAATGAAAATGGCAGCAGGCGAAAAAAAAGCATTACGTACGTATACATTGGAGTGTAATACATATATAGAAAGTGGGTAAGGCAGGGCAGGGGCGATGAAGCAAACAAATGTACAAAAGTTGGGCAGCTGGACTGGAGCCGGAGAATGCGACTGTAACGGAGACCACATGCTGTTTAATAATAATAATAATAACAACAAGAGGAAGAAGAGGAAGTTGCAGAGGAGGAAGCACAAGCAATTTGGCAATGCTGGCCACGCCCAACATGCAGAGCAACCTGCAGGCTGCATGACTACCAGATATGCTGTAACAACTCAATAAGTATTCTTGTATAATATGGTTGGAACTGAACGTGCTAGCAAGGAAATAATAATAATATGTAATAAGATGTGTTATATGTATTTTAGTTTATATAATAATTTGTTTATATAAGATATATGTATTTATAAATTGTATAGCTCTGCAAACTATAGTTTCTGAGCGCCAGGAGTTCTTTAGTTAAGCTGTTTAAGCACGTTGAATTAATTGCATTGATTCACTATTATTATTTTTTTTTATTTATTTATTATTTTATTATATTAATTTAATTTTAATTATTTTTTTTATTTTATTTATTACTTTATTTTGTTTTCTTTTTTATTTTTTTATATTTATTATTTTATTTTATTTTATTGTATTTATTTTTTTATTTTCTTTTATTTATTTATTTTTTTATTTTATTTTGTTTATTATTTTGCTTATTATTACTACTATTTATTATTTTATTTTAATTATTATAGCTATAGTACAGCAAATGTGCAACAGCATAGATGCCTGGAAAAGAGTCTGTGACTTCGCCGAAAAGGTTCTCCGGCGGAAAAAGTGGGACCTGGACGCAGGAACACAGATGGCAGTGCTCAGCTAGAGCATATACAAGGGCTCCACCTTGCCACCTTGAAGGTTAATGCGGGATAGTTCCTGGTGCCAAGGTGGGAGGCAGCCCGAGAAGAGGAGGTTTTTTAGTCGGTAAGCAGTATTGCAGTCCGACACACCAGCCAGAGTGACGACCTGACTGACGGTGCATAAAGCATTTTTACCTACCTCAGCCACACAAAAATAAAAAAAAAAATTTTTAATTATTTATTTCTTATTTATTTTTTTATTTATAAATAAAATAATTTTATTTAATTTTATTTATAATTTTATTTTGTTTTTTTTATTTGATTTTATTTTTTTATTTATCATTTTATTATTATTTTATTTTATTCCATTTGTTATTTACTTTTATTTTATTTATTATTTTTATTTTATTATCTTATTTATTTTTTTGCTTTATTAATATTTTATATATTTAACTCTTGTAGTTTTTTATTTAATTATTAGCCAAATTTTATATGAAAAGAAATTTTTGGAATATTCTTTGGGGTATTTGAAAGCTTCAACCTACAAAGAATATGTATTCTCCAAATAATCTATGAAAAATATATATCTGATGTTTCAATTATCATTATTATAGATATTACACATTATTTTATTATGCTGAAGTTTTCAAATTTTATTGTATTTCAATTGGTAAGCCATATTATTTCATTTTAATTACAGGGTATACCAAATCACACACACACAGCATTGAGAAGTGCATACGCCACAGCTTGGTTCATGACATGTTAAAGGCCAATAAATAACCCGCCTAGTTTAATGCAGTTTTAATGAGCCACAGCTCTTAAACAAAAACTCAAAAGCAAAAAAAAACCAACTTGCAAAAGATACGGTTAATATTTATTTCGTTTTTTCTTTAGCGGAAATTGCAGCAATTAACATAAATGGTAAAAGAACAAAAAATAGATAAAAAAACTATAAAAAACAAATTATAACAATTATAAAATATGGTTAAACTGCAATTAACAATTATTTTAATTTGGTTCTCAGCTTTGTTACGCTTTTTTTTTTTTTTAATTAAAAAGAGGCTCAATCGATTATTTTTTTGTTTTAATTTTAATTATGGAAATGACTTGAAAGACCTTTAAATTGTTTGTGAATCATGTGCGCTTCAATCGATTGGTTTAGTTCTGATGCCATTGACCATCGATCGATCGTTGGCTTGCGGTTTCATTTAGTAAGGTCGTGTTAATTACTGAGCATTCTTGCTAAGTTTTTTTTTCCAGTGTAACATATCTTTTGTGGGGGTTTACTTTGAAGTGCAAATGCTAGGCATAGAAGATAAGGGAATAGATATTATTTGGGCAAAAGCAATGAAATAAGTTGGAATAATATGATCGACCACAAGAGATTGTGAGATAAAAGAGAGCAGAATAAAGATTTAAGTTTATTTGAATTGGGAATTTCAATGGTTTATAACACAGATCTTAGAGATATAGAGCTATATGAGGTAGATCTATATCAGTTTTAGTTCATTTACAAAACTTTTGTATAGTTTCTAGTTTCTAAAAGGAAAATTTGTATCAATTTTATCTGATATATAGTACATATAATATAAAATATAACAATATAATATAATATAATATAATAATATAATATATAAACAAGTAAGAGTGCTCTAGTCGAGACTGCTCGACTAAGAGATACCCTGAACCCTGGGAAGATGCGATATTCAAATCATTTTACGCTTCTTTTATATATACATATACACAAACAACACATACACACACACACACATGCACACGCACGCACAAGCACTTGCTCTGCTACTGCGCAGTTTACGCAGCGACTGCGCGCGGGCAGCGCTTGGGCTGCAGTATGGGCTATATTTTGGAAACTTATTTGTTGAATAGGTTTGCTTCTAGATGGACTTTCGTCATCAAACTTTTACAGCATAATAATGACATTCATATGTATGTATTTGCCAAAGCACAAGTCTCTAGTATTTGAAATTTGGGGGGAAGGGGGCGTGGTATCCAAAATCCAAAAATTGCAAAATGTTTGTATTCATTACACGGATACACACAGTAAATCTTAAATCTATAGTTATAACGGTATTCAAAAACGAAGAAAAGTTATCGATTTTTATCGATAATAAGGAAATCGGATGAGTTATCGAAAAAAAATGATAAACTCGTACTGCGTAGGATATACACGAGTATACATTTCAAATTTCAGATCTCTAGCTTTTGTGGTTTGCGAGATCACTGCGTTCACACGGACGGACGGACGGACGGACGGACGGACGGACGGACGGACGGACGGACGGACAGACGGACATGGCTATATCGACTCAGTTTGTCGAGCTGATCGTGAATATATATACTTTATGGGGTCTGCCACGCCTCCTTCTGCCTGTTACATACATTTTCACAAAAACATTATACCCTGATTTCCCATTTTCAATGGGTTCAGGGTATAAAAATGTATATATATATATATATATATATATATATATATATATATATATATAACATTTATATATATATATATATATATATATATATATATATATATATATATATATACATTTATATATATATATATATATATATATATATATATATATATATATATATATATATATATATATATATATATATATATATATATATATATATATATATATATATACATTTATATATATATATATAGATAAATATGAAAAATATTTTTTTTAAATATACAGAAATTCAATTGAAAACTGTTTTCAATAAATAAAATGTATAAAGTATTTATAAAGAATTTCAATGAATGAAAAGAATTTTTAAAGTGTCCATGTTTTTATTTCTATTTATTTACATTTTCCACCATATGGGGCAAATGCATTAATGTAAAAGTGCATATCTTATATGAAACAAACAAAAAAAATAAAACAAAGAAATAAATAAAACTAATACTTAAAATGTACAGCACGAGAATGGGCCATAATTTAGCATTGATTTTGCCATTTCATTTTGACAGAGAAGATACAAAATGAATTATTGAAATATGCATTTAGCTGGCCATGGTTGGGTCTGAATAGTGAGATGTCTGTCAGAGCATTTGAAAGGACGGCAAATATTTATTTAATAATAATTTATGGAGCAATAAAAAAGTCATTGTTGCAGTTGTTAATTTAATTGATGGCCTGTTGCTAATTGTCAGTGAAACGGTTTTGCATAATTAAGCCAACAAAATGCACGATAATATCGCAATATGCAAAACCAATTAAATAGGTGAAAGTTAAGTTACAATAATCTGAATCAAGCTGAGCCTATTTTATGTTTATGATTAATGCTAGACATGCTTTTGTATCATTATACAAATTTATATGTATATATTTGATGTATATATTGAAATTTTGCGAAAACATTCTTAAGAGAACTGAAGCTGAAGCTGAAGCTGATGCATACCGAAAAGTCTGGAGACGGCAGCTGATGAGACATGAAACGAAACGACAGATGAGTTGATGGACCAGACACACAGTGCTTATATACCATTCAGAACCATATTTATATATATATGTATAGCTATGTACATATGTGTATATATACGACTGGCATGCATCATTGTGCCAGATATTTCTTAGCTTTTATTACGCATGGACCCCCAGACAAAAGCGAGCGAGAAGTCGAGTTCTGTAAAGAATGTGCAGCAGCAGCAGCAGTGCGAGCATGACCTACCCCAAGGCAAAAATTATTATTTTATTTTGTTCATTCTTTTTTTACTTTATACGATTTTTATTTTTTTATTGTTGGTCGGTCGGTCGGTTGGCTGGCTGGCTCACTGGCTGGCAAAAGGCATATTTGCCTTTGGTGTTATTACACACACCGAAATGAAGCAGTAAAATTATATACGCATGCTGAATCCTCAGCTTTTGCCTTCGCTTTTGCTTTTGTTCCCTTCGCTGCCTTCATCAGTCGCTCGCTTGGTTTCATTGTTTCAAACTGCAAAGGCAATAAATGAGTAATATGGCATTAAGACAAAGTTTGCTTGCACAATGCCCGCACAGCCCGCAGGCCATTGATTATGTTTGCCATGCACTCAAATTCTACGTATGGCTATAACAGACATTCTAGCCACATTTCTGTGGCCGAAATGAGACCACAAACTATGACTACAATTGGCTTCAAATATGCTTGAAATGAAAAATATTCGCTTTTTATTAAGTTTAGCTGGAAACGTAGAAAATTTGCATATGAAAAACGGAATTATGAGTTTTATTTAACATATTTTTTAACGAGATAATCAGATTAATAATTTAAAGCAGTTGAGGTCAGAACGGCACGAAGTTTATATATTTAAATTTAAATATATACATATATGTATATTGAATAAACATATAATATACATAATATAATTTATTATAAAATTGATAGGTTTTAATAGTTTTTTTAGCAATATAATAAACATCTTTTATATTATATGTAATTAAAAAAAAAATTGTATATATTTCCCTTCAATATATTATAAAATGTCCCATTGAAAATGGGAAATCAGGGTATAATGGTTTCATTAAACTGTCAAATGTATGTAACAGGCAGAAGGGGGCGTGGCAAACCCCATAAAGTACATATATTCTTGATCAGGGAGACGAGCTGAGTCGATTTAGCCCTGTCCGTCTGTCTGTCTGTCCGTCTGTCCGTCTGTCCGTCTCTCCGGTTGTTCGTCTGTCCGTCTGTCCGTATGTATGAACGCGTCGATCTCAGAACATATATGAGCTAGACTCTTGCAATTTTTTTGGAAATCCCTGTATAGCACGCGCATATCGAGTATGTTTTAGAAAATCGATACCTTTTCCCGTTCTTTTTTTATCGATTAAAAACCTTATCGAAATGAAGTTAATAAATTATATCTCTTACATCTTTTGAGCTAGAGTCTCCAAATTTTGTATTTAGATTACTTTATATCTTATACAATTTCGGTTTTTGCTATATTTTGGATACCGGCCAGAAAAAAAATTTTTTTTTTTTAATATTTAATTTTACAAACTTAAATTGTTTTGCGTTAATAAATACATAACTGAGTATATTTAAAAACGCAGATCGGGCGGGGTTCAGGGGATCTCCTAGTCGGGCACCACCGACTAGAGTTTTCTTACTTGTTTATATTTTATATATTTATTTTATATTATATAAAAATTTTATTTTTAATTTTTATTTACTTTATTTTAAGCAATATTTTTATATTTTTAATATTTTTTTTTAAAATAATGTTTTTAATTTATTTAATATATTTTTATTTTATATCTTTGTTATTAAGCCGTTTATATAATACATATCTTTTCTATCGGTTCAATTTATTCTTTTTCCACTTCTGAATCTAAAAAAAATTGTATATTTTAAAATTATATATCGTGATATTAAGACTAAAACATACTTCTAAATTGCTTTTTAACATTAACAAAAATCTATATTTATTCCAATTTAAGTCTTCTCAAAATAATCTGACAAAATGCAATATGAAAACATTAAGTTCGCAATAAATATTCCCAATTTACTAGCCTAATTCAGTTTGATTTTTGGATTTTATAAAGCACATTAAGACACACCTATTGGCCTAAGCCCACATACAGATCTTTAGCCAAGATTAATCATCTAAGCGTACCGCGCGAAACAGAGCAATAAACCAAATACCAAAATGAATAACAATTAATGTTAGACAATTATGAATGTGACATATATTAGTATATGGATGTATGTAGGTGCTGAGCAAACACAAACCCCAACATTAAACACACCATTGAAACTCGGCTAACGTTGAGCACACGCAACTGTGATAAAGCCTAAAAAACGCATAGTGCACACGCATAGCTGATCGCAATGCAGCGCAGTTAAACATAATTTGCCATTACTTTTAATGCCGTCACATATCTATGAATTTATCAAATAATCAGACCGTGTCTAATGCCCAGCAATGATACTGAATATGAGCAAAAAAAGAAAGAAAAAAAACAAAAAAAAAATCCAAATACAAATACAAAACTTGGTCATAAAACACTCGAGGAAAACTGAAAGCTATTTGCTAGCTAGTACTTGCAGAAAGATATACAAAGCGTATAAAAAAAGACAAAGGCATTAAATTACAAGTGGCTAATGTTGCCAGCCAGCCAGCCAGCCCACCCTGAAATGGCAACGCGACTGACTATTCACTATATACTTACTTATATACATAGTCATAGTCGCTGCCAAAACTCCGTGCTTGTCTAAACTTGATTTCAAAGTTAAACCAACCTTAACCAACATTTATAGACATCAAACGTTGCAAAAACTATGCGGCGTAAAGAAGCAAACACGGCGCAGCTACAAAAATTAAAACCGAAAACAAAAAACAAAACAACAAAACAACAAAACATAGCAAAGATTTTTGGTATCTCGTTTTTTGGGCTTTTGGTTTTAAACTTGATTTGCAAAAATTTGCGTTGAAGGTGAAGTCTTGTTATTGAGGCAGGCAGGCAGGCAGGCCGGCAGGCAGACAGCCGGGCAACAGGCAAAACGTTGAGTACACGAAGCCCAAGTAATGAAAGATGAAGCCCAAGAGCAGTTGATGGGTAATTAAGCAACTTTTTGAGGTTGTAATGAATGAATGGCAAACAGAGTGCCGAAGCGAGCATCAAAAAAGCAGAAAGAGCTACCCACAAAGACCTTGAAGTTGGGGCAGCGCCAACATTGTGGAGCCTGAGGAGCACAGAGCAACAGAACCTTTATTAATCAAAAGTAAGAAGAAGATGTAAAGGGCGCGGGCGAGATGTGAGCTGCAAATTCAGTTCACTAGAAAAACTAGCTAAAACACAGGCCAAAAAGTCAAAGTAACAAATGTCTTCTAGCAGAAATGTTAAGATATTTTAGAAGAGAGATTATAGAAAATCAAGCAGAATAACGTTTTGTCTCTCATATATAGTATTATAATCAATTATACTCCTGATTTAAGCTCTAAGTTTTCTTAACTTAATGTTAATTTAACATGTAGTTTGAAGTGTTGTTTAAAAATACAAAGATTTGAGTTATTTTCAATCTAATAGTATAATATATATATAATAATATAAAATAATCTAATTCATAGTTATAAGCGTTTACAGCTTTTAGTCTCTATTCTGAAGTACATTGTAAATTTAACATGCAGTTGGGCATGTTAAAAAAATCTAAAATATATAGATTTGAGATATTTTCACTTTAATAATTAAAATGTATAGCTTTTAGCTCATTTTCTAAAGTACATTGTAAATTTAACATGCACTTTGACATGTTGAAAAAAAAACTATAATATATGTTTTACATATTATTAAATATGTTTATATTTACATATTTTTAATTAATTAAATTAATGTTCATAGCTTCAAATATAATGAAGTAATAAATATATTATAATACAATATTCAAAATAATATTCTGAAGTACATTGTAAATTTAACATGTACTTTGACATACTGAAAAAAAAACTAAAATATATGTAGATTTGCATATTTTCTTTCTGTTAATTACAATATAGAAAGGTTCAAAGCTTTTAATCTAATGGGAATATAACTATATTTTAAAACAATAATAACAAAATTATACTGAAGTTCATTGTAAATTTAACATGAGGATCGAATAAACAATTAAATAATTTGAATTTTATTATAATTCTCCCTACAATATTATTATTATTATTTGCATTATTTATTATTTATCTTTAAGAGTTTCTGTTAAGTTTCTCTTCTTAAGTTTCTCAGGTTTATTGTAAATTTAACATGGAGTTTAACATGACGCAAAACTAAGCTTATATTAATTTTGAAAATTAATTTGTTTCTGTGTAAGACCTGAATCATGTCAGATTTAGTATTAAACTTTACCAAAAACATTTAACATGCACTTTAACGAGTTTACTAATTATTTAATTATATATTAAAAGTTTCATAAAAATACATAAAAGTATTTATAAATATACTCTTTTATTTTATAACATCTGGCCAAAGTCCAGCCCATTGCAACTCTACTTGTGTCGTGCTGCCCACTTATTTATGATTCAGGTGTTCAGCCCATTTAGTCCTCCTCGAAATACTTTTGAAACAGCTCTGTCAACACGACGACAGGGTGTTGACCGGTCAACGGTCTACATAAATATTTGATAATTGCAGCAACAGCAATTTTCAATGAATAATGCAAATTGCAATAAAAAGACAAACAGTGCACACCGAACAGAGCAAATACGAGTAGCCAAATGCATTATGAATGCTCAAAACGCCTCACGTAGAAATGGGCCAATCGCTAATAGTTAATGAATTCTTTGCGCTGGCCCAATAAATGTGGGAAGCGTAACAAATGCTATTGGCCCTTACATAAGATACTTTAAGCAGCTCGAACTACGTTGTCTAACTAGCCAAAAAAAATATAAATACTAATGTGTGTGTGTGTGTGTGTGTGTGTGGGGCTATTGTGATTGCCTGCGGCCTATGGGTAATTAGAAGACGTCTTGTCTTGTATTTTCTATGACTTGCGTCTGGTCAATGTCTGCGAATGCATCAGCTGCTCAGGTTCACGTTACAAAATTGTTCGACTGAACAGTGAAACAAAAATAATAAAAAAAATAAGAAGAAATTCTAGAATGAAATTGACTGAAGGTGATAATTGCTGATTGTGTGCTCGACAAGCAGATACCTCGTAGCTCTTGCACTTTACTTAATATCAAACATATATCTAAATAAAAAAAATTGAAATATAGATTTAAGTTTAGCAGAAAAAATAATAAAGAAAAGCTTCCCTAAGTTGAGCTGCATTTTTGTATAAATTGTTTACAATTTTCAAATAAATTTATCGATATAAGGTCTGCGAAATAAGTAACTGGGACAAAGACCAAACAGATTATATTGTCCACAAAAAAACATTTTGTTGGATTTAATTTGGT
Source organism: Drosophila leonis (assembly GCA_035045365.1). NCBI lineage: Eukaryota > Metazoa > Arthropoda > Insecta > Diptera > Drosophilidae > Drosophila > Drosophila leonis. Next base: position 7,696,342 of record JAWNPC010000202.1, on the reverse strand, counting down.
TGAATTATATTGATAATTTTATTAAGTTTAAACACCAATTTACTTTTTTGAAAAATCTGGATCGGTTTAGTTGTAATCTAATTCAACGTACTGTCCCAGTTACTTATTTCGCGGACCTTATGTATATCGATTAAAAATTATATAAAGCTACTAAGCTCCTTTCCATTTGAACTAAATATGTAGCATATAAAATTAAAGCTGTTTGGCTAAAAATCTTGTAATTAATATTTTTCCATTCGAATTCGAGTTATTATAATTTTCAAATTCATTTATCGATATATGTATATCGATGAAAATTTATATAAATCTACTAAGCTCATTTCCAATTGAGTTAAATAACATACAAAATTAAAGCTGTTTGGTTAACCATCTTGTAATTAATATTTTTCCATTCGAATTGAATTGAGATTCTCTTTTGGCCAGGCAAATAATAATAATAATAAATATAATAAGCATTATCACTTAGACGGATTATATATCAAATGTTGTTTGTGATAAACAACATACGCAAGTTCATCTACGAGTTTGTGTGCTTGCTGTGGGTGATTGACATATTGAGCCATGTGTTGGACTAAAAGTTGTAGGCGCATTTAGGTCTTTGGCACGTATTTTGTGTGGGTGGATGGATACAAAGATGAAGGTGGGCGTTCAGAAAGCTGTCTGCTATGCTTAAGCAACGCTTCAAACAAATTTATGAGGCTTTCTTTACAAAATTACTGCATAAATTAGCTGAGATGAAATATAAGAGTTGAGTTTGACAAATATTAGAAAACAAAAGAAATATAGAAATTGCATATCTCGCACGCTGCTAAAAGCTAAATGCTATGCTATAAATATCAGTTCTTACACACACAAAAGCTCATTGCTGGTAGTTTTTATGTAAAAGTTTAAGAGAAAGCAAAATAATAAAAATAAAAAAAAACAATTTATATAGAAATATAGATTTGACAAAACAATAAAGTTGAACTTTGCGCTGTAAGAAAAACTAAAAACTTTCGACACATGACATTGGAGTTTTCAACTTGCAAACTTGCCACTTTCAAGAGTTGATGTCTCTTTATCTCTGCCAAAAGATTTCGCTTTAAGAAACTAGCATATATTGAAAGCAATTTGCAATGCATACAGCAACCGAATGAAGTGTGTGTAATAACAGCGAGCTGAGAGAATGATTTTTCTTTCTAAATAGAAAAACCCGAAACGCAGCGCGAAACTGCAATTGCGTTGTCTGCATATAAATTATGGTGGGAGAGCTAACCCCAAACAGCAGCAGCAACAGCAGCAGCAGCAACAACTTCATAGTCAACCGTCTTGCAGAGCAATGCGTCTGATAAGGAGATAAAAATAAAATGCAATAATTTTATTCTTATTTTTCGCCAAGTACAACGCTTCTGCATTAGTTGTGGCTAGAGCTGGATCAGGGGTCAGGGGTGATCAGGGGTTTCTAACAAAGCAGAGTCATAAAAAAAAAATTTTCTGTGCGCTGTAAGTGTGGTTTTGTGTGTGTGTGTGTGTGTGTGGGGGGCGTCAACGCGTCGGGCACTTTGGAATTTTCATCAAAGTTTTTTCGCAGTTCAAAAAGAGCAGCTTAAGGCGCCTAGAAGCAAGCTACAGATACATTTCTATATAAATATATATATATATACAGATACAAGCTCTAGCTCTAGCTGTTGACAACATTTGATTGATGCGTCCGCCCTCAACTTGACCACGCCCCACAGCGCCAATTAGGGCGCACTTAAAATTCAACTTGAGCAATAAATCGAGAGAGAAAAGCAAAAAAAAAATGAAATAAATAACAAGCCATTTTCATAGGCATTGATTCTTATGTAAGCGGCTTATACATTTTTATTTTTATTTATTTTTTTTTGCTTTTTGGAAAACTGATTTCGTTTCGTTGTTAAGCTCGTGTGGGCGTTGTTTGTTGTTTCTCTGGCAGTTGAAATTTGCAGCCAAATGGAAAATATATGTTTGCAAGCACTTTGAAACAAAATTATAGATAATATTCTTTGCTTCCTCATTTTTTCTCTTCTTTTGTCTTTCGGTAAGTCGTGCACGAGTATCTTAAATGCTACGAGCCACAATTTGAAATTGATAAAACAAAAAAAAAAAAAATGGAAAGAAACAAAATTAAGCTAGCCTACAGCGCCTAACAAATTTTTGTTTTGGGAAGCGTGAACAGTCAATTGTTTTGGGCTATTGGAAATTTGAATTTCAAATTGCAAAGCAGCTTGGTTGGGTTAATCTAGAACAAGCTGTGGGCGCAGAGACGAAAATTGCAATCAATAAAGTCTATTAGAAATAAGGAGAAACTTGATTCAATCTCAATCAAGCGGCTGTAGTTTGAAATTAATTGGGTCTCGCAAGCTGTATGTTTACTATAATGTTGTGAGAGTATTTTGAAATATTTATTGCTTGATTAAATAGTCATTTAAGATAAGTTTGAAACTAAACAAGCAAGCTTTAGGCAAGCTGTGTTCATTAAAATAGTAGTGTGATTAAAGAAAAATTTAGAAAATATAGTAGTTCATGGAAATAGTAGTGGCTACTAAAAAAAAGGGGAAAATAAATTGTTTAACATTAGCAAATACAAATTATTTGTTAGACATATAGTTTTTGGTCTATTTATAGTTCATAAAAATATTGTGAAAGTATTTTGAAATATTTATTGCTTGATTAAATAGTCATTTAATATAAGTTTGAAACTAAGCAAGCATGCTTTAGGCAAGCTGTGTTCATTAAAATAGTAGTGCGACTTAAGAAAAATTAAGAAAATATAGAGTAGTTCATAAAAATAGTAGTGGCTACTAAAAAAAGGGAAAATAAATTGTTTAACATTAGCAAATACAAATTATTTGTTAGACATATAGTTTTTGGTCTATTGCTTGGTTATTATCTAAGCTGAGACTGGCATGAAGTATTTATATGCATCTGCAAGCTGTGTTCATTAAAATAGTAGTGAGACTCAAGAAAAATTTAGAAAATATAGAGTAGTTCATAAAAATAGTAGTGGCTACTAAAAAAGAGGGTAAAAATTGTTTAACATTAGCAAATACAAATTAATTGTTAGACATATAGTTTTTGGTCTATTGCTTGGTTATTATTATCTAAGCCGAGACTGAACTGGCCAGGGCATGACGTATTTATATGCTTCTGCAAGCTGTGTTCATTAAAATAGTAGTGCGACTGAAGAAAAATCAACAAAATATAGTAGTTCATGAAAATAGTAGTGGTTATTAAAAAAGAAAAAAATGTTTGACATCAAATATGTTATTAATATATTTTTTTTGTCTATTACTTGGTTATTATTATCTAAGCTGAGACTGAGCTGGCCATGGCTTGACATATTTATATACTTCTAAAAGACTAAAGTTTCTGTTTATAATTTTCTTTGCCAAAACCCAACTACAAAAATAATATTTACCAAAACATAATCGATTAAGCTGTTAAACTTTATATTTAGCAAGTTTCTAGCTGCAATTAGACAGAATGTTATATAAGCCGCAAAACTGTTGCGACAAGTCAAGCTATAAAATCTATCTAAAAGCGCCAAAAAGTCAACTAACAAGTCGAACTTTTAGCCTGAGTAGTTAAAAGTTTTAACACTGTTGTTACTCTTGCTGCTCGATTTGACAACAAAAATACAGCAATAGCAATTAAATTGCTTTTTGCTTTTGTTGTAGGCTCGATTCAAGACGAGCGCAATTAAAATGAGAAACTTTATTCATATAGTCGACGCGTCGTTGCTGTTGTTGGCCACACTAATTGCAATTGACAAAAGTGAAAGTGGGAGAGCAAAACATTCCAAAATTAATAGATTTATATGAGCTACTAAATTTAATTGAAATTACATATATATTTATATATAACAATGTTATTACGTGGGCGCACAAAGCTTCAGCTTGTTTGCCATTGATAAAAATAGGCAAACAAAACTAGGTTTTCATTTACTTTTTTCTCTCCAATTTTTGTTTTGTTTTGTTGGCCGCACAAAGCCTTTGGTTTGTCTACAGTTGATGAGTAATTTGCAGGCATTTTTCTATGCCAAGTTTTTTTTTAGGCGTTGCTGCTGCTGCTGCCTTTGCCTCTAAAATAGTTTCGGTTTCAGTTTCAGCTTCAGTTTTTCAACTTGCCATGAAATATGAAACAACTTTATTTCATTGTCAGTGGGTCTGTGCGGTTGGAAAAACCGGCTAAGCTGGAGCTGGGCCCGAAAAAAAACAGTCAGCCTAGCGCGTTAGAAAAAAAATGGTAACGAAACGAAACCAAACGAAAGTGAAAGTAGGCCAAACTCATCAGCGTGGCCAAGAGAGGCTTCACTGTGCTGTGTTTTGTAGGCCTAAACCCAAAAACCGTTTGCACTCGTAACTCTATCTGAAACGTCTATCCCACTCCAACAATGTAGCCCTCTCTCTTTTTTGCGCATAGATTGAGGTCTGAGGCTTTAGCGTCTTTCGTTTTCATTTCACTTTCGTTTTCTGTTGCCGCATCAAAGAAAAGTGAAAATTATGCAGTGAAAATGTTGAACAGACGTTGCGTTGATTTAGTCATTAAATGTTGTTGCCAGCCGCCAGCCGCCAGCCTGCAACTGGGAAAGTGGCATCAAATTCGAATGGATTTCATATATACATATTGTATATATACAATCTAAATTGAGTGGAGCGCTAGCTTTTGGTATTTACATAACTATAGAGATTTTGTGCTTTTTATTCGCATGTAAATAGTATCTAAAGCATTTACTGAGAGACTTGGCTTAAGTTATACAGTTTATGCTGTAATGAAGTCGAGCTGTAAACTCGACTTTCGAAGCTTTTTTTGTGAAAAGTAGATTTTTTTTTATTTTATTATTTTTTATTTATTTTTATTTTTACTATTTTTTATTTTTTATTTTATTAGTTACTATTTTTTTATATTTATATTATTTTTTTTATATTTATATTATTTTTTTTATTTATTATTTTTAGTTTTAATTGTTTTTTATTTATTTAATTTTGTTATTTATTTCTTTTATTTTTTTCAAAATTATTTTTTTATTCTTATTTTTTATTTATTTTTATTTTTTATTTATTTTTATTTTTTATTTATTTTTATTTATATATTTTTATTTTTTATTTATTTTTTTTATTTTTATTTTTTATTTTTATTTTTTATTTTTATTTTTTATTTATTTTTTTATTTTTATTTATTTTTATTTAATTTTTTATTTATTTCTTTAAGTTTTTGTTATTTATGTTTTTTTGTTATTTATGTTATTTGATTTTTTTAAATTTTTTTGTTATTTCTTTATTTATTTTTATTTTTTTAGCAATTTTATTTTGAATTTGGTTGCATTCAATTATATGATTTAGTTGTTTACATATTTAAAATATCTCCCACGCTGGCAGTAAACCAGCAAATGACCAGCACAATATAAAGACACGCGCATTTGGTGCAAATAAAATCATAAAAATCGCCACAAATTTCCACTCGCCGTTCAGTTTAGCCGATATAAAAAAGTCATAAAATCAATTTCAATCCAAAAGGCGAAAATACAATATAAAAACGAGAAACAAACAAGAGAAACGCCAAATGCCAAAACATACTTCAGGAATTATGAGCGGCAATAGAAATATGCCGAAATATGCCACAAAAAGCCAAGAAAGAACAAAAAATCAAAATAAAATCAAATAATGAAGCAAATTGGAAGCTATAAATCAAAGACCAAAATATGCGCAAAAATATTTGAGAATCAGTAAGAGTGCTCGCTCGGAGAGGGAGTGCCCAACTAGTAGATGCTCACACCAATTATTATCACAATTATTATTGTAAATTATCATGTTAATCAGCATAATTTAATGATAATGAATAATATTATTATTTGCAGTGATGATAAAAAGCATGAGTATTATCTGGTTTATCATTCTCATAAATATCATTATTCTAGATTCGTGATAGTTATCATTACTATTATTTTTATGATCAATATTATTGTTGATATTATTTTTATGATCAATATTATTGTTGCTATTATTCTCATGAACATTAGCATAATCATTATTATATATATATATTTATATATTTTATGCGTATTCACCTACCTCTCCCTCAGCCAGTTACATAAATTGTCAGAAAACAACTCTACCCTTTAGGTATTTCGCATGGAGTTTAGGGTATTATAAGATTGAGTCACAGACAATGCACTGGAGCTCAACGTTACTCTCTCTCTCTCTTTCTCTTTCTTCTTCACTCTTGCTCTCTCTCTCTCTCTCTCTCTAACCCTCTCTTTCTCTAGCTAAATTTGATGGCAAGGTGTCGTAGACTTTGCGTGACCTAATGTCGCCATCGCCGTTGCCAACGGCCAGTTAAGTGGAAGATACATTTATATTTAGAGTATTTTGTTAGTTTGTCGCTGCGTGTGTGAGACAACCACAATGACAGACAGAAGTAACGTGCAATTAATGATTGCTGATTTCGGGGCGTGATGTCGCAATATTCAATGAGCTTCTAATGACTCGCACATGAGCCCATAGATCGTCTGCTGCTTCACATTTTTTTTTTTTTTTTTTTGCTCGCGCCTGTCTGCATATACAGTTAGGTTTCTGTCTATATATAGTATATATATATTTTTTTGAATTTCGTTTTGTCTAAGTCTAGACCAGGTAAGCCCAACACAGATACAGCCATATCAGCTGCTACTTAATTACGACTCTGAGCAAGCGTTTACCATGTGATGATGATGTCTTTCGTGTTTTTTTCCATTGCTTTAAGAAATTCTTGACGAATTCGCTTTGGAATTCCTTAACAACAACAAAATTATAGAAGGCTCAAATTAGCAAAGGAATTTCGAAAATATGCAACAAAATTTGCTGTGTGCAAAAGTGTGTAGATAATTATCAATTCTGAATGTGAAATCATTAAAAATTATGTTTCTTGGATTTTTATTTAAATTTCATGTTAGAAGAAGAGATTTAAAGAGGTGATAAGATTTGTTTGCATTTATGTTTTAGTTATTTCTTGAAAATTTTAGTGCCCAAACTGAAGCATTTAGTTTATTCATAAATAAAAAAAAATTTTTATTTTTCTTTAATTCAAGCTTTGAATATCTTCAAAAATCCAATACCTTAAAATATTTAATTTTTTATTTTTCTCTCCATATTTAATTACTTAACTAGCTTTACCAGTTTAAGGCCAAAGCTAAGACAATTGCCTAGCTAGCAGCATCTCTAATTTGAGACTTCAGCAACTCATTCAATCTTAATGCCACTCGTTTTCCTTATTTTATCTCAAGTTCTTTGTGCTCAAGTCTCATTTACTACTCAATTTTTTCTTTTTTTGTGCACTTACCCTGCATTTTCGGCTGCAGCAATTGACATCTGTTGTTGGGGCTCATCTGTTAGCTGCAGCGTTAGATGTGCCCGTTGTTGTTGTTGCTGTCGCAGTTGTTGTTAATCGTGTAGTTGCTTGTCGTTGATTTGATAAAAAACCGCGCTACCAACAAAACGTAAATGAAACACTGCAAAGAAAAGGCAAAGAACATTTTTATTAACATTTTCCAACAGTTCTTTTTGTAATACTTTTATGACAATTTTTTTGTTGTGTTTTATGTTTTATTATATTATTTTGAACAAAACGTTGTTGGGCTTGACATAAGTTGCCACACTCGACAAACATACGCGCTCACACACAAACACAACAAACAGACTCTAGTAGCATTTCGCCCCGGGAAAACAAGAAAAACTGGCAAAAGCAAATGCCAGCTGGCCACTTGAAGACTCAAGTTACAAGAAACACTTAGGGTCGAGCCGCCTTCGACCCTGCCCCGCAACTCTTCCACATGCCCCCTCCCCACACCCTTTCGAACTGCCCCAAAAAAAAACAAAACAAAACAAAAACCGTACAAAACCAAGCGAAATTAGTAAAAGGCGCCAAGTGTGAATTTCTCTCTTGCTCGCTCTATGCAGAGTTTAGGTAAGGGAGCTGCGCAGGCTTCTCAGATTCGTCGGGACAGACATTACGTAGGGGCCGCCTTTGTAGACTTGCCGCTGGCAAAGTGCACGTTTTTCTTTTTGGCCAGCAAGGGTTAACGGTTTAAAGCATAGGTCTCTAAGTGCTCATAATACGCACAGTGGTTAAGATTTTTATGATTTGTCATTTTCACAAAGCTGCCGAATCTTAATTCGAATTAGATTTGGTTAGCCAAAAAGGTGAGCTTAAATAAGACAAAAATATACTCAAATATGATTATTGAAAAAGCGAAGCTTAGCCTTAGATTCTTAAGCTTGAGAAAAATTTGGCTAAAGGAAAAGTAAAGCGTAAGGTTTAGATAAAAGGAAGACTTAGGCTCTTTATAGTTAAGCAAATATTTATAAAAATATTTTTATATTAAAACATAAGTATATGTATGTTAAAATATATATATATAAAATATATAATATAAAATATATAATATAAAATATATAATATAAAATATATAATATAAAATATATAATATAAAATATATATGTATATTTTGTATTAAAAATAAAAGGAAATAAATTAATAAAAAAATATATTAATCTTAATTTTCTTTTTAAATTGTTTTCAAAATACAGTCGAGTCCCGATAATTCGAAATGGCAAAGGGATCAGTTTTTTTTCGATTTACACAGAAATTCAAATTATCGAGATTTCTATCATATAGATATCCCCATCAAGGGGATAGAATTTTTTTTCGATTTATCGCGATTTTCGATTTAGCGGGGTACAAATTATCGAGACTCTACTGTATTTTATTTATCACAAAATTATGTTGTCTAACACAGAACTGTCGCACTATTATTTTCATGAACACAGCTGTATAAGTAAATATGTTTATGAATATAGAAATGGAATAAACTGAAATTGTTGTACAGATTTGGGTGTTTTCATATATAATTATATATATAATGATGAATTTATTTTGAAAACATTTTAAAATGAATATTAAAATTAATATATATATTTAAAAAAATTATTGTTTATGTTTTTTATTATAAATATATCTATAATTGTATTTTTTTATGAAAAAATAATTACTTTTCTGCTTAAAAAAGTTTTATTTTTATTTTTAAATTTACATAAATTTCTCTTTCATTTTTCAATGCATTTTTTTTGTACTTCTTCCTCAAGCATCCCTTAGCCTTTCTTAATTTAAAGTACTAATAATTATCTATATATAATTACTATTCTCTATACATTTATCTACTGCAATTTCATCAGTTTTAATAAAATTATAAAACAATAAACATTTTGCAATATTTTTCAAGAATTTTTCTTGCTATATTTAATCATCAGAGCTGCAAATGCTTAAGCCCCATAGCCCTACAGAGATCTCTGGCTATGGTGTGTGTGCGTGTGTGTGTGTGTGCTTGTGTTTATGTATGTGCTTGTGTGTTTATCTGTGTATTTGTGTGCTTTGAGTTTGAGAAGCTGCTGTTGAGGCTTTTTCTTTATCTTCTTTGCTTGTCCTTTCCTCTCGTAAGCTCATCAGCTGCATAATCCGCATGTGAGACAACGCATTCAGCTGTCATATGTGTAGCTGTGTGTGTCTCTCTCTGTGTGTGTGTGTGTGTGTGTGTGTGTGTGTGTGAGAGAGTTATTTTTCCCTTGTTGCTAACGTGTCGTATACTCAACGCAGCAGCCACCACCCAACAAAACAAAAAATTGTTTTTTGTATTTATTTTTCAACTTTTTGTATTTTGCTGCTGCATTCTTGTTGGCTTCATATATTTTTTCGCACACAGAGAGAGAGAGAGAGAGAGAGAGAGAGAGAGAGAGAGCGAGAGAATGCTTTATTGTATTTGCTCTTTAAATAAACAACAACATTTGCTGCTGAACACACACACACAGACACACACGCACAACAACTGCATTGCGTTTTTTTGTTGTTTTGTTTTCTCTTATTGTTTTTGCCTTTGGCTGTGCGCCCTGCACTGCCCCCTTCTTCCCCTCAACTCAACGCACTCCATCTCCCTACTGTTCGTTGCATTGCCCTGCCCCGGAGCAGCAGCAAAACATGTTTTATATAATTTCCTGTACGCGTGGCACAAAAGCAGAAGCATAATCTCCATTGCTATCTCTGTCGCTTTCGATGTCCGCTGTCTCCCTCTAGCACGCTGGCATTCTTTTGTCATGTGTTTTTACTGATAATAATAATGCATTTGCTGCTGTTGCTGTTGCTGTTGCTTCTCATTGTTTATAATTGTTGCGTTGTGTGGGCGCCTTCAGTTACATAGATACACATATTCCATATCTGTCACATAAATATATTTATGTATATAGTTTCTTGTACTGTGTAAATTGCATTTCAGATATTTTTTCCTGCCTTTTGATTGATTAAAACAAAGCACAACAACAACAAGCGCATTGTTTTCTTCTTGTCGGAAAACTTGTGAACAAAATATATATAATCAACTGTCGTCATATATGTGGGCGTGGCACTCAATGAGAAAACACGCAATTTGCAGCTAGATTATCAGTTGACAAGTAATAAACAAGTCGGGGTAGAAGACTTCAATTAAATGAGAAAATTATGAGGAAAATGTTAGAGATTATGAAGAAAACATGAATAAAAAAAAAGGAAAAGCTGCAGTTTTAATTGTAAAAGTTTTAGAAAGCTTTAAAGCTTCTATAAATCAGCTTGAAGTTAAATCTGAATATGCAAAATTAATTTAATCCAATTAAAATTTATTTTTAGTTAAATATGTTATTTAAAAAAGGAATAAAAAAATTTAAGAAATAGAGAATAAAGCTCCAAAGCTTAAAGTAATTACTTGCTTTAGAAATTTCATATCAATCAATAAGCCATAATTCGTAGACCCCAAATTTTTAATCATATTACAATATGAAAACTTAATATATAAAGTTTTCTTAAAATGTTTTTAATATATATAATAATAATATATATAATTATATATATTAAAAACATTAAAAATAAAAAACTTCATATATAAATAATATATATAATATGAAAATCAGAATAACAAATATGTAAAAATTCATCATATGTAAAATAATTATAAGAATACATATAAATATATTTTTATTATATATACAGACATATATTTATATTTATAAATAACTCATAATATTTATAATATATGTATATAAAATAATCATAATAATATAAAATATATATTATATATATATTATAATGATATTAAAAAATCAAAATAATATATATTTAAAATATTCATCATATGTAAAATAATTATAATAATACATATAATAAACCCCAAGTTTCAACAGTTCATAAATTCAACAGCTTTTGTACAGTACTTCGTCGCACTACTATTTTCATGAACACCGCTGTATGTGTCATACACAGATACACACAAGCCAAGCAAGCCTAAAGCTCAACACAGCTGGAGTGCAGCAATACAAATCAATTTACACTCACACAGCGATATCGAACTTATGCTGTGGTAAAACAGAACAGTATGCTTTACCTGTTAAGCATATGCCCACTGTTTTAACCCACACACACACACACACACACACACACGTAACTGCGAGTGTTAAATCCCCAAGTCTCAACCCAACGTCTACAACAAGTTTGGCTTGATCCCCGCGCACACAGAGAGAACCAACTTTTGACACTCGCTCGCTCGCTCCCAGGCTCGCTTGCAATTGAGTGTAATTTTAATTTAATTAAAATCTAAGCACGTCTGCAAAATAGAAGAAATACTATAATTACGTTTTCGACATGAGAATTTTCGCTGAAATCGCGCCGCACTCGAGCAACAGCAACAGCAACAGCAACAACAACAAAAAAACTTCTTGCGTTTCTAAACGGTGATTTAGCCATTAAGCTAACGGTAAAATGTGCAGAATCTTGCGCACAGACAAAGCAGCAAAAGCAGCTTAAGTAGAAGTATTGCCAGCGCGGCAAGTGAGAAGGGAGGGAGGGAGGGAGGGAGCTAGCAGGGCAGCACGCAGGTAGCCAAAGTTGATTTTTCGTTTGAGCAGCGAGCATTGCATAACTGAATCACTGTCTCTCGCGCTCTCTCTCTCTTGCTCTCTGTGTTGAAGAGCAAGCGAGTGTAGCAAGCTGAACTTGCGCTCTCACAACTCTAAGCGTAGTTTTTTGTTGTTGCTTCTTCTTCTTCTTCTTCTAGAACGCAGCCGGCTAATGCGTGGCGTTATGTAACCAAAGAGAAATAATAACACGATAAGACTAAAATCCAAAAACCAAACTGAAATGCACATTCCAACATTTTCACTCGAGCAAGAAACAAACAATTTGTCAATTCGTCATGCGCTCCACTCACGGAAATACAAATAAGCAAAGCTGCGATATTATTAAGTATTTCTCTTCATTTCGGTTTTTTTTCGGTTATTTGTTTACTCCCGAAATTTACACGCAATAAATAAATACAGGGCGCACAAAGAGCCAGGCAGGCAGGCAGGCAGAGCGCCTGAGTGAGTGAGTGAGTGAGCAGGGCAAACTCTCTCTCTCTCTGTGTGTGTCGACTATCAAAATGCGTTTTGTTTACGTTTTGCCTGCCACTCGATGCAGTTTTTTTTCTCTTCTTCTCTTTTTTCTTTTTCTTTAGTCGCTGATAAAAATAAAGCCACAAACAACATTTGAGACGACACTAAGGTAGACAACATATCCCAGACTTGTGTACAAAATATATCAAGCGCAAAAAGGCAAAAGACATGTGTGTGTGAGCGAGAAAGAGGCAGCGTGACAGACAGTGAGAGGAGTTAGAGCTATGCCACAAACGGCGCTTTTAATTAACATGGCTTTGTGAAAATTTAGTGAATTCCATTTAATGAAGTGGCCGTGTTAATTAACAGTACCCACAGCTCCAGAAATCCAGATCCAGATCCATCGACTCCATACACTATGCAGCTTATCGTAATAAGTAATTGTTGCTCTTGAGGCACTCGCTCGGAACTAATAGCTTCAACTTTGATCTTAACTCTAAGCTAATGTCATAGTATAGGTGAGCTTACATTGAGCAAAACTCTCTCTCTCGCTGCTGCTGTGTCGGTGTGTGTGGCTGCTACAGTTAAGGGCACATCAGATAAGCCTAGTAAATGTTAAGTCACATACATGTGTATGTATATGCGCATAGGCACTCATATCTATATAAAGCAACAAACTCTTATCGAATGTATATTTAAATACTAAATTTGTATGTATAAATAGCTTTCATATATTATCTTTACAACATCAACTAAACAACTCTGAATGCTTAACTCTTTAACACAGATAAGAAATACTTTGAATAATTAAAAAATTTATACAAAATTAATTTAGTTGTTTTTAATTTTAAGAAAAATAATTTAGTAAGTTAAATAAATATTATTTTATACATTTTTTTTATTAATTGTTTGATCGATTGAAAACTCAGTCAAAATATTTTTTTAAATTATTGTAAATTTATTTTTTTTTTATTTTATTTTTGGGATTTTTTTCAGCATTTAAGTTTTAAAATTTCTGTTTTTTGAAATTTTTAAATCAAGTTTAATTTCTTAAAAAATTAAATTTATTGTTAATTTATATTCTTTTAATTTTGTTATATTTTATTTATATTATATAAATAATTTTTTAATATATATTTTATTTTTGGTATTTTTCGCTTTTAATTTTTTTTTAACAAGTCTGTTTTCTTGATTATTTCAGTTTCTTGTTTATTTTAAAATTTTTATTTACTTTTTTTCAGCATTTGAGATTTTGAATTTTATGTTTTCAATTTTTTAATCAATTTAACTTTAAATTTTTTAATTTTTATTTTTAATTTTATTTCTTTATAACTTGAATAAAAGTTTTTAATTTATTTACTTTTCATCTTTAGATTATTTAAAGATCTTCGCTCGATTTATTCCATTTAGTATAAAATCCAATTAAATTATATATATTTAAGATAAAATTCATAAGTTATATGTTTTATACATATTTACACAAATATACTATATAAAATATCTGAGTATATGTATATTTATCTTTGTCATTCTCTTTTCTTTTTTTTTTAAGATACCTTTAGCATACTTGAGAGACATTGAGCAGCGCGTGTTGAGTGTGCGGGCTTTTTACAGAGATAGCATTTCGTTTGTTGTACAATTTCGCTTATTTACTTAGCATTATTAATGCCTGATTGTTGTTGTTGTTGTGTGTGCTCCTTATTTGGGGCACAGCGCGTCGCTGTAAAAATTGCTGTACGTTTTCTTGCGTACGCGACAGTAAAATATTTTCGCTTATTTTATATTTTTTTGTATTTTTTTATTTTTTCATTTTTGTATTTTTTTATTATTGTTTGTGGAGGGAAAAAATGAGTTTATGTATTTTAAACTGACCTCATTACGAGCGATTGCTCAAGCAAATTGTTGTGTGACAAATGTCGCTGCAGATTTGTTTGGCATATTTAAGCCGCACTTTAGACGTTACGAATTCTAGCTGTAAAAGCTGAGGCTCCTTTTGCGGCATATTAATAAATTACATTTGCTGCATGAGTAATTCGTGGATATTTACAAGGTATAATACTTGTAATCATAAAAAAACAAGTAAGAGTGCTCTAGTCGAGACTGCTCGACTAAGAGATACCCTGAACCCTGCGAAGATGCGATATTCAAATCATTTTACGCTTCTTTTATATATACATATACACAAACAACCCATACACACACACACACATGCACACGCACGCACATGCACTTTCTCTGCTACTGCGCAGTTTACGCAGCGACTGCGCGTGGGTTGCGCTTGGGCTGCAGTATGGGCTATGTTTTGGAAACTTATTTGTTGAATAGGTTTGCTTCTAGATGGACTTTCGTCATCAAACTTTTACAGCATAATAATGACATTCATATGTATGTATTTGCCAAAGCACAAGTCTCTAGTATTTGAAATACGTTTTTTCCAAATTTGGGGAGAAGGTGGCGTGGTATCCAAAATCCAAAAATTGCAAAATGTTTGTATTCATTACACGGATACACACAGTAAATCTGAAATCTATAGCTATAACGGTATTCAAAAACGAAGAAAAGTTATCGATTTTTATCGATAATAAGGAAATGGGATGAGTTATCGAAAAAAAATGATAAACTCGTACTGCGTTGGATATACACGAGTATACATTTCAAATTTCAGATCTCTAGCTTTTGTGGTTTGCGAGATCACTGCGTTCACACGGACGGACGGACGGACAGACGGACGGACGGACGGACGGACGGACGAACAGACGGACATGGCTATATCGACTCAGTTTGTCGAGCTGATCAAGAATATATATACTTTATGGAGTCTGCTCTCCTCCTCCTTCTGCCTGTTACATACATTTTCACAAAAACATTATACCCTGATTTCCCATTTTCAATGGGTTCAGGGTATAAAAAACAGAAAACATCGACCGATCCCCACGGCACAATTCAAGTGGCCTGATAAACTGCGCTTATCTGGGCCTGGCCAATACTATTATTATATCAGTTGTAAAAACAAATAAGCACTCCAATAAGAATTTACTGCGGCTAAATATTTCTTACAGGTGCACGGCGACTCCATTGAACCACCAAAGAAAATTATGAAGGTCTTTCAATTTGTGTCTGAATGTCGCGTAACTCAAGCTAAAAGTCAATTTATCAAATGTATACAAAAAAATAAAAATAAATATAAATTATTCCGTATACAATTTACACATAATTTACGGTACAGGTCTTTTCCGCTCTGTCGAATTACTTATATAAGTAATTGTTTATTTTATTTCGGATTAAATATGTTTGGTAAAAATGTCACGTAAATATATATTTATATATATGTATATTTATTTTTAAGCTTTTGGGTGGGTCGCTTAAGCAAAGCACGTGACGTCGCTGGGAGTGTAGAAAATGCGTAAATCGAGTTTCAGCTTAAATAAACTTATCAAATTTATTAGATATGAAAAATTTCATAATGCGCGATAATATCTTCGAGTGTTAATCAAGAAATTTATGAATACATATCGCAGAGTTGGCTGCCTACAACAAATATTCTAAATAATAAATGAATAATTCAGATAAAGTAGAAATAGAAATATCTAGATAATATCTTAACTCTTATTTAGATCTTCAACTAATTTTATTTTGTTTTTTAAACTTTCTTTATTTAGTTTTCTGAAAGAGATCTTTAATTAAATGATCTCTTTATGTAAACCCATTTAATCTTAGACCTTTAGCTAATCTGTTCTTCAATTGGAACATACGAGCTCTTGCTTTAATAGTCAAATTAAAGTTAATTATTTGTTCACACTTCTTGTTCAAACAGGATGTGTTCCAGCGTTTAAGAACTCCCTAAGTTCAAGCACTTGAAAAGTCATTTAAATTGCACAAGACACGCTCAAGCGACAACGACGACGACGACGACGATGACAACTCCACGATCATTTTTATTGGCCATT
Organism: Drosophila leonis; assembly: GCA_035045365.1. Classification (NCBI taxonomy): domain Eukaryota; kingdom Metazoa; phylum Arthropoda; class Insecta; order Diptera; family Drosophilidae; genus Drosophila; species Drosophila leonis. The sequence continues at coordinate 7,679,970 of JAWNPC010000202.1, read as the reverse complement.
ACCTCAGGCGCATAACAATTTCCAGCCCCGACTTCAACTGAAGCCCAACTTATCAGTTACCAAAGTATTTCCGCATAGCGCACAGCCCAGAAGAAGCAGAATGGGAATGAGAATGAATAAGAAGTACAAGAAGTAACGAGAGGTATCAAACTGCGGGCAAACAAACAGCCATGAAAAGTCCCATCGAAATGGAAATGGAAGTGAAAATGTTAAAGAAAGGTCTATCTATAAGCATGCGTGTGCGTATGTGCGTAGCTGTAACTGTGTATGTATGTGTGTGTGTGTGTGTATAGGGGCACATGTTTTGCATATCAGCGCTGTCGGGGTCGAGAATAGTCAGCGTGGAGGTGGGTGGGTATACCGTTGGCTCAAGACCATTTCGAATAGATACAACAAAAAAGCGCAGCAACAAGTAAGCAAAATTACGACGGGAGGTGTGCTCGGGTTTACGTGTCTGGAATGCTTGACGGACTACGAAATACAACTGAGAAATAAAATTAAAAAATAAAGAAAAAGAAAGAAAAAACTGAAAAAACAGCACATGGCATAGCATTTGAATGTTTTTTAACTGTTTGCAATGCGTTCGCGGCAGCTGTTTAAATTTTGTTACTGATAACGCAAACGTGAAAAAAAAACATACGAATGCGAGAGGTAAAATTGAAGTGCAGCTCAACGAATATTTAATACACTAACAGACAGTTGTGGCCTGTGGTAATTCAATGTAAATTTTACTGTAGATAAATATATTTATTATAAAAAGATTTTAGATAAATGTGGGAAAATTTGAAATAAGAAATAAAACTTTATAAAACTTAAAAAAATAGTCAAATAAATTTAAGAAAACTAACAAAATTTGTAGATAAATGTGTAAAAATTTAGAAATCTATATAAAACTTTAATGAGTATAGAAAAAAATTAATAAAATAAATTATAGAAAACTAAAAAACTTGTAGATAAATGTGTAAAAATTCAGAAATCAATAAAAAACTTTAATGAGTATATTAAAAATTAAAACAATAAATTAAATAATATTTAAAGAGTTTGTAATTTTTTATATATTTTAATATTCAATAATTTTTAATATTAAAAAAAAAAAACAATCCAAAAATGCACTTTTAAATACTTTTAACATATGATACAAGCTAAGCTCATGCGCTAATCCATAAACTCTGTTAAAGTGTATCGAAATGTGGTTTTAGCATTTCCATTCGATAGCTGTTTCAAAAACTGGCACATACACCGTGAAACAGAGCCGCCGCCAGCCAGAGACCCGTTGTTGCGGGCGTGTGCGAGGCACCCACAAAAGCCTTTTGTACTTGCGCAAATGTATTTTAGCATTAAATGTTGAGTAAATACAAATGTTTGGTTTTTCCAAAGTTAAAAATGGGTTAGTTTGCACAAAACCGTCACAAAAAATGGCAATAAAAGACAAAAAAAAAAAAAAAAACAGTTACACACAGAACGAACATAAATCAATGTAAACAATTTGTTCTGTCGAGTCTTTAACCAAAAAAAAAGAAGCGAAGGTATTTATTTTCATATACTTAATTCAGGTAAAAAAAAAATAGAAATAATAATTTTGATATTAACGGCGCATTGGCATGCGAGCCAAACAACCAAAATTAGTTGGTGAACAGCAAAAATGCAAACGAAGACAAAATAAATTAAGAAAAAATCGAGTCGACGTTTATTGATTATTGCTTATTTGAAATACGAATACCCTTTGCTTAGATTTCAGTTGCATAGCTGCATGGCTATAGGCAATATGATACATCCATTTAGATTGAATTTATCAAATTTTAAATATTTTATATAAATATACAACTGTATATCAACTATATTATTACAAATGAAGAAGACGTAATATGAACCAGAGCAATGCAGAGAATAAAAATATAAAATTTAAAAAAAAATAAATCAATAAAACAAGTAAGAGTGCTCTAGTCGAGACTGCTCGACGATATTCAAAAACGAAGAAAAGTTATCGATTTTTATCGATAATAAAGAAATGGGATGAGTTATCGAAAAAAAATGAAAATCAAATTTCAGATCTCTAGCTTTTGTGGTTTGCGAGATCGCTGCGTTCACACGGACGGACAGACGGACAGACGGACATGGCTATATCGACTTAGTTTGTCGAGCTGATCAAGAATATATATACTTTATGGGGTCTGCCATGTCTCCTTCTGCCTGTTACATACATTTTCACAAAAACATTATACCCTGATTTCCCATTTTCAATGGGTTCAGGTTATAAAGAAACTCAGTACCCAAATCAAATCTGACTTGTCAAAACTTATTATCCACGCTTAAGGCAGATCAAAAATTGACTCCAAACGCCCGGAAGCACTTTCGAAAATCAAGAAACCCAAAGGGTCGACAGACTTATGGGAGCGAGTAGCAAGTGTTTAGGCTGATAATAGCAACAACAATTAGAACAACAATAAGTCGAGCTAATGCTGTTTCGTCATGTCAATCAATTCATTAATCATAGCTAAGGCAGAGCAAGGCAACGCAGAGAGGGAATTCATGCCAGGTTTTATCTACGTTCTGCTTCATTTGTGCTAAAACGTGTTTATGTCAAATTCAAGTAATTAATCAAAGCAAAAAGAGAGAGCGAGGGAGCGAGCGAGCGAGAGACGAGGCTGAATGTTGGCAGAAAAAGTGCGGCAAATTTTCCATTCTTCATTGTGGCTGGCTGCTTCCGGTTATTTTTTTTTCTAAGCATCATGGAAATTGACTTGTTTTTCATTTTCACGTTAAACTCTCTGACAAACTGTCAAAGTGTTCGAGGCGACAATTTAATTGTATCTAAAATATCAACATGAAAAAAACACAAATATAAAAAGATAAATAGAACAAACTGAAAACAATGCAAGCAATGCTTTTTATCTCTGGGCAACAATCTACGAAGCAGAAGAAATGAAATTTCATTTGTAAAATGATTTTTTTATGGCCCGCCACAGTTTTGGTTCAAATCGCTGAAATGTCGCCGTCGCCAGGCATTTTTATGTCGACCATTAAATTATGGAGCAACGTTGTAAATTGTAAGTTTTAGCTATATTTTCGTTGTTACTAGGGATTGTTAAGATCTAAGGTAGTGCCCAAGCCATAAAACTTAATTAGCCAGAAAAACAAATTCTTCGATTTAGCAGAAGGGAGAAGAAAAACAGATTCGAGCAGAGTGAAAAGTTATAATTTTAAAGATGATAAAAGATGTTAAATCGAACATGTTAAATCTCTAATAATTTAATTAAACAATTTTACAAGAGAAAATAATGCAAATTAAAAGAAATATAGATAAGAAATGAATTTTTAATATTATAATATTATATTTATATATTTTTTCTAGCGAATTGTGCCAAATGTAAATAAAATAATAATAAATAAAATAAATGTAAACAAGTAAGAGTGCTCTAGTCGAGACTGCTCGACTAAGAGATACCCTGAACCCTGCGAAGATGCGATATTCAAATCATTTTACGCTTCTTTTATATATACATATACACAAACAACACAAACAACACATACACACACACACACATGCACACGCACGCACAAGCACTTGCTCTGCTACTGCGCAGTTTACGCAGCGACTGCGCGCGGGCAGCGCTTGGTCTGCAGTATGGGCAATATTATGGAAACTTTTTTGTTAAATAGGTTTACTTCTAGATAGACTTTCGTAACCAAATTCAAATTTCAGATCTCTAGCTTTTGTGGTTTGCGAGATCGCTGCGTTCACACGGACGGACGGACGGACTGACGGATATGGCTATATCGACTCAGTTTGTCGAGTTGATCAAGAATATATATACTATATGGGATCTGCCATGTCTCCTTCTGCCTGTTACATACATTTTCACAAAAACATTATACCCTGATTTCCCATTTTCAATGGGTTCAGGGTATAAAAATAAAAGCTAAATATATTTAAAAAAAAAAAAAATTAGAATTTGTAAATGAATTTTAAAATTTTTTTATTTATTTAAATAAATTCAACAAATCAAATATAATTTGATAATTATGAAAACTTGAACTTTTGGAGCTTCGCAACAGCCAAAAGTAATTATTAATAGATTAATAAACGAGCCCATTGAAACTCATTTGAATATTGAGTAATTAAATGAAGTCTAAAAAGTTTGCTAAGCAGGCAAAAATCCAATTTTGATGCTCAGGGGAAGTTAGACAAATATATATATATAATATATATATATAGATATATAAGTATATATCACATCTGTATATATACTTCTGCTTATATTATGCGCTGAATTTATTTTTGCAGACAAATCAGTTTCCCACATGACTTGGCCAATGGCAGCGATTTATTGATTTTGATCAGAAAAATTCAAGTTACGACGCTTTCAAGTTTGCAATTAATTGACAGACTGTCGGACATTACTTAAATCTAGAATTACCAAAACAAAATACAGCTCACTAAGTAGCTGTTACTAATATATATATACATACATATAGAGCATGAATCGAACTGAGACACTTAATTGAATTTCAAGATTCTTGAATGCAAGCGACACGTAATTAGTTGACCAAAAATAGCACAAAAAGTTGTCATGGCAAGTCACAAGTCGAGCGTTATATGATATAGTATATCAATATATATATATATATATATACATATATATATATATTCATTTATATATAATATATATTATAGTATAATATAACACTCCCGATTGAAGCTGAGCTGTGGCTGTCTATTCGTAGCTCTGCTTGGACTTTGCTTCATAGCTGAATTCCATGACCAAAACAAATTTAATTAAAAATTTATAACGCGCAATAACAAAAAAATACAAGAAATAATTAAATAGAATTGCGCAAACAGCAAATTGAACGACTAAGCAAATACCCTGGAACATATTTATCAAATTGAACAGATCAACAACAAAAATATTTCATATTCAAATTCAATTTATGATTTGATTGATTAATCATGCACACTGCACCAATCTCTCTTTTACAGGGTATAGACAATGGATTTCATATCAATTTGCATACACTATGCAAAGAGCCTAGCCAAAAGCGAAAACAAATAGAGTAGAGCACTCAAATATTTGTTGTCTTTGTATTTCCATATGCCAAAAGCAACAACAGCAACAACAGCAACAGCAACAATATAATATAGAGAAGAAGCAGAAGACGAACTCATCGTCATCATTAGAGGCAGGCAATGTACAAGTTATTGTTACGATTTTGGATGGCCTGGCCATTTTTGGCAGACCTCTTGAGAGTCGGGCACACAATTCGCTCACACAACGCGCCGAGTGGCCGCGCCCCGCCCACTACGCTGCGCCACCGCCCATCAATAAAATAATCGACACTTAACTTATCCAGGGGGCCGTGTGGATCGCATTGCATTTGAATTGGGATTCGAGTGGCGCGAATGGTTTTGTTATTTCTCTGTGCTTCTTTTCGAATTGTATAAAATATGCAACAATTGGAATGGAATGGAATTTTCTGCCCCATTTGCAGTTCAGCTGATTTGCATTGGGGCGTTGTAAACAACGATATAAGATACAAGACTTTCAATCACTATATACACATATATGTATATAGAGAGATATATATATATCTGTATATACAGATTGTATATATCTAGTTGTGTTTTACACTCACCCCAACCATGCGTCACACTAATTAACTGCTAAAGATTTTGGCATGATTTATGCGTTGCTCAGCGAGCGGCCGCCTGTCAATAAAGTCCACAATCCATCATACTCTATATACAGATGATATTCTAGGGGGAAAATCTTTGAGTTTTTAAAGAAAGTCATTTGAATGGGGCATTTTAAGTTTGTTAAACATTTTGTAAGGTTTTTAAGAGAAAAGGAAACTTTTTGGTTTCATAAACACAAAAAAACTCTTAGAAAGAAATTTCTTCTATGTTCGTTTTAAACTTCGCATAGATCTGGCTGTTTTGAAGTATATTAGATCGCCATTTACTATACATTCTTGTTTTTTATTGTATTAAAACAACTTAAAAAACAAATTTGAAACTACACACATTGATATATCAGACTTCTTTAGCATTCAACAAATCAAATTTTTGTTGTTGTTTTGTGTGGCTGAGGTAGGCAAAAATGCTTTATGCACCGTCAGTCAGGTCGTCACTCTGGCTGGTGTGTCGGACTGCAATACTGCTTACCGACTAAAAAACCTCCTCTTCTCGGGCTGCCTCCCCACCTTGGAACCAGGAGCTATCCCGCATTAACCTTCAAGGTGGAGCCCTTGTATATGCTCTAGCTGAGCACTGCCATCTGTGTTCCTGCGTCCAGGTCCCACTTTTTCCGCCGGAGAACCTTTTCGGCGAAGTCACAGACTCTTTGCCAGGCATCTATGCTGTTGCACATTTGCTGTACTATTATAGTCTCTACTTTAACTTCATCGACAGCAAATCAAATTGTTATTTGAATTATTATAATATTAAATTATTGTCTGTAATTCAGTTTGCTTTTTCGCTAATTCCTAAATATAACTATTAATAGAACAAAATTCTTTTTATTCATATATAATTCAAATTTATATAAGAAAACATAAATTAAAAAAAAATAAAATTTAAAATTAAATTTAAAAAATAAATATGTTATTTTAAATATTCATTTTAAATTATTTTCAAAATATTATGTTTATTCATTGGTTTATTTTATCTAAAATTTACTGCTCAGTCGCACTACTATTTTCATGAACACAGCTGTAGACCAAGCCAAATGGTTACTATAAGTTAAATATAAGGCAATTAATATTATTATATTATTATTATTTATAAGAAATTCATTTTCGCTTTTCAATTAATTTTAATATATATTTTCTAAGTATATTGTATATCGTATGCAAATCATATCTATTTAAAGAGTATTTAATTATCGCCTGACTAAAGTTCGCTAAATTTTCTCATATTTTATTTTCGTCATAATTACGCAGAGCGCGTATTACACAACTTTCAGACAAATTCATATAAGCATGAGTTATGCCACACACACACACACACAGAGAGACACACACACACACACACACACTTGGACACACACACTCTCACACCTAGCTAAGTGTATATCTCTATCTGAGTTCACTTTATTTATTTGGCTTTTATGTAAATTCACTTTGAATTGCTTTAGAAATTTTGCTAACCATAAATAAAGCTGCGTAAATTTGACATTTAGCACTTGAATGAGCCATTTTTATGGAGGGCCTTAACAAGTTGTTTATGCCCAGATGGATAAGCCAACCAAGAGCGAGAGAGCAAGCAAAAACAACAAAAACAAAAACAAAAAAACGTCGAATAAATGGATTTTTAATGCTGGCACTCGAGGAAAAACTGATGTCAGAGCACCAATCTGCACAGGTTGTTTTGGGGTAAGTCTTAATGGCTTGATCGAATCAAACCAGAAAAACAAATATTCAAGTAATTTTAGTTGTATCTCAAGATAAGTGGCATAAAAATGCATCCCTATTGAACTGCAGTTAAATAGCAAATTTTTTGCTATTGAAGTTGCCCTCTGAACTGAACTGAATTTTAATGGTAAACTTAATATTTGATAGGTTTAGCAGGTCATTTTTGGTATTTACAATATATGCATAATACATGAAAAATATTTGAACTCTGTTTTTTTACAGTAGCTGAAACATACTTTGGTATAAAGGGCAACTGTTTATGATAATTCCAATATATTTTTATTTTATATAAATTTTTAACTAAATTTATTTATTTTATTTAAGCTTAATTTATTTACTTAACATTTTTTTTAGTTTTTTATTTAAAATTTAATTTAGTTATTTAATTTATTTATTTATAATATAATTTGTTTCTTTAATTTTTGTTATTTTTTTTTTAATTTAATTTTAAATTCAATATTATTTATTTACAATTTAAGTTTTTATTTAAAATTTTATTTATTTACAATTTAAATTTTGTTTTAAATTTTAGTTATATATTTAAAATTTTATTTAGTTATTTAATTTATTTATTTATAATATAATTTTTTTTTTAATTTTTGTTATTTTTTTTTAAAATTTAATTTTAAATTCAATATTATTTATTTACAATTTAAGTTTTTATTTTAATTTTTAGTTATTTATTTAAAGTTTTAGTTATTTATTTTAAATTAAATATTATTTATTTACAATTTACATTTTTGTTTATTTATTTATTTAAAATTTAAAATTATTTATTTACAATTTAATTTTTTTATTTAAAATTTTTTTTATTTATATAGTTTAAATTTAGTTCATTTTGACATTTTTTGTAAAATTTATTTTTTATTTTAGCTTTCTTAAATAATAATATAATTAAGCAACTGTCTTGATTTACATGTAAGAACATTTCTCTTAAATTTATCTCAAGAATCCTTCAATGATATTTCCTTTCCAAAATTTTTAAAGATTTATTAAGAAGCTTGACAGCATTGTTGTTTATGCTTGTTAAGATAAAAACCTATCAAAAAGCTGAAAATGCTATTTTTTGTCCTTCTTTATAACCAATGTCCTGCAACGCCCCAAATTGTAAAGCTTCAAAAAAAAAACCTCAACACCTTTCCGTTTGCAGTTTTTGTGGCTGTTGTAGTTTGTGTTATTTTTTTATTTCACACACACAAAAGAAGAAAAAAAAAAAACAACAAACCGGCTCATTCCCAACAGCTGCAAACTACACACAAAAAAATCACAACAAAAATTTATACTTACGCCAAAAAAAAGGCAGGAATAACAACAACAAAAAACATCTAATAATTTCTAAAGATGCTGCCGGACTCTCTCATTGTCTGCAATATAAGATTTTGTGTGTTTTTTTTTGACTGCCAGATTTGAATACGCAGCGGCGCAGAGCAGTTGTCGCCGCAGCAGACATAAATCTTGTTTTGATTTATTTATTTGTGAATTTTCAACAACAGCAGCAGCAGCAGCGCTGCAACAGCGGACGTCGACAGAGCGCAGCGAAAAGGAACTGCTTCAAGTTCAACTCAAAGCTTTTGGCGCATAGTTTACAATAAAAATGCGCGCGTCGCTCTAATAATCAGAGTGAAGTAAAATAAGAAAATGAAGACGAAGCAGCAACAACAACAACAACAACAGAAGACAAGAGAGCAGCAGCAGCAGCAGCGACGTCAACAGCCGCCGAAGACAAAGAGCGGCTCAAATTTCGGCAAAGGCAAGCAAAGGGCGCCCTATGCTTACACTCTCTCTCTCTTTCTCTCACTTGCCCGCTCTCTCACGACGGCTGTTAGAAGCAGCGACTAAGCAGCGAGCGCTTTGCTTTTTTCGGTTAGCTTGTCGTTTTTTCGTTGATGACCTTGAAAAAGCTGTATCTAAAAATCGAGTGCAATCAACTTTATAAACACTCACACTCACACTCACACACACGCACACAAACACAAATGCTGAGAGCCTCTGCAGCACACATGCTCATTAATATTTCCCCTACATTTCACACACACACGCGCGCCTGCAGTGCCCAGAACGTTAGGTAAAGTCTTGAAGCTCCAATATGCTGCCATCTCACTCTCACACTCTTCCGTTCTTAGCGCGCGGCAGTTGTGTGCGTGTGTGTGCGTCTGTTTGTGCATGTGTGTGTGTGTGTGTGTTAAACCGCATAATAATTATTCTAGAATCTGTGCTCTCTTTCTCTCTCTCTCACTCACTCACTCTCTTATTGGCGTTGTTGTTTGTGTTAGTTGTGTTTTTTTTGTGCTTTGAAAGGTGGTCGCTCTGACGTTTTTGGGTCTGGTCAGTCGCCGCTTTTTCGGAGTTTTTGCGCTTGTATGCGGTAATAATAGAGTTTAGCGGCGTTTAACCGAAAAACGAAAACAACAAATTGCGCTTAAAGTTGTTTTGGGGGCAGCGCTCGGGCAACAGGTAGCCAAAGCAGCACAACATCTGAGGCAAACTTTTGTTTGTGCAGAAACACAAAAAATAAACCAAAAAGTAAACAACTACAAAATGGTCGCTTAGCATTTGAACTCTCCGAGCTTAGTGAGAACTTTTCGAGCTGCTCTTTTACGCAATTTAACTGTCAACTGAGCTTTTTGCGCACAGCCATTACTATGAAGCTTGTAAATTATACATTGGAATTAGAATTTGAGTGAAGTAAAGCTTTTTAAGTATATTTATAGTTGAGTAAGAGAGATTCATCTTGGGTAGGCAGACAGAAAAAGGTAGAAGCTTTTGACAAGATATTTGCTAATTGGAAATAAAGACGCCAAATGGAAAATGTTCATATGTCTGATAAGAATACAATATACAGTTTAATCAAATACGAATATAATGAATTGTTTGTATATTCTAATGAGATATCAATGCAAATTTACATTTAATATGAAAATGATGAAAATTCAGTTTTGTAATAAGTTTTCTTTAGCAAGGAGTATAGGGATCAGTTTTTAATGTCTGGTAGAATTCAATTTACAGCCAAACCAAAAGCAATATAACGAAGTTGTTTGTATATTCCAATAAGAACTTAACGTACATTTAAATCTTATATGAATTTGCTGAATTTTAAGTTTTCAAATGAGTTTTCTATGGCAAAGAGTACAGAGATAAGCCTAAATGAATTTAATATAATATATAAAACTTTTACTGCAACTAAGAATATAAATATGTTCATATATAATATATATAGATATAGATATAGATCAAATTTATAAAAAGGTATTTCAAACTAATTGAAAATTTTGCTAGATATAGCTAGAATTAGAAGTCAAGTCACATTATTTATATTAAAAACTTCATAAAAAAAGAATGCCATTATTATATTGATATTCTATATATATATTTTTATATATTTAACTCCGAAAGGTAAGCTCTCATCTTGGCAGTTCAAACGCCTGCTAATGTCTTAGCTGATTATTTATACGGCATTAAATCGGCATTCCTTCGATTTGATGCCTGCATTAGCTCACTCACAGCTTCAAGCCGAGTGCGTGCCATAAAAATTGTTGAACGCCAGCTAACGAACCTATGACATCAACATTATTTCAGCCAAAAAAAAAGAAGAAATAATGGTCATATATACATATATATATATTTATTTATATATATAAATGAAATAAAGTACACCCTGTACCCTTTAAGGGTGTAGAGAGGGTGTACCAAAAAGTTGTGACAGGTAGTCAAACTTCATCCAAATCATGTGAAACTAAAGAAAAGTATATATATATTTATATTTTACTTGATTTGTATCTTAAGATAAACAATTTTTCACACGTTCATAAACAAAACTTTTGGCTAAAAGTCAAGTTTAAGCCCTGCTTAGAGCGCGACTTGTTTAGCCATTTGACTGATGTTGAGTATTTAATTCAGCCGAAAAGAGATGAGCAATTCTGTTGTTGTTGTTGTTGCTGTTGTTGTTGCTGTAGTTGCTATTGCTCGAGTGTGACTCTGGCCAACTTTGACTTGAGATTTTTTATTAAGATAATTGTGGTAAGCCGCACAATACTTAACGCTGCTTAAGTACAGCCAATACAAAAAAATAAACAAAATAAATAAGAGTATGCTAATTAATAATGCACAACTAGCTGATGCCCTGTAGACATAGCAAATGCGAGAATTAAGCTTTAAAATAATTTATTTTTATTTTTAATAGGCTAATAAACTAGTCAGTCATGCTCCAGCCTCAGCCCTAGCTAATACCCTGTGGACATAAAAAATAACAAAAACAAAGGAAGCTTTAAAAACTTGAAATTGCTAAATATAATAATATAATATAATTTTTAATTAATTTTTTTTTTAATTTAAAATAGGCTAATAAACTAGTTAATCATGCTCCATCCTCATCCCTACGCTCCACTTACAGGGCATGAAGTGAAAGTGAAAATCTGAATCATAGTTTTCATGAGCTTTTCCTCAACATGAGTTGAAACATTTGTCTCGCATTTGCGGCGTGTCCAAAATGTCAGTTCTGAATTCTTTTTTTTTTTGGGAAAAACGCGCGTAGTAAAACGAATTTAGGATAAACACAGACGTCAATTAGTTAATATGCTTTTAAAGGCACACCACAAATATATATATGAATATACACGTATTTATATATTATATGGCCGAGCACATGACATTAAAATCAGGGCGTACAGTACGGCTCGAAAAACAATGCGGTAAGCGCTTGCAATTTGATTTTTTAGCTAAAAAAAATAAAAGTGTATCAAATCAAATTCGTGCGAAGAAGCATCTAGAATATATATATATATATATATATATATATATATATATATATATATAAATATATATATATATCAAATGGCATACATAATATTAAAAGAAATCGCACCCAAAAAACCAAATTGGCATAAACTACGCCGAAAATAAATTGAAATCTAAAAATGAATTTCAAATGCGGCAAACCCCAAAAACGCGCAAAGCAAAACAAAACAAAACAAACATCGAGTTTCGAGTGTGTGTGTGGGTGTGCGAGAATGTATGTGTGTGTGTGTGTGTGTGTGCGTGAAGGAAATAGTGTAGTTAAACCGACAAATGACAATCGCACTTCTTGACATTTGTTGATACGTAAATGTGGCTGCCGAGTGAAATGTAAGCAAAACGGAATGCAATGAATTTTTGTATAGAAACTCGGTTTCAAGATTAAAATAGAAAACAGGAATGTGCAAGACAGAGATAGACACAGAGAGAGAGAGAGAGAGAGAGAGAGCGAGAGCAGAAGCCGATTTGATAACTATGCATCTCCTCTATGTGTGTTTGTATAGATTCTTAACCCGTGCTCAAAATATTTATGGCATATGTATACAAACAAAAATGTTTTTGTTTTGTTTAAAAATAGCATGTGCAGAGCGCTGTCCAAACATAGATATTATATCTTGTTAACTATTATGGTAAATATTGTTATGACTGTTAGCTGTCAACTGATATAACTGTTGTTCTAAATACAGATATAGATTCTTAAGATATTTGCTTTGTTAATATCAAATTTAGGTATCAGTTTAAAATATATCAGATGATAAGACGTCAAATTCATTCGTCTTATATCATTGTCATGAAAATAGTAGTATGTCTAACATGCATAGTTGTGAGCAAGGAAACAGTTCATGAACAGTTGTGATCATGGAAATAGTAGCATCTCTATATCTAACATACAAGTATGTACATACTACTATTTTCGCTAACAGCAGTGATCATAAAAGTAGTAGCATGTCTATATCTAACAGCATGTTTATATAAATAGTAGTATGCAGGGCAGGTTAGACTATTTATTATTACTACTATTTTCATGAACAGTTGTGATCAAGGAAATAGTAGCATGTCTATATCTAACATCATACATACTACTATTTTCATGAACAGCAGTGATCATCAAAATAGTAGCATGTCCGTAACTAGCATACATACTACTATTTTTATGAACAGTTGTGATCATGGAAATAGTAGCATGTCTATATCTAACACTATACATACTACTATTTCCATGAACAGCTGTGTTTATATAAATAGTAGTATGCAGGGCAGGTTAGACATACTACTAATTTCATGAACAGTTGTGATTATGGAAATAGTAGCATGTCTATATCTAACACCATACATACTACTATTTCCATGAACAGCTGTGTTTATATAAATAGTAGTATGCAGGTTAGACATACTACTATTTTCATGAACAGCAGTGATCATCAAAATAGTAGCATGTCCGTAACTAGCATACATACTACTATTTTCATGAACACCGCTGATACTTATCATGTGATATATTTCAAACTTTATCTTTATCTTTTCTTAATCTTTCATACAAAATAAATATACAATAAAAATATTATCAATTATATACGAAACTCAATAAACAAAAGAAATAGCATAAATAATTTATATAAATTTTAAATTTTTTAATTTTGTTGTTTTCCTTTTTGCACTTTTAACGCTGCATAGCAATCGATCATTATCATTAAGCCCATATGAATGCGTCTGCCCATTTGAGGCCCAATATCGGTGTCCACTGAGCCGCGCACTTGAACAATTTGAGACATTTCAAAAATGATTTAACTACTATTTAAATGGCAGTCAAGAGCAGGGCACTGAGGCCTTCAATACATTTGCGAAGAACTTCAAAAAGAAATTAAAATTATAGCAAAACTCATGAAGCATACGAGCAAACAAAAAAAAAGGCAACCAAAAACCTGTTTTAGCTGGAAAACAGCAACAAAAATGTTAACGAAGAAGAAGAAGAAATTGGTATGAAATTGTACGTAAGCAGTAATTGAAGTTAACGTAATTATTAACGTGGCCAGCAACAAGAACTTGGAACAAATTAAGTAGAGCTTATATATATGGTTTTTTTTTTCAGTTCGAAGATTAAATACGCTTATATATAATGAGCAATATAAAATATATAGTTTATTTTTTAATAAACTATGATTTTTTTAAATATTAATAAAACTTAAATAATTATTTTTATAGATTTCTTAGTACAATTTATATAAATAATATAAAATATTTTTAATTTATTCATTTTTCCAATAAACAATTTATTTATTGAAACATTTTATCTATAACAAATACATATAAAATAAAGTTTTTCAAATCCATTTAACAACTTTACACTATATAGACTTTATATACCCTAATAAAAATGAGCCATGAGAATTTATTTTGCAACCGACAACTGGAACTGGAAACCCCACTCAGTCCTCCGGGCGCTACGCTTCTTTTCGCAATTAGCATGGAAAAATATTATTTTTGAGTGAACAGAACAAAAAGAACAAATTATTCTCATCAAGTTGTGCAATATTTTAGCATAAGCTCATTTTCTACAGATATAAAACGTTATGTATATGTATAACGTTTTTCCTCAATACCAGAAAAATGAGAAAACGAAAATGAATAAAAAATAAGTGAAATAAAACGACATTCAAGGTTTTGAGGACATTGACGCAAAGTTCAGATAGAGAGAGAAAGAGAGAGAGAAGTTAAGGCGACAACAACAAGTTTTTAATGGCGCATGCAATGCATATAGAGAGAGATACAGATACATATATTTATCATTTTTATTTACAAGTGTTTAAATGCATATCAACAAATGAGTTTGCAGCTCAATGAAAGTTTGCATGTGCAACAGCATAGATGCCTGGAACAGGGTCTGTGACTTCGCCGAAAAGGTTCTCCGGCGGAAAAAGTGGGACCTGGACGCAGGCACACAGATGGCAGTGCTCAGCTAGAGCATATACAAGGGCTCCACCTTGAAGGTTAATGCGGGATAGCTCCTGGTTCCAAGGTGGGAGGCAGCCCGAGAAGAGGAGGTTTTTTAGTCGGTAAGCAGTATTGCAGTCCGACACACCAGCCAGAGTGACGACCTGACTGACGGTGCATAAAGCATTTTTACCTACCTCAGCCACACAAAAAAAAAATGAAAGTTAGCATGACAAAGAAAAGAAAACTAAATGTATATAAATAGATATACGTACATATGTATATATGTATATGTACATGAAAAGGTAAATAGATATATACACATACATTTATATTTATCAGAAAATTTTGTTATCCAACATCTAGTGCTCAGTCGCACTACTATTTCCATGAACACAGAAGTCAAGATTAGAATAAATATATAATATATTTTAAAAATCAATTTTTAATATTTCTTTTATATATTTATACATATATATATATGTCTATACATTTTTTTTTTGTTATTTGCTTTATTTTTATGTATTTATTATTTATATTTATATTTATTAATTTTATTTTTATTCAGTTTCAAAATATTCGTAATTGCCTAAAAACTTCTAATTATTCCATTGAACACACAGAAATCAAGATTATAATAAGATTATAATATATAATTATATAATAATAGCATTTTTGAATAATCAAATTTGAAAAATGATTTTAAATTGTAGAATATTTTTATTTTTTTTTATTTTTTTCTTATTTTATTTTTAGTTTTTATTTTTTTTTTAGCTAAAAAAAATTTATAGTTGTCTAAAACTTCTATAAATTCCTTTGAACACAGAAGTCAAGATTATAATAAGTATATTATATTACATGTTCTTTAATATTTATTTGAAATTGTAGAAATGCTTGCTGACATTTGTTATATTTTTATTTTCTGTTATTTATTTTTATTTTTTATTATTTATTTTTATTAATATATATAATTAATATATTAATATCCATGAACACAGAAGTCAAGCTTAGAATAAGGATATCACATATTTTAATATTCAATTTTGGTAAAAATATTTTTTAATATTTATTTTAAATTGTTATAGAAATGCTTGCTAACATTTGTTTTATTTTCACTATTATTTATTTTATTTTATTTTTATTTATTCAATCAAATAAGAACTTCTATAAATGCAGTTCAGCTCATTTCAAGGAATTTATCTACAGTAGAGTAAATTATTTTTAATATTTACTTTTATGATTGTTAACTAGAAATGAGTTTAATTGAAAGGATCATATTATTGTTTATGTGTTTTGCTGCTCAATTACTGAAATAGTATGGAAAAGTAGAGAACAATTTATGACTCCGAAATAAACAACTGAATTCATGCATAAAACTGAACTAGAATGCGCATTATTAGCAAATATGTAAATAAATACAATATTATATTAATAGATATACAAATTTGTAACAAAAACTATTTGCGCATTTAAGTTTGGCTACATTTTTAATCCAAGTCTCATATATAAATAAGAAATATGAAATTTTTGTTAAAATAATCGGTATTATTGTATGGTAACACAATATCTGTTATGTTTATGTTAAATGTGAGAAAACTATCTGGCAGCGCCATTAAGAATATGTATGGAATCAAGTAATGCGCGTCTACCACGAGAGAGTGGAGTTGAATATGCTTTTGAATAAATCGCAGCTTTTGTTAATGTGATCCGGGAGTTTTATTTAACACGTTACAGATTAACCAACAACAATTTTCGGTGTAATTTTATTCATGCAATATGCAAAGAAATTTTTTTTATAGAGATTTAATCTTAAAGTTGCTCAGCTCATTATTAAAATATTACTCAACATTAAAATTCTAGTTAATTTAAAATACATTTTAATTTTTAAACCAATATTTAATTATTATTAGTTTAAATTACTGAAATTTCAGACTAAAATAAATTTGTAATTACTAAATTAATATTTATTTATTTAATTTTTAAATTATTGCAGACTTTTTTCTATTGTTAACATTGCAAAACTTGATTTGATAAATGAAAAATATTTAATTTTCCATTTAGCTATTTATATTTTGTTTTATTTTATTTTCTTTCTATTTTTTTCCTTTTTTTTTGCTATATTGTGACGTAGATTGTCTCAAAAATACATTTATTAACACGCACACTGTATGAATTCTCTGCAAAACTCTCTATGTCGCTGCCTCTCTCTCTCTCTCTCTCTGTGTGTCTCTCTCTCGCTGTCTATGCGTGATTGTCTTATCAGCCAGCAACGTTTGCGCTCCGCTCCCTCTCTTTCACTGCGCTCTCTGTCTTTTGTAGTTTCAAAACAAAGTCCATTTGTTATTGTTGGTCAATTTTCATTTTTTTTTTCACAACGTACAGTAGAGACAACATTTAAAATGCTATTATCTAATCGCTGCTGCGCCTCAGCTGCTGCTGCTGCTGTGTGTGTGTGAGAGAGAGAGTGCGCACTTGCCTTGGCGATAAGCCTAAGCGCAGTGTTTAGTTATTTTTATTAAATTATGAACAGAGGCAATTAAGTTGAGGGCCCAAAAATATATAAAAAAAAAAAAACACATACAAAAACTGACGAACAAACTATTTATAAAGAGATTTTTTGTGTGTGGCTCAAAACTGGTTTAACCTGTTCGCAAATGCTGTGGGCCAAAACGAAGAGTAAAAAAAAAACACCATCTAACAATAAACTAATTAAATCAAATCAAAATACGTCGCAAAAGTGCGCACAGAGAGAGAGAGAGCGACAGAGCGAGAGAGATTGAGAGAAGAGGCATATAAAAATAGCTCAAGAAACTGTTCATTGAAAATTATAAATAAAATGTTTAAAAATGCTTTAAATATATATATGTATTTATACATATATATATTAGTATATATATACATATATATATATAAAACATTTATATATAAACATTTCAATATCATATGCAAAATGTGTGTGAGATAACAAAGCAAATTGGCCGACACGCTCGTCTGATACGGCCCAAAAATGTATTTGTATCTGTATCTGTATCTGTGAGATACACGCACTCGCCACTGAGTATTCTATGTCTACATCGCACACAAAGCCAACTTCAATATGTCAGTTTGTCAATTTGGCTAGTTTAGTTTCGAGCTTTGCTGCGTTTTGTTTGTCTTGAAGATCAGCTAAGGCCGTCTTTATGCCCATGTTTGTTTGTTTGCCTGCGGTGAGGTATTACGACTGAACTGCAACGCACCGCAACTCGCTTGGTGATTATGTAATATCAATAGAAGTGTTATACACTGTAAGAAAATGTTGCAATTGCTACAGCAGAGACTATGCCAATGATAATCTAGCAAAGAATGTGGATTTTGTATTTGAAATGATTTTTTATAAAGATTTTTGTTGATTTTGAATTTTAAATGAATTTTTATAAATAAAATATATGAAATTTTATTTTAATTTTCATTAGCATAAAGCTAATTTATTTTATTAATTAATAATAAATAATTTATATATATAATTTATATTTGTAATTAATAATTTATATATATGATTAATAATTTATATTTATAATTAATAATTTATATTTATAATTAATAATTTAAATGTATAATTAATAATTTATATTTATAATTAATAATTTATATATATAATTAATAATTTATATATATAATTAATAATTTATATTTATAATTAATAATTTATATTTATAATTAATAATTTATATTTATAATTAATAATTTATATATAAAATTAAGAATTTATATTGAATATATAATTAATAATTTATAATTTTCATAATTATATAAATATATTTATTTATTTTTTTATTTATTTTTTTTTAATTGAAATTTTGTATGTTTTAATATTTGTTCTTAAAACAAAAATACAATTTTAAAAAATTAAATACGCATGCAAATAAATTTTTTATAGTTTGTTTTTATTTTTTACAAGATTTGCTTAAAACATCAAAAATTCAATTAAAAAAATAAATAAATAAATAAATAAGAACAAATTCTTAACCAAAAAAAAACAATTTTAAAAAATTAAATACGCATGCAATTAAATTTTATATTTTTTTTTTTTTATTTTTTACAATATTTTTTACTATATGCCACACTTTCGCTCAGTGTACACTTTTCGCCATACTCAATCTTATGCACCGCAATTGCTTTCAGTCTTTCTGATAAGCGCCCTGCCCTGCAAATGTCTGATAAACGACTGCGACTAGCTGAAGCAAATGCAATCGACAATTGGAAATCAGAAAGGAACAAAATATACGACAATTGTCTGTTTGACTGTCTAATACATGTCTAACAGACGATGATGACACACACTCAATGAAGATTATTTTCAATTATATGTGAAATAAGATACATTGAAAAAATATGAATAAATAAATTTGGAACATAAAACATTTTATTTTAATTTTTTTAAAATATTTTTAATTTGATTAATATTTATATAAATTCCAATAAAAATTTCATTTAATTTAATAAAGTTTTTAAATTAATGGAATAATTAAAATGGATCAATTATTGCATTAAAAATATTTTTAAAATATTAAAATAAATTCCAATATAATTTTCATTTAATTTAAAAAAGTTTTCAAAATAATACAATTAAAATTCATCAAATTTTGCATAAAAATAATTTCATAAATATCAAAATAAATTCCAATATAATTTTCATTAATTTTAAAAAAGTTTTCAAAATAATAGAATAATTAAAATTCATTAATTATAACATAAAAATATAGATAGTATATTTATTTATAATATATTGTCTGTTATAAGCATTTGATATACCTTTTATTTTCTCAAATCTGGCAACTGCCGCAGCTCAATCAATAATTAAATGCGTTGTAATCCAAGTTTCTTTTATGAAGTTTGTTTAACTGCATTTTAAGGATCTTAATTATAATTCATATTATTTGTTAATTATAATTATAATTAATTAATTTGTTGCACTTTTTATTTGCACTTGATTCGCGGCACTAGGCAACACTGGCCTAACATTTAATAAGGTTGATTGTAAATTTATGTTGTTGTTGTTGTTGTTGTTGTATACAATTTGCAAAGTGAAACCGTTGCGTGTATAAATATATATATATATATATATATATATACATATATATATGTATGTATATTTATATGTATGAACTACTCTATGTGTTGCTATAAATTTGCTTTCTATTGATTTAATTTCAAGGCGAACTCGATATATTTTTGTTTTTAATATTTGTTGTTGTTTTGTTTGGTTTTCTTATATTTGAAACTTGTGAGAATATATATATATATATATAGATATATATAGTATTTATGGATTTCTTCTAGAAAATTATATAGTACTTGTCGTATAAGTCAGATCTATAGAGCAGAAAGTGTGGAAAAAGACAAAAAAAAACAAAAACAAACAAAATTGTAAAGAGACTATTAGTAAAAGAAAAACTTCAACTTCATAATATTAGACGTAGGTAAGGGGGACGAGAGGCAGAACAAGTCGAGAGTGCGAAACGTAATGGAACCGAAACAAAATATAAATAAAGATACGCGCAGGCGGCAACGACAACGGCAGCGATAGCGACGTACGAAGACGACCACAAAGCGAGTGACGGCAATTGGATTATGAAACGCGTCGCGACGCGGCAAAGCGACATGGGAGAGCGCAACGACAAACTGAGAGCGTGTTAAGAGAACGCGCGCGCTCTCTCTCTCTCTGAGACGCGCTGGCAATGAAACGCGACACAAAAATTCCGTAACCGAGTTGAAAAATTGTTGTAAAAAAACGGCAAAAATAAGCACCACGAACTAAATACGTTTTCCAGTTAGCTTCCTCAAAATATTGATATTGTAAAATATGAAATGTGTGTTTCTATTGAGATTGAATTTGCATTGCAAACAAAGACTTCAAAACACACGCACACCAACAATCTCACGCACACACACACAGACACACACACACACGTACGCTCACAATTGAATGCACGCACTTTGCATCTTTTACTTTTTTTATTTTTTTGTGGGCTGCGCCAAGTGATTTGCTTTTTGCGCACTTTCATATATCTTCGAACTGTAGATAATCAGCCCACGATTCACAATTGTTTGGCTAGTTAGATGTGAATTAGATATTTGCAATTTCGACTGGGAAACACGCACGACACACGACCGAAAGACACGTCGACAGTGGGGACAGCAGAGGCTGGCACTTTTTTTTTTTTTTTTTTTGTTGACTGCCTTGCGTGGGCCCAGCCAGACAACCTCACCAAACGAAATACAAACTCGAACTGAAACACGACGCAGACCATACACCAGCTGTGTGTTTGCGCTGTCTTTCAGTTCAGTTTGCTTACGCTCGCCGCGCTCTCTTACTGTGTCGCTCTGGCTTCTTGTGTCAAGTGTCGTGCGAGCGCTAAAGTTTTTATTGCCTGTTGGCAACACTCAGCAATGGCTGCACATAGTGCGTCTCTGCTTACACGCGGGTCTGACTACCACACAATTAAAACGAGATGCAACAACTGCTGCTCGCAGTGCTGTTTTACAGCTAGTGCGCTCTTGCGCTCTGCCGCTCTCTGGTTGCTACTGCTGCTGCTGCTGCCGGCATTTTCATTTTGCGTGGTGGCCCCACAATTAGCGTATCTCTCACAGATACGCGGCGCTTAACGACAGCCAACGAAAACGACGGCTACGTCAAGAACGGTAAGCAAAAACAAAAACAACTTTTGCTGTTGAGCGTTTTGTTTTTGTTGTGTTTTTGCAGAAATTTAATGGCGGCTTTTGGGAAAAAATCAAATTTGCTTTTGAAAAAAAAGTATTTTAAGAAAATAAAAAATATACAAATTATTCAAATAAATATTATGATATTAATATTTAATAATTATAATGCATCAACAAGTGCAGCATGAATTTCCAAAAACTTTCCGTCAACAAACATAATAAACCGTTGATCATCACACGTCACAAACAAAAAACAAATTTCACCAGCAAAACACACGGCAAATGCAACAAAAACAAATTTTGATGACGAAACACATGTTGTGTTTGTGATGAGTGCACAAACACAAACACAAACACGCCAGCAAGACCAAAGAGAGAGAGAGAGCAGAGCGCTGCAATTGCTAACTCGCTCTCTCAGTGAGTTCGGCAAGTCGCGCTCATTTGCAGCTTTGTCGCGCTCCGCAACGACAACAACAAATGTAAGCACAAAAATAAACAAAATGGAAAAGCTCTTAACAACGCCATCGTCGTCGTCACTGTCGCCTTCAATTTCAATAGCACTCAGTGCTACTCGCTGTGTTCCTACACACGCACACACACACACAGATGCATATAGCTAGACTATACATATACATATACGTATGTATGTATGTGTGTATGTATGTATGTATGTATGTACATAGTTTTATTGGCAGCTATTTTGCAGCTTTTTATGGCAATTTTTTAAGCAAAGCGCTATCAAAAATTTTTTTAATGTTTTCAGTTTATATGTAAAAAGAAAAAAAAACAAAAATATAAAAATTTAAATACCTTTACTGGTCGTATCTATTAACAGGTTTGCATTCCTGATAAGAAATATGTTAAAGCTTGTGTGAGCTTTCACTTGATATTCAAGCAAACTATTAAAGCTCTCGCTAGCAGCTGAATATCTACTTGAAAACCTTAATAATTGCTTGGCAATTAACAAAATTGATAAGCAATATGGGCGAGTTCAGCATAAAAGAGTTTTTGGTTTATGCTCACAGTTATGATAAGCAAGTTTTGAGTTCTTAATATCAAATCAAATTAAATAATTGTTGTAAGAAAATTCAATTAAATAATTATTAGTTATATATTGATAAATTAAATAAATTATATTTTTGCTTAGAATTATCAGCATATAATAAATAAATAGATATATATTAAGGAAGGTTATTGCCCTATCACACACATACATATACATATACATATCTGACAATGATTCAAGATATTTATATGATTCTGTTCCTATATATGTAATACATACTTATATATAGTATCTATTGTATATAGATAGTATGGCAAAGTTCTTCAAGCATATCTGAATAGAGATATTTATAGAAACAATATTTCTTCACACAATGAAAGCAAGCAAATTACTAATTTGCTTTAAAATATTATTTACAAGTCACATAATTAGTATAATTTAAAAAAAAAAATTAAGATTAAATAAAATTTGTTTAAAAAGTATATAAAAAGATGTTAATAAAAATTTTTAAAAATATATACATACATAAAAATACTATAAAAACATTTATATCTTAAATTTTGAAAATATATTTAAGAAAGATAAAAAATTATACAAAATTCAAATAAAAACAAGTAAAAGAAGTTTTTATAAATATTTAAAATAAAACTATATAAAATATATATAATAAAAAAAATATGTATATGTACATACATATATTCAAGGAATATAATAAATAATAAAAACAGACAAATAAAAACATGTAAAAGAATTTAAATAAACATATTTTAAAGAAAGAAAAACTTTTCAATGTGATTGGTAGCACTGAAGATAGACGACTCCAACGGCATCTATTGACAAAATACGTTAAGACTCTTTCGCCTACCCAAGATAATCAACTTTAAACAAAATGTTAAAGAATTCAAATAAAATATGTTACAAAAAAAATTCAAAATACAGTCGAGTCTCGATAATTTGTACCCCGCTAAATCGAAAATCGCGATAAATCGAAAAAATTCTATCCCCTTGATGGGGATATCTATATGATAGAAATCTCGATAATTTGAATTTCTGTGTAAATCGAAAAAAACTGATCCCCTTGCCATTTCGAATTATCGGGACTCGACTGTATAAGCATAAAAAAGTTATGACAAAACAATAAATACAAAAGAAACTAATTATTAATTAATTTTATACTATACAAAATATTTATACGAAACATAATTAAAAAATATTGTTTTTAAAAACAATAAATATTAGAAGTATTTTTTAAAATTTATTTTAAAAGTATTAAAAATTTTTAATATAATATGTATATAAATATTTAAAAATATATAAAGTTTAAAATATATATATATAAAATATTTATAATTTTTTCATATTATATTGATTTTTTATTTGATTAAAACTTTATAAAATACATAAATCTTTATAAAATTTTATAGAGATTTTTATTTTTTAAAATTTTTAAAACTTTATAAAATATTATTAATTTATTATATATTTTCTATATTTTTTTAGGCCTTATAAAACAAATATAACATATTATTAATTTTTTATATATTTTATATATTTTTTTTACAACGTAACAAAATATATATAAAATATTATTCATTTATTATATATTTTATATATTTTTTTAAAACTTTATAAAATATATATAAGATACTATTAATTTATTATATATTTTATATATTTTTTTAAAATTTTATAAAATATATACAAAATATTTATAATTTATCACAATTTTTATAATTTTTTTTTAAACCTTATTTATTTTAAAACATGTATTTAAATATTATATTTATATTTTTTATTTTATACTTTATACTTTTTATAAAATATATATAAAATATTAAAAAAATTTATAATACATTTTATATATTTTTTTTTAAACTTTATTTATTTTATAATATATATATTTAAATATTATATTTATATTTTTTATTTTATCTGCTAAAGCCTTAAAATGTTTTCTTCTGCAAATGACGTCATCTAGAGCTAGAGTTCTTTGACAAGGCCAATAAAATGAATTTTATTTTTTTACAACTCAATTTGCAGTTCTCTTTTTATTTTGTATTTCTTTCGGTTCTGTTGACACTTTAGATTTTGGTTAAGATTCTTTTGCCAGCCTTAATTATGCATGACAAATGCAGTTAAGCTGCTGATTGTATGCACATAATTACCACAGACCACTAACAACGACAACCGCAACAACAGCAACAGCAACAACAACAACAGCAACAACAACAACAACTAAAACACTTACCAAAAACTGCCAACAACAAGAAAAGGCAAATGGCAAATGTGCTACTTTAATTGCTGACAGTTTGAAAAACTTTATGCTCGCCCGAAATCAAAATGGGAGTATATTGGCTTGGCCTAAATTGTATTTTGATGGCTATTCATTTGGTTGTATGAATGTAATTTATTTGGGATTTCTGGCAGTTGGAGACTTCAATTTTGGTAAAATAATATTGGATATTCGATTATTTTGATTATGCTCACTGGACGGGTATCACAACTTTTTTCTTTTTAGTAATTAAAGCTAGATTCTTGAAGTTTCTAATATATACTCAAGTACATCAAGTCAGGCACATTGGAGACGTTGTATATATCGGCAAAATTCTATATTTTTCACAATTTTTTTACATTGTCTGTAAGAGAAGTTAGCAGCGAGAAAAGCGATGAAAAAATGAAAAAGAAATTTAAAAATATAATATAAAATATATAAAAATATATATTTATGTCTATTGGAAGCGTAACAAATTGAAAGTTATTATAAAATTTATGGCATAAATATTTGATGTATTTTATATATTTGTCTTAAAAATATTTGATATATTTTATAAAAATATTTTCAAATATACATATTTATTTTTTTTAAATTATAAATTATATGGCACAGATATTTAATGTATTTTATATGTTTTTCTTACAAATATTTCATATTTTATAAAAATATTTCAAATTTTATAAAAATAGTTTCAAATATTTAATATTTAACAAAAATTATATTTTGATTTTAATTTAAAATTTTGAAATTATAAAATTCTAAATATAAGCTGATTGAATATGGCTTAAATCCCAATCCATTTTGAGCACTAAAAGAATTGAACACTTAAAATTGAAATTATATATACCTATATAAAGATGATATATACCTAAAAAATAAAGATAAATATCAAGCTTTGCATTGTAGATCTGAACAAATTGTAACTTCTTCAGTTTTATAACTAAAATCCCAAAATTTGCTAAGCTAATGTTGGCTTTCCTTATAAATTGAACCAAAAATCATTTATGAAGCATGTAAAATAAAAAAAGAGAAGTAAAATACTTAAAGTATTTAAAGCCCTGATTAAACATTTTTCTATTGTTGGGCTTCTTTACATCTAGACCTACAAATGATATGATGCGCCCATAAAGTAGTGCTGTAAAACTATCGATGGTTGCAACATTCAATAGATTCGATGGTTTTACAACAAAATTTCAATAGTATTCGATAGTACTATCGAAAATATTTTCAACTTTAAAAACAAACTAAATAAATGCATATTTAACAATAAAAATAAACATTTTAATAAACATTTCTTTGGAAGCAATTTCACAGGGAGAAAGTATATGGAACAAGTCTTTTAGTATGTTGATTTCGTCAGCTGTAAGAGGCTGAGGCGCTTTCGGACAAGCTTAGAAGTGTTTTATTGATTGCTTCATGTGTTTCTAAGACTCTTTCAATCATTAGGAATGCACTGTTCCATCTTGTGGCAACTTCCTGTTTTAGATTATATTTAGTTCCCATCAGTGGAGAATCTTTAAATGACTTTTTTGAAGCAGCTCACACGCTTTGATCATTGAGCTTGCATTATCTGTCACAATTGCCGCTATTTTATTCAAAATTCCAAATATTACCGCTATCGATAGTAAACAAAAACCATCGATAGCTACGCAAAAATATAAAAATTCGATATATCAATAGTTCCATCGATAGTTTTACAGCACTACCATAAAGGCGTGGCACATACAAAAATATGAAAATTTGCATAAATTTGTAAGTTTATGGTACTTGAGCGAGTATTATGCAGTTGGTTCTTACTTGATATTGTTTTTTCTTTGCCATTTTCCTTTTTGCTTCGTTCTTTTATATATATATATTTTTTTTTTAGTTTTTTACTTCTTTTTTGTTGTTAATATTACAAACAATTAGAAGCAAAATGACGAGAGACAATGCTTAAATAAGAGAAGAAAAACAAATTTGATGACCAACGAGAAAAACGCAACTGCTGCCAGCCGCTACACAATTTCCCAAAGTTTTCGCTGGAAAACTGTTTGGTTGGCATTGAAGACTCAAGTCATTTTCTAGATGAGCTAAGCGCACAAAAGAGCTGCACTGGCACATACCCTAGATTTTGTTAGTATTTGTGAAAAGGTAGAGAAAATATTTATTTAAGTTAATTTAATTTAATTTGATTTTTTTTTAAATTTTAAATATATTATAAAAATGTAAATAAATTGAAGCTAAAATTTAACTTAATTTTAAGAAGAAGAATTTTAAATAAATATTTATTCTTTTTTATAATTTTGTTACCTATATTATTATTCCCCCTTCTCATACCTCACAGGGCATTCCAGCGCGCAAAAAAAAGAACCCTCCAAAAACCAGTAGTTCCCAACGTGATGCCATCAACTTCTGTGTGTTAGTTTATGGAGGCTTCTGTGGACCCCCCCCGCCAGAGCCCACGGCTAGACAAAAATCAAAATCAAAATCAATGTCTGCCCCACACACACACACACACACAAATAGCAGGAAAAAAACGTGTGCTACAGGTAAAAAAATAGAAAAAGAAGAAGAAGCAGAAACAACACAAACGAAATCAAATCGCTTCGCAAAGTTGGAGCGAAAATGAGTTTTGGCCCAAGAATTGCCTTGAGTTGTTTTTACGAAAAGAAAAAGAAAGAAACAAAATTGAATGAAGGTTGGTGGAGTTGGCCAAGAAAAGGGTACTGCCAATTGGCTGTCCAACATAAATATAGTGAATAGAGTTGCAGACATGAAGAATCTAATAACAGCTTGAGTTATAGCATGATAAAAACAAACACAAACTCCAATTGGAGTTTGAGCAATGGCATGATCAAAACTAATACAACTTGCGATTTATACCAGATCTAATTGGATTGTCATATTTAACAGAATATTTTTATGAAATAAAATTAATATTGAAACAAACACAACAACAACAACCTTTTGCTTTTTTGATTTTAGGCATTCCCTAAAGCAAACAGAAAAAAACCAGAAACAAAACACCTAGCCAAAGCCAAAACCATTAAGCCCAACGTCTAATCATTTTGTTGGCCAACTTCTGGACTTCTTTTTTCAGTCGACCTTACCGTATCTATGCGAGAACTACTTGGTGACTGTACATTTTTTATTTTCATTTTTTTTGTTGCCTTTGCTACGCTTTGTTAGCAATTTATTTATGGGATTTTTTCAGCTTTTTTCTTTTTTTTTGTTTGTTGCAAACTATTATATTCAACTTTTTGGCGTTTCTTGTTGAAGACCTTAAAGACTTATTGTTGTTGTTGTGTTTGTGATTTTTGCTTTGTGTTTTGTGTTTTGAGTTGCGCTGCAAAAATTGCTGATTAAATAATTTTTATGCGATTTGCCATAGCGCATAAATCGCTATCAAAATACTTAATGAATATTATTTGATAGTTTTGTTGAAAACAAAATCTTGTTATTTACCATATTACGCACTCTGATTGCGGGGACTTTTTTTTATAGCTATGTATATTTACTTTCCTTTTCAAATAATTGTTTTTAAACTTTTCGATATGCATTTATCAAAAAAAAAAAAAAAAAAAAATCCTACACAAAAATTGGGTTTTCAATTTTAATTAAGTGTTTGAAAGAAGATAATTTTTGTAAGAATTTTTATACCCTGAACCCATTGAAAATGGGAAATCAGGGTATAATGTTTTTGTGAAAATGTATGTAACAGGCAGAAGGAGGCGTGGCAGACTCCATAAAGTAGACCCCATATATTCTTGATCAGCTCGACAAACTGAATCGATATAGCCATGTCCGTCTGTCCGTCCGTCCGTCCGTCCGTCCGTGTGAACGCAGCGATCTCGTAAACCACAAAAGCTAGAGATCTGAAATTTGAAATGTATACTCGTGTATATCCTACGCAGTACGAGTTTATCATTTTTTTTCGATAACTCATCCCATTTCCTTATTATCGATGAAAATCGATAACTTTTCTTCGTTTTTGAATACCGTTATAGCTATAGACTTCAGATTTACTGTGTGTATCCGTGTAATGAATACAAACATTTTGCAATTTTTGGATTTTGGATACCACGCCCCCTTCCCCCCAAATTTGAAAAAAACGTATTTCAAATACTAGAGACTTGTGCTTTGGCAAACACATACATATGAATGTCATTAGTACGCTGTAAAAGTTTGATTACGAAAGTCCATCTAGAAGCAAACCTATTCAACAAATAAGGTTCCAAAATATAGCCCATAGTATGGGCCCCATACTACTGCAGCCCAAGCGCTGCCCGCGCGCAGTCGCTGCGTAAACTGTGCAGTAGCAGAGCAAGTGCTTGTGCGTGCGTGTGCATGTGTGTGTGTGTGTGTGTATGTGTTGTTTGTGTATATGTATATATAAAAGAAGCGTAAATGATTTGAATATCGCATCTTCGCAGGGTTCAGGGTATCTCTTAGTCGAGCAGTCTCGACTAGAGCACTCTTACTTGTTTAGATTTTAGTACGAATAAAACTTTTTTGAAGAAAATATTTTTGTTTATTTATATATTTTAACTTGTAAGTAAAAAAAAGTAAACTAAAAGGTAAAACTAAATTAATATTAAAACATATTTAATTTTTAATAATTTTTTCAGCTTCAAATTTTATTAATTAATCATTTTTTAATTTTTATTAGATCCAAATAAATGTAAAATATATTTGTAAATAATAATTTTAAATCATTTAAAAAGAAAAAAATTGTTTTTTTTTTATACCTTAAAGTCTATAAGTATTTACTTTAAATTTGATTTCTATTAAACTAATTTTTTGTTCACACATTTCTTATACATTTTTTGCATTGGCATATTTCCATCGATTGTTTGCGCCTGATTTGAATATGATTTCATATCATTTTTTCCCCTGTCTATTATCATAAAATATTTACTTAATTTGCTATTTGCTCAAGTTGAAGCGCAGACTTGTTGCTTTTTCTCTTGCGGGAGTGAAAAAGCATTTGCTGCTTTCAAATTCATGTTGTTTATTGAATATTGTATGCATTGCCATATATTATATTTATTTGCAGTTTGCGCTTTGGGTTTTCTTTAACTTTTTGTTTATTTAATTTTTTTTTCTTTCTTTTTTTTGTGTTTTCTGCCTGCTTTTGCTTCAGGTTTAACGTATTTATTTGATTCCATTTTAGTGTATTTTATGCTGATGCCACAATTCGACAGGTGTTGCAACCATGAACAGCAGCAACGACGTCAGAGTTGACTTCGACGCTGAAGCTTTATTTAATTTGATTTTTCATTTTTATTGCTTCTGTTTTGTGTGGCATTTTCGAGCTTCTATTACATTTTACTTATGTCAAAATTATATTTGTCATTTATTTTATTTGTATCATTTTATTTTTATTTTTTAATAATTAAGGGTTTCATGAAATTTGTATATATATTTTATAAATATAAAAAAAAACTAAAATATTTAATAATTTCTATTTATTTTATAAATATAAAAAAAAAAACTAAAATATTTAATTTGTATATAAAATTGTTTTTTATTATATAATAATAAAAAAAAATTTATAATAATTAAACTACTTTATATATGTACAAATTAAATATTTTTATTATTTTTTTTATATATATTTATAAAAAAAATCTATTCAATTATAATAAAATATATTGATGAATATTTTATAAATATTCACTTTTGAAACTATATTAATTTTTTAAGCTATTATTACTATTTAATATTTATTATACTATATTTTTTTTATTTTTAAGTATAAAATAAAATAAAATAAATATAGTATAATAATTTTATTACATAATAATAGATTTAAAAATTAATACAAAAAAATCTTAGATATTAAAATTGTTTATTTTCTATTGTCATGTAAAGAAATAAATTTAGTAACATTTAAAACTCTCAAAAATAATTCTAATATATTTATTAGTAAAGAAGTTTCGATTCTTTAAATTTTATTTATTTTTTTTTTAAATAAATAATTCAAAATTCAAAAAGCTAAAAATTGTATTAAATTGTTTTAAATAATAAATTTTAGTTAAAACTCCTTTGGATACCCAGCCACTGCGGCATTGAAGGAAACGAACTTGCCGACACTACAGCGAAATACACAGTCAACATGCCCCTACACATCAGCCCCAACTTCAACACAACAGACATTAACAAATTCCTCACAAACGTACTAGCTCATAAGCTCATACATACATAACATAGAACGCTGCAACAGATGGTACCAACAACTAAGCACTAACCTAACACTCACAACCCCCTACCTAAAAAACATAAAACAAAACAGTATCACACGTACCGACCAAATAAAAATACTAAGGCTCAGACTAGGACACACAAGATTCACACAACAACACTACATCAACCCAGACAATATCTTACCATGCCCTAACTGTCATACATCAACAGATCTTAACATCAAACATATACTTACCAACTGTACCGCAACCTCCCACATTAAAACCTTAATCTTCCAAAACCGATGCCCCATATCTGCCCTTGCCATATCTGCCCTGCCATCTGCTGAAAACATCCACAAAATAATTAAATTCCTGAAACTCACAAACACATAGCACCTCTTATAACCCAAAATCCCTCATAATTAGTATTAATAAATCATAAAAGAAAATATGTAAATATAGTTATAAACTTAAAATGTAAATATGTAAATACACAATCTTCTCCAAGCCGAAGGCTCTAGCAGCCAGTGCTTTAGTCCTAAGTTAGCATTGATTTTAATTATAGCTAATTTCTAAAAATAAATAAATAAATAAATAAATTTTAGTTTATTATATGGAATACATCATTTTTAAATTTATACATTTTTTTTATATTTTTGTTATTTCTTATAAATAATAAATAATAAATTTTTTATATATAAAATAATATTTATTTTTAATTGATTATTTTGTTCTATATTTATTTATTTATAAAATATAATATTTCTATTTTTCCAATATTTTATTATATTAATAGATTTATATAATTATTATATTGATTATCAAAATCAATTTAGTTTACTTGTTACTCAATTTGTATTATTATACAATTATTTATTTTCTGAGTCATTCACATGAGTTTCAATTCAATTTGTTCGCTCTGTATGGCCAAGTCTATCTATAAATTCCGGAAGTTGCTTTCCCGCCCAGTCAAATCTGAAGCGTTCAGTTCTACAGCTGCTTAAAACTATCTTGCGCTCCACTCCCCTACGCCGCCCAGCCTATGTCTATGCCGCACACCCTTTGCCAATTAGACAGCAAACCGATGGCAACTTTTGTGGTCGCCAAAAACTAAGAAGAAGAAAAAACACAAGTAGCTGGCAGCAGCAGCAGCAGCAAGCAACACACACGAGCAGCGACACGTGCTTACAACGAAACAAGCCAGGTGGGGCGCGCTGATGCATGTGTGGCGAGCAGGGCAGCTGGGTTGGGGGCAGGTGTTGGCATTGTTGTAAGCCAGTGTGAAAATGGAATGTGCAGAGGCAGAGGCAGAGGCAAAGTGTGTTGCTGTCGTTGCTGTCGCTGCTGTTGTTTGTCTGCGCTTATGGAATTTTTTATGAATGATGCAGCAGCAGCAACAGCAACAGCAACAGCAACAGCAACAACAACAACATTTTTTGGCGTTGATGAAGTGCTGAAAGGCAACAGCAATTGTTGCTCTTGCTTAACGCTGCATTTGTTTATGAATTAATAAAATTTTAATTATGTTGCACAAATAATTGCGCACTTGTGCAGAATAACATGACAGCCAAAAGCAACAACAGCAACAACAACAACAACAACAACAATCAGCTAACAACAATAACTGTAAATGCTAATGGGCAGCCAAAGTGCAATTTGAATAATTGATCGCATGCACATTTTTATACATTTTAATTAAAAATTTCCTGACAACATCAAAATGGAAAAATAAATAAAAATATAAAAAACATATTTATGAACAGCTGGCGGTAAAACATATTGCAGAAAACATGCAATTGCCGCACGGCTGGGCGGCTGGGCGGCTGGGCGGCTGAGCGGGCAGCCTGTACAAAAGCTTGAATATTCCATTAATCACAAAAGTGTCACAAATACGAGTTCTGGTTGAGCTGAGCACAAATCAAATTTGAATATGAAATATACAATATATATTTATTGATAGCTGCGTGGGATAAGTCTATTATTATTATTGATAATTGGATTTCAAATTGGATGTATGTCGATGAGAATCGCATTGAAAGGCGATTAATATTCGAGAAATTGAGATTTAATGTTGGAGAAGTGATGAGTAAAGGTAAGAGACAGCTACAGAGAGGGAGAGAAAAAGATACGCACTAAAGGGGGGTGAGTGAATAACAAAGGGAGAGAGAAAAGGAGAGAGAGAAAAGGAGAAAGAGAAATATAGAGAAGGAGACAGAGAGAGAGAGAAAGACAGAGAAGTAGAAAAGTAGAAAAAGAGAGAGAGAGAGAGAGAGAGAGAGAGAGAGAAAGAGAAAGAGAGAGAGAGATAGAAAGAGGGAGAGAGAGAAATTGAGAGAAAGAGAGAGAGAGAAGTTGAGAAAAAGAGAAAAGTCGAGGGAAAGAGAGAAATTGAGAGAAAGAAGTTGAGAAAAAAGAGAAAGAGAGAGAGAGAGAAGTTGAGAAAAAGAGAAAAGTCGAGAGAAAAGAAGAGAATAGTAGAGTGAGAGAGAACGGGAAGTAGAGTGAGAGAGGGAGAGAGTAAGAGGGAGAGAGAGAAAGAGAGAGATATAGAAGTAGAGAGAGAGCGGGAAAGAAAGAAGCAGAGAGAGAGAGCAAAACAAAAAGAGAGAGAAAACACGATGGAGAGAAAGAGCAGGAGACACAGAGAGAAAGGGAAAAAGAGAAAAAGACAGACATGCAGAAAGAAAATAGAGATAGAAACAAACAGATTGATAAGAGAAGTGATAAGAGACTTGAAGTTAGAAAATATGGAGACAGAGAATGAAAGAACCAGAAACAGAAAAAGACTGAGGGATTGAGCGAATTATACAGAGAGAGAGAGAGAGAGCGAGAGAGATAGAGAGAGAGAGAGAGAGAAAGAGAGAGAGAGGCGAACAAAAGGCTATGGATGCTACAAAGGAAATAGCATAGAATTAAACTGAAAGAGTGGCCGTAGTACAAAATATAATATAAATATGTGAGCAAATGGCAAAGTATTAGGAAAAAGGTAGATTTACACACAAAATGTCGAGATAAGGAAAACTTGTATAGCGATGTATATGATTTCGCTATACAAGTTTTCCTTATCTCGACATACAGTAGTTCACAGCTTATTTCAACTTGATTGGGATTATTTTTTGCTGATTTTTTAGTTTTTAATTATTATAAAATGTAAAAAAATATTAAAAAAATAAGTGAGCTATTATTTTATAAGTTAAAACATTAGACTAGCAACTTGCATTTAAATTTTTTTGATATCTCTTTTAGTTTAGATTTGATAGATCCCTAAGGTTTTTTTGAGGTGCTGGTTGAAATAAGCTGTGAACCACTGTATATTTTAGGGTACATAATACCTGCCAATCAGTATTTATAAGATCCGTATGTTTTTATATAAAATAATATTAGGTCTCCCATAAAAATGTTACATAATAATTAATTATTGTAAATAAGTGAAAAAAATTTAATTAAATTAAATATCCATTTTTTATAGTTTTTTTTTTTACTGTTGAAGATCTTTACCTATTGTGTGCTTAAGTCACTTTTGAATAGTGACAATTAGCTCTTATGTTATCGAACTCTATATCTACCTCCTACGTACTATACATATATATGTACATATGTACATACAGTCCGGCTCAACTTAATAGGTTTGAGCTTTTCAAAAGTTTGAAAAAGGTTTAAACTCTTCAACCAGAGTTCCGATTTGAATAAA